>JARHVA010002722.1:2300000-2375000 GCA_037957365.1 Torreya grandis
TGAAAAGATTTGACTCTTGAATAAAATTATTCAAAGTGTGATCATTCATGAAAATAAAATTCTTACTATGATATATTCCATACATAAATTATAAAAA
Organism: Torreya grandis; assembly: GCA_037957365.1. Lineage (NCBI taxonomy): Eukaryota > Viridiplantae > Streptophyta > Pinopsida > Cupressales > Taxaceae > Torreya > Torreya grandis. Next base: position 2,300,098 of record JARHVA010002722.1, read on the forward strand.
TAAGCCTAAATCTTAATCTAAAATTCAAGTCACTTGCAGATAAACTTACACATACTCAAAATCCTAAGCATGCTACTAAAAATTGCATCTCTATCTCCCTAATCAAAACTTATGTGTTTAAATATTTCATATCCAACATGAGTTAAGAAATAAAAATCATCTATGACTAATGAATCATGAAACTGAAATAAGCTTAATACCTATTCAGCTAAACATATTAGGGACATGCTTTGAAATAAATTGATCATATTACCTCCCAATATTCTTATGTAGAATATCAGGTGCTATTGTTCTTATATTATATTTCATGGGCATTCCATGGATAGGTGTCATGATTTCAAACATAAAATACAAAATCTTTCTAATAGTGGTGACCTTACATTGAATAAATCTATTAATACACCACAAGACTTAAGCATACCTTCAATATTGAGCAACTGACCCAAATTTTTTATTCTTTCCCTAAATACAAGTTTCCAAAATAAAAGTAACCTATTCAAAAATAGGTTTCATTTCTAAAAAATGAGACACCCATTAAAAACAATGTGCAATCTTCTACATAAGAGTTAAATAAAGAAGATCTTCCTAAACTATAGTAACCAAATACAAACAAACCTACTCTAATTATATTTCCATATTTGAAACTATATAACAATGAATATGATACTATCGATGATGTAATTTTTGAAGATAAAATAAATTATAATAAAACAATTAAAAAATATGATATGGCTGGTTATACATACCCTAATACAAATGTATAAGATGATTAAAATGACATGTCCAAATTAATGAATGTTGATAACTATGACATATAAGATATAAATATTCACATGAGCATCCCATTGATGGGATCATAGGTTAGATGGGAAATAATTCAATTCTTTTTTTTTCAAAAATAAAAAAACCAAATATTCAAAAAATACAAAATTGTGACCTATGCATGACATGATTTGTTGTTATGTATAGATATATTAATTTTATTCATCATATAATTGGTGAATTACATATTTATTTTCTACACACATGATTTTCAAAGTAAAAATGAGTAGAACGAAAGGCATACAAGCTACATATGATATATCCACATACAAATTCATGCCATTATTTACACTCACATGCATCCTTTCTACATTAGGGGCATGCCTATTATAGTGGATTATTTGTAAACTTATTAAGTTGTATATTTATATATTGGTCCATTGTTCATTTTTTATTGTTATACATGACTTGATATTTGTTATACTTTTTAGAGCGCTATTTCATATGAACTTTATTCTTTTCTAGATGATGGCATTATTTGATTATATGGCCTAACATTGTTTGCTTTATGTGTGATTGATATTGATTATTGTGACATTGTTTGATAATTGATGTGTGATATACTAGGTATTATATGATTGTATATTGTGTGTCTTATTATGTTGTGCATTAAATAATCCTTGAATTTTGAGTCACAGTCATGTCATGTCCATGTTGGTTCAGAGTCATATCATGTCTTGTATGCTTGTGTGTTCCTTAAATATGATATTTTAGTGCATGTGAACATGTGTGGTTACATATATGACTATTATTATGATTTTAGTTTCATAATTTCTATCACACATACTTCTTGTGTGATTTCATAATTTATATCATGCACCTACTACTATTCTTACCATCATGTGCTTAATTAATATTTCTAATAGACATTGACACTTATATGCCCATTTAATTGGATTACATGTTTCATACATGTTTGAATGATTAAATATTTGTAAGATGAAATATATATCATGTTTTTATACATATTTTACATAAATATATTTTTCTTATATAAAACATGGTCCATTTGACTCTTTCTTTTGAGACGAATGATTAGCATGATTCATACCTCATATTAAAATGGGGCATATAGTAGGTTTTTATTAGAGATTGGCCTATAAAAAACAAATAACTAACCCATTTTTAAAATTCATCTTATGGTTGAAAGTGATATTAGGGTAAGTACACAAAGTTGAGGGACAAAAAGGGGCCTACCTATGGATATGATTTTCTTAAAATTTTAGAAATTTAAACTTCTATAGATAATTTGAGATGGCTACACTAAAAATTGGAAGATGGTATAAGAACATAAATTGTAAAATTTTGAGTCTATCTTCAAAAACATTATATTTTTTGAAAAATGGTTAAGTATAACTAGGTCAAACATCTAAAGTTTGAATAGGAACTTTTATTCTTTTAAAGAAAATATAGTAAATAGATGGTCATGTGGCTCACCATTTTTTGAGTATCATTTAAAGATATTTACAAGCCAAAAGGATTGGGTTTTGAATTCAAACTCACCATAACATATACACACTATAAAATGCATACACATTATTATGTGTACAAATTCAAATTAATAAAATACATGAGTTTGAAATTCAAAATAATAAAATTGTGTATGTGTTATTAGTGGTAATAATGTGTACACTTTATTACCATTAATTATAATAATTTTTACATGTTATGATCATGTGAATCCATGAGTGAACCAAATGTAAGAGAGGGATGCATTATAAGGTGGGTTATTAGAGAGGGATATTTAATAAAAGAAATATTAAGTATACTTTAAATTTATTTTAGTAAATATAATAAATTAGGGTCTACATCTGATAGGGTTGGTCTCATAGTTGTCTTCCTTATGATGTGGAAGATAGTTTTTTAAAATATAATATGGTTAATACTTAGGCATTTTTAGGGTCTCAGTATTGAACTTAAGGATTTCAAGGCATAAATTTTTTAATTTATGTCCATTTTTAGTAAACATATAGTCATTCTTTAAATTTTTGCTCCTTATAGATTACTTCTTGACATTTTTAGGAGTCTTAGGTTTGTCAAGATTGAAGTTTACAAACCACTCACCTTGAACTTAGGAAAATTTGGTGTGATTTGAGTAGCATATGTAACATTGATGATTTTCACACATCAAACAACTACTTAATGTTAATTTCACTTGAAAATTGTCCTTTTCTCATCCCTCATCACTTCCTCCTCATATTTCATCACCCATAATCACTCTCTCCTTATACCTAATTGTTCATAATCACTACCTCATTAACCATCACCATCCCTCATCATCTTTAATCATTCCATCATCATCCCTAATAATCCCTAATCACTTCATCCTCATCCCTCATTATCCCTAACCAATCCCTAATTGAACTTTACCATCCCTAATCACTCATTTGTCATCTATCATTGTCCCTAATCACTCCACCCTCATCCCTCATAATCCCTAATCACTCTCTGATAGACCCTCACCATCCCTCATCATCTTTAATCACTTCTTCATTATCCCTAATCACTAATTGACCCTCACCATCCCTCATCATCCCTAATCACTCATTCATCATCCCTAATCATCCATAATCACTCTCCCTCATCCATCATAGTACATAATCACTTCCTCATTAACCCTCACTATCCCTCATATTCTCTAATCACTCCCTCATCATCCATAATAGCTCCCTCATTGCCTCATTATCCCTCACCATCCCTAATCACTCCCTCTTTATCCCTCATCATACATAATCAATCCCTCATTTAAACTTACCATCCCTCATCATATTTGATCACTCCCTAATTATACCTAATCAATCCCTTATTCAACCTCACCATCCCTCATCATCCCTAATTACTGCTTCATTATCCCTGATTAATTGAGATGACTATCTATAATTTAATTAGAGTCTATTTAATTATCCATATCCCCATCCAATACATCTATAGAATCAATTTTTTCACCCCAACCATGCCAATATTTCTATCATGCCTATCTATCTTAACTTGCCTACATCACTAGTCCTAGTCAAGACAACTTTAATGACATAGGTAGGGTACCACTCTAATCTATCAACTACAATATTATATAAGAATAGTGATTTGACCCATAAACATTTTAATAAAAATTTCATACTCATTAATCAATCACTTAGCCACATTTGGGGGACAGACATGTGGTCTTATTTATCCCTAGGGTAGTAAAGTCTAACTAGGCATAAGGTGTTTTATCTCTACCCTCATAAACACCTTTCCTTTTGGGTGGAATTACTTTTATTTTCTATTTCAACTCCCCCTTTGGGTGCCCTTTTTCATGTAACATGACTAGACTAAATTCATATATATATAATCACACTATAGACAAACTAGTGGCATAACTTTATGGGTAACTTGAATATATGGGATGGGTAACATGAGTCATTATTAGAGTGACTCTATGGGATAGGTAACATGAGTAACTTAACTATATACATATCATGAATATATAGGATGGGAAACATGAGTAATAAGATGTGATATATGAAAATTTCTAGATACTATATATATGTAACATGTCTATAGGGCTCATTATTTGAATTATTTTCTTCTATAAATTGATTTTATTTATCCCCTCTTCAAATGTTTGGGTTCATTCTCAACTAAGTTGTTCAAACCAAACTATATGCTCAAGATCTATAGTGGAGGGGTGATACATTAAATGAGTGTTGACTATGACTATAGGTGCACTTGACATGACATCTATATAGATAAATATGATATCTAGTTGGTCCATCCAACCCTATCCATAGTCGGTGGGGGTTATAGGCTCTACAATAAGCACATCCTCTCTCCTATATATGGTAATTTGGGACTCTTCCTTGAGCCCAAGAAACCAAGTGTATATGGTTTTTCTTATATCCACTATATATATATATATATATATATATATATATATATATATATATATATATATATATATTCTTTGCTTGGCATTTAGAGGTCCTCTCTATCTATCTATGATATAAGCCTCCCAAATAGATAGAGATCTCTTTCTATCTAGATAATTATAATATATCTATATATATAGACATAACCATTGGAGGATAAACTATAGGTCCTAAAGTAAAATGCCTCTAGGTAGATGGGTTCATTATTATCCATCTTATGCTTTCATTATTGATCTATCACTCTCTAGGTAGGTGCACTCAACTGGCCCCATATATAGATAGGGGATCCTTGGGGGAGGAATAAAATAGATGTAGTTTGTGGGTGGTGACTATGACGACACTATAATATAGGGTTACACTAAAAGCCATTATATTATTATAAGAATGTTTTGATGGGAATAATGGATATATAGTTTTTCATATGCCCATTTATCTCATAATGAGGTTTTTCTAAGTGATTAGTGAGATTTTTTATAAATGGGTGGTTATTGTTTGCCTAGATATTTTATATTGAGGGGAGGGAGAGAAATATGAAAGGTGTGAGTGTTTAGATAGATAGGGGTAAAAAAATAGGTTAGATATATATGTGGGGGATATTATATTTTGGATTGAGGGTGGTATCATAAATTAAATCTATAGCCATATTTATAACCCTCCTATAGGGTGTGTAATAAATTCATTGACTTAAATACATTATGTTATGTTTTATTTTGATTAGCATGAGTAGGCTATATTCCATATCCATGTACATTATTTCATGACTATTTATATTTTTAACCAAGAGGGAATAAACCATATCAAATGAAAGGTCTTCCCAGGGCAATTTGATATCTCTAATTTTATTTCAATGAAAATGACTATATTTATAGAAATAACTATCCTATATATAACTATATAAATTGGATATTTTAGATTGGGCCATCTAACTAGATGGTATTTGGATCTTGTTGATCGATTAGAATCAATATGTGGACCTTATATCTAGAAATGGAACCTATTATATGGTTAATTGAGACCTATACCATTATTTAAATGGGGATCCTACTTATAGAGAGGGATTGACCAAATATATTAGGACGTATATCTAGATTAGATTGAGAATATAGATAGTCCATAAAATTTGATTGATTATTCTCAATTGGAATATCGAGCACTCATTGGAGACATGATTGATTATGAACATCTAGGATTGATTGAGTATATAGATAATCCCTCAAATTTGATTGGATATTTTTGAGTAGACTCTTTACATCCCCTCCCATTTCCTTTCCTTTATATATATGAGAATGGGGATGGATATACTACTAATCAGATTGATAAATATTAGCCCAACTGGATACAAGGCTATATATAGTCGAATGATCCTATTAATCAATCAAGATATATGTAGATAGATATGTTTGATTGGGATCAATAGAGATAGCTTGGTTATGATCTATTTGTATTGACCGAATATGAGGCTATATATAGCCAACTATGAAACATGATTCAAAACTTCATTTTTCATTCTATCTATCATGAAGCAATCTTCGCTTTCTAATATTTGAATCTAAGTAGGTAAGAAAAGAATATATGAAATATATAAATTTAGAAAAAAACTTTAATTAATAGTTAAGAATTAATTATATAAAGGAAAATTAGGTATGACAAGAATAAAGCTATATATCAGTAAGGAAGATTCCCTTGCCTTATCAGGTAGGGAATAACTAAGTAGGTAGGGTAAAAATAAATCTATCTATCTATCAAAAATTAAGCTTCCCTTGATAACCATGCCTTAAATCAAAAGAAAAGCAAAGATAGATACTAGGAAGGTAAAATTACATTAATATTTGTGACTTAATCCCTTGATATCCATCAAGAAGGAAATCTTCCCTTGATATGTTATTAGGTGAAGCAAAGTTAGATATCAAAAAGGCAAGCTTCCCTTATCCTCTTTCTTGGCATATATGAAGTAGGAAGAGAAAAGTTCCATTGCCTTAATATGTAGGGAAAGTTTAATATCTAGGTAGGGCCTTTAGAATGGTGCCCCCATATATATCTATGATAGGTCCCCTATTCTTATGCTATCCTTTGATAGACTATATTTGGGATTGAAGAATATTCAAATTATGAAAATAACCTAGTTTAGCCTTTAAGGCCAATTAGGCCATACCAAAACTCTAAGTGGTCGTTCCTCACCATAATGGATTAAATAATATGCCCTTAATTTCATTTATATATCAAGTTGGTTATAAATAGGGTTTTGTATAAATTTAGTTGTGTTATTTAAAACACTCTTTTGGTTATTGAATTGGAAAACACTCTACCAAATTGGTAACCACCTATCTCTTTATCTATATAGGCATGTATCACCATATAGATCTTTGAATCCCACCAAATAATTAGAAAATATATGTGAGTTCATTATTTGTGTGAAAGAGAATGAGTGAGAGAGGGTAAATTTTAGTGGTGAATATTTATTAATTCATGAATATTCCAATTTTTGGATTCTAGTTTTGGCAATTTTTTAGGATCAGTAGATGGGATTGGATCACCAAAATTTTAGGGATATAAATTATTTTGAGGGTCATCTTGCCAAACATTTAAGGCATTATCTTATAAATTAGTTTAATTCACCATATATATATAATATACCCTATGATATAAATTATTTTTGGGGTCTAGTATAGTCATTTGTTGTAATCTCTTGGTAGAACCTCTTAGCCTAGCTTTTGGGTAGAGCCATTTCATAGAGCTGTTCAACTTGGTTGTTTGACCCTACCATTTATTCAAGACATTAAACCTTTTCATTTATCCAAACCATTTGACCTTGCTATTTAGTTGATCCATTTGACCCTATCATTCATCTCAGCCATTCAATAGAGTCATTGCCCTAGCAATTTGACAAAGCCATTCAGCCCAGTCGTTCGGCCTAGCTATTTGACCCTACCATTCAATCAAGTCATTTGACCCTATCATTCATCCTAGTAATTTGTATTAATTTTTTAGATCTAAGAGTAAATAAAACATGGTGTAAAAAATTGAAATCTATGTTATAAAAACCTTAGTTGGTGGGAAATCTAGAAAGCAAAAAAAAAATAGACTTGTCGATTCACCAAGGCTATGAATCAAATTTGCCTAAATGAATCTAAGGGGATTACAGATATGTTCTCTTAAAATTTAACCTAGATTGACATAAGAGTGTCTTTTGTCCTTATTTGAGTGAGTAAAATTTATAATTGGAACATATTTCAATCGAGCACAAGTGGGAAACTACTACACCCACCATTAAGGTATTGGATGGAGTGATTAAGGATGAGGAGGATATATAGTCTTGAGAAAATTTTCATCTTAAAAAATAGAGTGCATTTTTATTTTCATTGTTTTCTTCTTTGTCTTGATTTTGGCATGCTTCATTGGGGGAGTTTACTTCCTCAATGTCCATGTTGGCCATTATACTTGTGTATTTTTTGTGTTTGTGCTTATAAATCTGGCTTTCAACATTCATTTGTGTAAAATTGTGTTTGTCTTGGATATTTGGTCAGAAAACTCAACCTTTTATGTTGGTTGGTATGATATTTAGTGATAAGTTACGACTTTTTCTTTTTTTAATCATATTACATTAACCAATTCAGTCTTGGTGAAACATTTTGTTCACTTCCTATGCTATTTGAGTCATATTTCCTAGATTGGAACTTTGAATTTTCTTTGTGTACTTGTGTCTTTTCCATAATCCATAATGTTATTTGGAAAAGGAAAAATCACATGGGTATAAATATGCCTTTTATGCTACTTTATAGTGGTACTCTAAGTGGTAAAGCCCACATAAGTCTTATAATCTCCTTATTTTATCTCTTTTGGTGATTGGATTTATTCCTTAGATGGAGTCTCCTAATGACTCAAGTAACAAGTGATTGTGTTATTTGGGATTAAACACCCACATACATTTATGTTCAAAGATAAGTATTCAAGTAGTGATTGATCAAAACTTAATTATATACTAAGCCTTGAACATGCTAAGATGTTTCACATAGTGGTATTCAATAAGGTAATCCATTATTGGGTTATGAGGAATCAAAATGGTATTTTACTATGTTTTTCAAATTTTGGAAGCCCTCAAATGTATTCTTTACATACAAGTTCTTGCACAATGGTAAATTAGTTATGTAAATCCTAATGGAGTCATGAGTAAGGTAAATGTTTTGATTCCATGCTATACATTGTTTTCATTCAAATCCTTGTTTAAAATAAAGTCTATTATGCTTGGATGTGACACCATGACATGGATTTTTTTGTTTGGACACCATATGAATAAAATTCTTAAGGATCCTTAAAATTGACAACCCTTTCTTATCTATAAAGGTGTATCTCTATTCATGATATTCTAGCCCTTAGCTAAAGAATAAAATAGGTTACTCAAGACCTTCACCATTCCATTTCATCAACATGGATGAGATGGTTTCAATTTTGCCATACAAGAATAAATCCTTAAAAAAAATAGGATTGATCAATGTAGGTACCTAGACTATAGCTTGATTAATAGCCTCAAACATATTTTTTCCTTCCTTGGTCTAATTAAAGGATTGGTGATTATTTAACATGGATATTATAGGATTCACAAGGTTGTAAAAACTAGGTATGAATATTCTAACAAAATTAATCTTTCCAAGAAAACTTTACAAACCTTTCTTGTGCTTGGGCAAAGACAAAGCCAAAATATCACTCACTCTTTCAAGGTCTACAGCATGCCCATCTTTAGAGATAATGTGACCCAAGATATTAGCCTCATGAATTTTAAAAACATACTTATTATGGTAAAGATAGATCTCATATTGCATTCATCTTTCAAAAATTGATTTATAATGAGCTAAATGGTCACTATCATTCTTTGAAAAACTATTTTGTCATCAAGGTAAATTATCATTATTTCATTAATAAATACTTTAAAATCCATATCCATGGATATTTTTAATTTATACCCTACATTATATATTCAAAATGACATCCTTTTATAGGCATATATGCCCCATTTAGTAGTAAAGGCTATATTGTATTGATCTTCCTCCTTCACCAAGACTTGATTATAGCCAGAGTATCCATCCAAGAGATAGAAGGATTGATAACCTACAACCATTTAAAGAATTAGATCCATGATGGGAAAGGTATAATTATCTTTTAATGATACCCTATTCAAATCTCTAAAATATGCACACAATTTAATTTCTCCATTCTTTTTCCTCACAAGGACTAGGTTAACAACCCATGCAGAGTGCTTAATAGGGAATATGATGTTTGACTCTATAAACTTATTTAACTATTTACTCATAAGGAGATAAATATTTAGATTTATAGATATTTTAATTCACTTTATAATATTGGAATTTGGATCAATCTCTATAGTATATTGGGCTAGTCTAGGATCAAACCCCTTAAGATCACTATATTCCCAAACAAATATATCAAAAAATTATATACACAAATCCAAAAATGAAATCCTTTCAACTATAGTGAATACCTTTCAAAGGTTAAAAATATTTTCCTTGAAGATAGTAACCCTTTCATGATGCTCTTCTTTGGCATACATACTCACATTCTCCTTCCTCATTTGATCATTCTCATTGAATATGTTCTCAAGAGTTACCAACCCTTTATGAAGCTTGTCAGATCTCAGTTACACAATTTTTATTCATATTTTTGATGTAACCTACCTTGGTTTTTTTTTAAAAGCCTTATCTTATTATTGAAGGAAACATGCAATTTGTTTATCACTCTCAAAAATATTCTAATTAACATCATTATCAAGAATTGATGATCTCACTACAACCTTAACATGTGGCTAAGTTTTTGAATTCTTCACATCACTATAAATGTCAAATTAATCTCCCACTAAAACTAAACTATCAAAAATTTTATTCTATTCTCTTGGGACTGAGTGTATGTTGAAGGATTCAAAGTCTTAAATAAGGTCCCATACCCTATGTTTGTAAGACTTCAACAATGTATTCTTAGCAACATTTTTACCTTTCACTTGATGGACTAATAACTCACTATCACCAAAAACTTGTAATTGATTCACTCCCTTATTTATTTCCCATTGAATTACATGAATAAATGCCTCATATTCAAATATAATACAAGTGTATTTGAATTAAAATCTAATAAAAGAATAATACCTTTCTTTGGAGGGAGAAACTAGCATCACACCTGCCCCTGCTCCATTCTTACTCCTTAAACCATCAAAGAAAAACTTCCATAGACCATCACCATACTCATTTGACTTATAAAAAGTTGGTATAATTGAATCTTCTTCATGCAAATATTAAACACCTAGACTAACTTATTCAATACCTTTATATGGATCATATTCATGATTTTCTGCTCCCCACTCATCAAGGAAAAGGTTTGATATGCCTTCAAAAGGTAAAATTGGTTCTTGATCATATGGATGATCTCCTTAATCAAATATAGTGTAATTCACATTTGAAATATTTGTATTGTATGGTTTAATATGGAACCTAGACATAGGTTTAGATTTGATTGGAATGTTAGTACCATATCTAGTTTTAAAAGCCATATATGACCAACCAGATGAAAAATACCCCCCAATTTTGGTAGTGAAATCTATTAACAAGTGTAAAAAAAATTAGGGTGGAGAATACACTACAACAAGATCTTGGAAAATATAAAATCTGGGACAATCATGGAGAGTAATACTAAAACCTTTGATCATACCCATGGTCTTGGTAGTTGAACCATCTAATTACAAGACACCCTTGGTATTAGGCTTATAATTTATTCCTAACTCATTAGATATTTATTTAGGCATCATTGAATTGCTTTCCCCACTATCTACCATAAAATTTTGAACCAAGAAATCTTTAATAATCACAAAAAGGTAAATAGGAGGTGGTTTACCATTTTTCCTTGGATATCTATTAGTAGGTGTAGGTGCATTTGTGAAGACTAAATTTTCTCTTCTCACTTCTTTTTTTGAAAGGCTGAGTTTAGACAAATCCTTTTGAATCATTTCCCTTTGTCTAAGGATAAAAAATGTTTCCTTTATAATAATTCTCACATGAAGCTTCATCATTTGGTCTACAATGTTGATGTAAGAACCATAACCCCCTTGGTTGTCCTTTAGGATCTACCACACTACTTTGAGTTTTCATAGTTTGAGGTATGAAAGCACTCTTTACATTCTAATTTTTTTGAATTTCTTGGGCCTTAGGGACTACATTAGTTTTTTTTCCTTGAGACATAGGTGTGGTGACTAGACTCTTATTACCTCTTAAGCATCTTCAACTTCTCTTCTCTTAGCCCTTATATTAGCTACTATGAAAGTGTCAATAAACTTACCTATGCTTCCCAACTAATTGACTACACACCAATATCCCTCTTTCCAATTTAATAATGTAGCATATTATTGAACTTGCTCTCCATTAATATTTTCTTGATTAGGAACTTTGTCTTATGTCATAGAGGGTATTGTTCTATTTTATGCCATAGAAACTTGATCTAACAACTCATTCTAATTGGTAAACTCATTATGAGGATTATCCCATTAATTAGACCAATAATTATCTTACATAAGGTTGTTTTGAATAGGTACTATAGATATGGAGGTAGAGACAACATTTGGGTTATAATACTTATATGTCTAGCAATATGCCCTTGTCCTTGAAAGTTGTCTTGAAAAGGTGGTCAATTTGGATAATAGGATTGATATGGATCTTGATAATGTATGTGAGAATAAGGTATCTACATTTAAATTTCTATTAACTTATTTTATTTATCTTTGAATAGGATCCTTAACTCTTACATTTCATTTGATTGACTAGGGGTAGTTTGGCTATGATCTGTTAGTGTGGAAGTATGAGCAAGAGTTGGTGTAGGGGAATATATATTAGGAAATAATGGCATGGGGGGTCTTGGGGAGTTATTTACAGCTAGTATGAAGTTATTCTCATCCTTGATTTCAACATTATAGGCATTAAGTAAGGTTTATCCTCCTATAGATTATATAATGATAACTATGTCACTATTTAAGGCCTTTAGATAATAGATGAAGGCATAGTTTGAATTAGGTCTCAAAATATTTGGAATCCTATCCCATTTATTCTAAAATCTTGAATTAAAATCTTTTATAAGTCTTGTGTGGATCTTTTGATAGTTTTTAATTGCTAAACCAAAGATAAGTGATCACTCTTGTCCTCAAATATCTTACTCAAATTCTCTCCTAGTTAGTCACATGAATCAATATGAATTAAGAGATAATGTCCTATACCAATTTATAACCTTTCCCTTAAATTAAAATTAAAACAATATAATGGAAACATTCTCTTGAGTAATATTATGAATATTAAAAAAATTGGTTATATCTCTAATGTGCTCAATAGGGGTAATGATGTTTTCTCCACTAAAGTATGGGACACTTTTGAGAACTTTCATAGGGATTTCATCATGTCTTGAAAGGTTTTCAAGGGATCCACCATTAAAATAAATAAAGGGTAGGTTTTTAGCCACCTTTCTAGCTTTAGGATAAAAATGAGTATAATAGAAATCAGTTTTCCTTTTAGGAGCTTTAGTATAAGGAGCAAAATGAAGGAATTTATTTCTTTGGATTGAAAAAGAAGGTAAATTAATAAAATAAAAAGGAATACCTTTGGACCTTGATCTTTTAGTCACTTTTGGCATGAAAATTGCTCACTAGTCTACAATCAAGAGCTAAAAACTTATTGGAAGCATTAGATGTTTCATGAAAGAGGCTATTATAGCTACAAATTTGTCAAGACCAACATCAATCTTAGATAACCTTGTCAAAATTGGGTCCCACCAGGTGTGCCATAACTATTATAAATCTAAATTACAACCATAAGATAGCTGTTCAGGCCTTCTTATTTAAATGATAGCATGGAATCACTTATAGGCCGTGGGTGGCCTAATTGATGAAGTGAATCTCTATATTGGGATAGCTCTCTTGATGCTTCACCCAAAACTACTCACTAACCTACTTAGATTACAAGGAAAAGGGGTAAAATAAGTCTTAAAATAGAAATAAAACATGGAGGTGATGCACTAAATGTAATTTCCTCTACTTGCCTATGATTGCACTATTAAATGACACAATTACAACTTGAATTTCAAAACTAAAAAATAGTTATTCTTAGACAAGTTTTTATATATGAAGGTTATGGCTAATACAATAGCCAAGGAGATGATCAATAGGTCTTAGAAAAGATATTGACACTACTACACTTAAACTTAGTAAAAATGTTTGATACATATCATATGACCTATGTAAAGATGACTAACTCACATAGAGGCATGAATGAAAAGGAAAAATACAAATAAGATAAATATCACTATCATTCATCAAGAATCCATATAAAACTCACTATATGCAATATGAATAAAGTATAGCTCAGCTTGAATTTATTTCAAAGGTAATAACAAGTATTAAATTTTTCAAGGCTTCACCATACACAATTTGAGAATGTATATAATGACTTTTAAAGATTCTTTTATAGAAAAAAGAGAGAGAAAGAGAGAACTAGGATAATGAGAAGGTTCATAAATAGTCCTTCATCATTAAAATAGTTATAAAATAGATGTATTGTGACACAAAGAGTGGTGTGGAAGATTAATTTGGTAGGTTTGATACTTCTTGAAGATAACTCCCTTGCCTTGGAGTTACACATATACTTCTTTGGAGGGTAGTTATAATTTGTTCTTTTGACACCTGGCCTACTTAGGAGCCTTCTATGCCAACCTTACCCTTTTAAATACTTCTCCACCTTGTGAGAGTTGCACTTGAACTTCAGACTTCTTCTATAATTGATCTTTGTACTTAGATATCTACAATTAGTTATTAGAACTTGTTTGGTTTAGGAGAAAGGATATGAGAGAAGTCCTATTACTTAGATGAGGCCTATTTTATTTAGTATAGACTATTATATCCACTTGTAAACTCCATTAATGTATTGTAAGAGGCTATGCCATCTATGTCCAATATGTGGGTTACCTTGTTCATGATTCATAAATTCAACATTGATGTTTTAGATGCCTTATGTTTTTTATGGTCCTCTAAAAGTTTATTTAACTTTAAGAAAGCTTGACAAGTTGATAGAGATACCCATAGTCTTGTGAATTTTCTCAACATCAATGTGCTTTTGGATTGCCTATAATCAAGTCTTTCAACTTTACCTAAAACCATTGTAAAGGACATGAATATGTCCTGTATAGTCTTAAAATAATGTTATCAAGTGTATTATAGAGTTTTTGAGAACTTTTAGGCCTTTTATAACTCTAAACAAGTTTGACCTTGATTTATTTTGCAACCAAAAGGTAGTCTCCACATAGACTAGTATAATAACTTTAAACTTGATCTTAGTAACTTAGAGGTCTATAGGATGAATGATTGAATATGTGTTATGTATTTTCTTAGCTTTTAAAACCTATTTGACATATCAAACAACTTTTATATAGCCAAAACTATGTAATTAGGTCTAAAAAGGCATTTTATAGACCATATCCATATGTTCTTCAACTCACATGTGTTGAAAAATGAATCCAATAGATGATATTAAGGTCTATATAGATAATACAAGTAGTTTTATTGACATACCAATCCATTTGAGGCAATTATAAGATTAATTAGATTCATCAAGTCTCTTTTAAGGTTTTAATAGGGTTTTAGGTGTCAACATTGTTAAATATTATTCATAGAGAAAATATCCTTAATCCCCAAACTAATGACACAATATTGGTTTAGGGAGACCTTAAAATATCCAATATCCAATATATATATAACTCATAATTCAAATCACTAACATATCAAAGTGGTGAAGTCATGTAAGGAATAGGCTTCCAATAGATTGTGTATAATCTATTGGAGATCAAATTGAGTTGATCAAGGAAATTTTCATGATTCAATTAATGTGTATGGGATAATGAATCATGAGGATACATTTTATGAAATTTCACTATTGATATAATAGGCTCAAGGAGGGAAAAACACAACAAATAGAAGTGAGTATTAGGAAGGATTACATGAAATCATTAAATATGTTTAATTTATGTCTATATGTTCATCTTGTTTTCTTTGACCTGAAACTACCCACCTAAGTGTTTTGAGCCTTGTTCTTACTAAAATACTTATAAATAGCTAGATACACTTTTATTCCCTCAATAGTGATAATGAGAGACTTGGAAAAACTTTTTTTGTATCCTAAATAGGATTTAAAGACCATATACCACCATGATAAACCAATATCTCATTAGTTTCTTGAGATTTCAACTTTAAACATATAAAGAGCTTTTCTAGGTCTTAAAAGCCTATTAGAGTTTCTCTTAAATGACCTTGGCCATTTTATGTTTTCTTTAATTCATACAGGATATCAATTTTTTTAATATTTAGTCTAATATCTTACACACTTTGTGTAAGTTATCAAACTTCATGCTCATCACAAGACTTGGCTCTTTATGCTTACTTTACAGGCAAACTTATAAGTTTATACTTTAGGCTTAACACCTTTTGATCCCACCATATGAGTGATATTACTTGTTTGGATGATCCAATATGGACATCTAAAGGTGTATTAATTTTTTTTCATCATTTTAACTACTCTAAAATGCATTGGAAGCTTATTAATCACAGGAATGTATCCACTCCTTCATACTTGGAAACTTTGTAAATAACACTAAGATCAATATCTCTCATGGTCTACTATCTACCATTTACACTTAAGGGTGATTTTGGATTAATTTTTTGAGACTCTTCACCATTTATAAATCACCCATATTTTCTCAATAATCATCTCAACTGTGTTTATAGACTCATTCCTTGTTTTCTGCCACTAGGCCTGTAGGTGTCTCTTGATGATGGTTGTGTATTCATGTGAATATAAGAGGACATTTTTTAAGGTGGAAGTATACTGTAGGATATTTATATAATGAGTGTGAAGTTTTTGGATATTAATTTAGGGCCACTTGATATGATAAACCATCCAAAACAAACCAAACCCTACATGTAACCTTCATATAGGTCTTTAACTTGTTCAAAGTGGAGGTTTTGCTCCTTAATTACTAAAAAGTGACAAATGATTGATGGGAGATAGAGTGAGATAACTATTAATATCTTATATAGCCTCAAAAAATCCTCCATTTTCACCAACAACCTCATAAATGCTCTGAAACTACCCAAAATTGAGCTTTTGGGCTTTTGAGAGGGTTTTAGACCTCTTGTTTTGTAAAGGATGATTATTAAAGCTCGAGGCCTAAATATCCTAACTCATATTATGAATTGAAATGTAATAGGGTTACCCTCATTCCCCCAAGATAATTTGATTTTAACTTATTTATCCTTTGAGTACTAACACTAGAATATTGACCCTTCTTAAGCTCATCTAACATACCTATAAAAATTGATGGATACAAGGAATAATTTTTGTCTTTTCTAAGCCTACCTCTTATTATAAAGCATGGATTTGAGTTTGATGAGACTATAGAGATCCTTGGAGAGGCTCATGATTTGATATTAAATATAAACTATTTTCCAAGAAACCTTCATAGGCCTTCTTTCCTTAAGAAACTTTTTATCCTACTTCTTGACCCTATTGGAGATGATGAACTAGGTAGATATAGAGTCTCCCTTGAATTGTATGGTCATAGAGTGATTTACCAAATCATTTCCCACCTTTATTTACATGAAACTTCTTCATTGTTCCTTGTTTCAAAGTTAGAAATGATAATTAGGTAGTTACGAAAGTGTTCCAACATTGGAAAATTAGTCTTAAAACTTCTTGGACAAGATGTACAACAAAGTGTATATATCATGACATCCATAAGTGTTAAATGACATAAAATACCCTTATATATTTATAGAGATCTTCATGTTTGATCTTTCCTAATAAGTCTCATTATACCATTGGAGCATACCATAAGATAAAAGTAATGAAATACCTTAATATTTTCAAATATACATTAAATTATTCAAAATTTCTAAAAGTGTAATGATGTCAGCTCACTGACTCTATTCCTTAGCCTTTTTGCTCACCTTGGAGTATATTATCCTCTTAGAGGGTCACCATATTCTTGTCTTCACCATGGTTCACACTTTATCTTGACTTTCAAAACAACCTTAACATGTCAAAAGTTACGTTAATCTATGCTAACACTTTGGATATGAACACATTGAGTGAATTTGATGACAATACTATATATTTTTACTTCACCTGTAACTAGATCACCCTAACTAAATGATACTAAGAACAACACAATGTTTACCACTATGAATCCAACCATGAACAAAACAAGATCCTTTAGATGGATATAAAAAAATTTAAGATAATGATGGGAAATTTTTGAAATGTTACTAACCAATGGTGGCCAATTTTAGCTAACATCTTTGGTGACCTCTTGGGATTGCATGGTTTTTATGCATCTAGACTAGTGGCCTTGATATTCCATTGGGATATGGGGTCATTAATGTTGATTAAAATGAATACATACTAAAATTTTAACTTTATAATAACCTTAGAAACAAACTAAAAATTGATTAAAACTCTCAAAACACACACCTCACACACGTGTGTCATAAGAGACTTAGAGGAAGGATAACGAAAAAAATGAACAAATAAACTTGTACTAGAATCACTTAGGTAAAAAAAAGACATATTATATTATGTACAAGAATTCAAAATAACATTAATAACATGGTTTAAAAATGTATCCCATTAACTAGGATACTTAACTCTTCTCCACTCAGCTTTGAAAGCTGAAAAAACATTATGTTGTTTATAGTTAGTGATAACATAGGGCCTACTCCACAATGTATCAAATTTGGCATGCATACCAAGTTTGGACCTATTTAACACAATGTCTCCTTCTTGATATGATATTGAAATAAATTCCCTATCAAATGTCTTCTTGACTTGGGCTTGATTACGCACTCCATGGTATACATGGCATGGTATCTTGTCTCCTCCAATGCCATCAACTTTGTCAACCTTATTACCATAAGATCAATCTCCATAATTTAAAGTTGATGTGATAACTCTAGAGCTAGTAATTCAAGACATATAGGTGATTTGGCCTCTCTCCTATAAAAAAATCATGTATGGTGAGTTACCAATAGTTCTTTTAGGGGTAATCCTACCAGCCAATAAGGTTGTCTTCAACTTATTATTCCAAGCACTTTGATTTTGTTCCACTATCCTCATAAGGATTCTATTAAAATTATTATTTTTGGACTCTTATAGTCTATTTTATTGAGTATAATATTTGGAAGAAGTGATTAGGTAGATGACATGTTTAAGAGCCCATTCACTTGTCCTTGCACCACTAAATGCCATTGCATTATCATAAATTATTGTGGGACTCCAAATATGGTTACTAGGCCTTCATAAAAGTTAATAACTAAACTTTCATTGGCCTCCTTGAGGGATATTTCCTCTACCCATGTTTTGAATTAGTTAATGGCTATAAGCACCCATTTATGGCCAAAATTTGAAGGGTGATTTATCATACCAATGAAATCAAGACCCCATTGCATGAATGTATATTCCACTTGAAAATGATTAAGAGGGAGGGATGAAATCATTTATTTCCTTATGAAAACTACACACTTTTGATACCTCCTTACCCATGCATAAGAATCTTTGAAAAAGTTAGGCCAATAATACCTATCTCTCATTATTTTTACTATTGTGGTTATGATTTCAAAGTGACGTCTTACATGCCCATCAAGAAATTTATCTAAAATCTTATTAATCTAATTATTTTTAGCACATCTCAATAACATAACACTGAAATATCTTCCAAAGAGGACTCTATCCACAAGAACATAGGGGATGGAAAGAAATGTAAAGTACATTCTTTTTTTCTTTATCAAAAATTGTAGGACACTCATCTATTTGAATAAATATTACCATATATTATGTCCAACTTAGAGGGGCTAAATTTAAAAATATAGAGTGATCATCTTGAAATTATAAAATAGCTTCTCCATCTTCTTGAAAGTCTAATTCCAAATTCTCACAAATTCTTCTTCCTCTTACCAACTTGGTATCCTTAATCTCCATATCATATTCAATAAATTTGGTTATCCAAACAACCCTTTTTTCATTCAAATACTTATTTAAAATAAAGTCTCTTATGCTTGGATGTGACACCATGACATGGATTTTTTTATTGGACACCATATGCCTAAATTTATTAAGGATCCTTATGATTTCCAGCACTTGCTTCTATATAAATTTGTATCTCTCTTCATAATCTTCTAGCCATTGGATAAAGAAGGTAATAGATTAATCAAGACCATTATTATTTTACATCAACATGGCTAAGATGGTGTCAATGTTAGAGAAGTCATATAAGAAGAAATCCTTTGAAAAATCAAGGTTGATCAATGTAGGTGATTAGGTTATAACTTTTTTAATAGCCTCAAAACTATTTTTTCTTTCATTGTTATAATTAGAGGTTTGGTGATTATTAAACATGGTTTTTATACACTTTAAAAGGTTGTAAAAACTATGTATGAATCTTATAACAAAATTAAACTTTCCAAGAAAACTTTTCAGACCTTTCTTATGCTTGGGAAAATACAAAGCTAATATATCACTCACTCTTTTAGGATTTGTGACAAGGCCATCTTTGAATACAATGTGACCTAAGATCTTACCATCATAAACTATAAAAACACACTTATTGGGCTTTAGAGAGATCCCATACTACTTGTATCTTTCAAAAAATAGTCTAATATGAGCTAAATAGTCACTAGCATTATTTGAAAAAATAATTATGTCATCAAGGTAAAGTAACACCATTTCATTAATCAAGCCTTGAAAAACCATATACATGGCTCTTTTGGATTTATCCCTTGCATTAGATAGTCCAAATAGCATCCTTTTATAGGCATATGCTCCCCATTTATTAGCAAAGGTTGTTTTGTATTGATCTTCTTCCTTCACCAAGACTTGATTATATCTATAGTAGCCATTTAAGAGAGAAAAATTGAGAACATGCAACCATTTTAATAGTTTCTCCATGGAGGGTAAGGGATAATTATCCTTCAATTACACCCTATTTAAATCTCTAAAATTTACACACAATCTAATTTCTCGATTCTTTTTCCTTATAGGGACTAGGTTATTAACCCATGAAGAGTACTTAATAGGAAATATGATGCATGAAGCTATAAACTTAGTTAACACTTTCCTCATTAGGATCTCAATCTTTGGATTAATAGGTATTTGTCTTTGCCTTATGAAATTATCATTTAGATCAAGCTCTATTGTATTTTGGGATAGTCTAGGATCAAACCCCTTAAGGTACTATACTCCCAAGAAAAGATATTAGAAAATTCCTTACAAAACTCCATGAATATAATCCTTTCATCCATAGTTCATACCTTTCCAAGCTGAAGAAGCTTGTCCTTGAATATATTAACCCTTTAAAGATGCTCTTATTTGGTATACATACTCACCTTTTCCCTCCTCATTTGATCATTCTCATTGAAGATGTTTACAAGAGTTACCAACCCTTTGGGAATCTTGTTGGATCTAAGTTGCATAATTCTCCATATTGATGATGTAAATTACCTTGGTTTTTTGAATAAAACTTATCTTCTTGTTGAATGAAACATGTAATTCATTTATCACTCTAAAAAAATTTCTAATTGACATCATTATCTGAAATTGATGGTCTCACTACCACCTTGACATGTGGTTGAGTTTTTTATTTCTTCACATCATTAGGAATCTCAAATTTATATCCCACTGGAGCTATCCTATCAACATGTTGATTCTCTTCTCTTGGGACTGATTGTATTTTGAAGGCTTTAAAGTCTTCAATAAGGTCCCATACCCTATGTTTTTAAGACTTAAACAATGGATTATTAATAGCATTTTTACCTTTCCTTGATGAACTACTAACTCAATTTCACCAAAAACTTATTATTTCTTCACTCCCTTCATAATTTCCCATTAAAGTCCATGAATAAGTGCTTCATATTTATATGCATTTTAAGTAAAAATAAATTTAAATAGAATAGAATAATAATACATTTCTTTAGATGGAGAAACTAACATCAAACCAACCCCTATCTATTCTTACTCCTTGAACATCAAAGAGTAACTTCCATAGACCATCACCATCCTTATTTGACTTGGAAAGAGATTGTATAGCTGCATCTTATTCATGAAAATAGTAAACACCTACATGATCTTATTCAATACCTTTATATGGATCATATTCATGATTTTTTGATCCCCACTCATCAAAGAAAAGTTTTGATATGCCTTTAGGAGGTATAACTAGTTCTTGATCATTAGGGTGATCTCCCTCATCAATGATAGTGAAATTTACATTTAAAATATTTAGCTTGTATGGTTCAAAATGGAACCTAGACATAGGTTCATACCTAAATGTAACCTTAGTACCATATCTAGTTCTAAAAGCCATATATGACCAATTAGATGATAAATACCCCCCAATATTGGCAATGAGGTATTTTGACAAGAATAAAGAAAAGTAGGGTGGAAAATACACTATAAAGACATCTTGGGAAATAGAAAATATGACAAGCATGAAGAGTAAGATTCAAACCTTTGATCACACCTATGGTCTTTATAGTTGAAACATCTAATTGGAAGAGACCCTTGGTATTGGGCTCATACTTTAGGCATAACTTATCAACAATATTTTTAGGCATCATTGAGATGATTACCCCACTATTTATCATGTAATTTTGAACTAAACAATCTCCAATAATCATAAAAAGGTAAAAAGGAGGTGGTTTATCATTCTTGCTTGGTTACCCATCAGTAGGTGTAGGTGTATTTGTGAAGACTCAATTTTCTCTTCTCAATATTTTTTATGAAAGGATGAGATTAGACAACTAATATTGAAGCATGGCCCTTTGTCGAGGGATAGGAAATGTGTCCTACATATGAATTCTCACATGAATCTTCTTAATTTGGTCCACAATATTGATGCAAGAACCACCAATCCTTAGCTATCCTTTAGGAGATGCTACACTACTTTGAGTTTGCATAGTTTGAGGTATGAAAGCACTCTTTAAATTCCAATTTTTAAAAGTTTCTTGGGCCTTAATTTATAAATTAGTTTCTTTTATTCCTTGAGGCATAGAATGAGTAGTGACTAGACTCTTACCTACCTCTTGAGAATCTTCAACTACTTGCTTTTTAGACCATGTATTAGCTATTATAAAATTATCAACAACCTTACTTGTGATTCCCAACTGATTGAATGAAAACCAATCTCCCTTTTTTCAACTTATCAATGTATCATCTGATTGAACTTGATCTTGATTAGTCTTTTCTTTATTAATTACTTTAGCTTATGTCATAGAGGGCATTGTTCCCTTTTGTGTCATAAAATAATGATTAAACAACTCATTTTGATTGTTAAACTAATTATGAGATTGATCCTATTGAGAATATATATAATTCTCTTGCATAAGGTTGTTTGAATAGGTACTAGATCTCTAGAGGTAGAGGCAACATTTGGGTTATGACTGTTATATGGTCTAACATTAGTAATATGCCCTTGTCTTTGAAATTTAGCTTAAAAAGGTGGTCAAATTTGCTAATAGGACTAATATGGATCTTGATAAGGTTTATGAGGCTGAGGTAGCTACCTATAAATGTATACTAACATATTCTATTGGGATTTAACTAGGCTCCTTAACTCTTGCATTTCATTTGACTGATTAAGGAAATTTTGCTCATGACTGCTTAGTAGGGGAATTGGAGTAAGAGTTAGATTATGGGGTTTTATATCAAGAATTATTGGCATGGGGTGTCTTGGAGAGATATTTATGGATTGTATGAGGTTATTCTCAGCCTTGATGGTAACATTATAAGCATCAGGTAAGGTTTCTTCTCCTATATATTGTATCATGATAGCTATGTCACTATTTAAGGCCTTGAGATAGTATAAGAATGCATAGTTTATAGTAGGTCTCAAAAAAATTAGAATCCTATCCCATGTTTTCTAAAATATAGAATTAAAATTATGTATAAACGCTTATGGGGCTCTTTTTAAAGTGGTTAATTGTTCAGCGAAAGACAAGTGATCACTCTTGTCCTCAAATATCTTACTTAATTTATGTCTTAATTGGTTCTATGAATTAATAGAATTAAGAGCTAATGTCCTAAAACAATCTATATCCTTTCCCTTAAATTAAATTGCTAAAAATATAATGGCCATATTTTCTTGAGTAATATTATGAATATTGAAAAAATTGGCCATAGCTCTAATTTGCTCAATAGGGGTAATGTTTTTTTATCCACTAAAGTATGGGATAGTTCTAAGAGATGCCACATGGATTCCATCACATCTTAAAACATTTAGATGAGATCCACCATTTAAATCAACAAAGGGTAGGTTTTTATCCGTCTTTCTAGATTTAGGAGAATTTAGGGTATAGTGGAAATGGAGTTTCTTTCTAGGAGTTTTAGTATGAGAAGCATAATAAAGGAATTTATTTCTCTTGACTAAAAAAGGAGGAAAAGCAACCAAAAAAAAATTAATACCTTTATACCTTGACCTCATAGTCACCTTTGACGTTAAAATTAGTTACTGGTCTACAACCAAGAGCCAAAATATTGATGGAGTCACCAGATGTTATATGAAAGAGGCTATTATAACTATAAATTTGTTAAGGCTAGCATCAATATTTGATAACCTTATCATAATTAGGTCTCACTAGGCATGATATAACTATTATTAATCTAAATTTCACCCATAAGAAGGTTGTTCAAGACTTCTTATTTATATGATATCATAGAACCACTTCTAGGCAATGGGTGGCTTAATTGATGAAGTTAATCTCTATATTTGGCTAGATTCCTTGATGATTCACACAAAAATACTCACTAAACTACTTATATTTCAATGAAAATAGGTAAAGGAAGAATAAAATCATAAATAAAACCTTGAGGTGATGCACTAAATTTAGTTTCCTCAACTTACCTATGATTACACTATAAAATGACAATATGACAACCTAATTTTCATAACTCCAAAATAGTTTTTCCCACACAAGTGTTTCTATATGAAGGTTATGGATAGTAAAATAGCCAAGATGAATGATCAATAGTTATTAGAAAGGAAATAATGACACTTCTAAACTTGAACTTAGTAAAACCATTTGATACACATCATATGACATGTGAAAAGATGACTAATTCACATAGAGGCATGAATGAAAAGGACAAATGCAAGGAAGTAAGACAACTATGACTAAAATCCATCAACAATCCATCTCAAAATAACTAGATGCAATATGAATAAAGTATAAGTTATCTTTAATTTATTTCAAAGTCAATAATAAGTATTAAATTTGGTAACACTTTGCCATACACATTTTGAGGATGTATATAATGCCTTTCAAGGATTCCTTTATAGCTAAAAGAGAGAGAAAAAGAGAATAAGGACAATGAGAAGGTTAATAAATAGTCCTTCATTAAAAAAAATAGTTAAAAAATAGAGGTATTATGACACCAAGTCTACAAGGAATGTTTTGGCTTCTTGTTCTCAAAACTCTAGGCCAAGTGTTGATGAGGTTAAAATGAAGAGTGGCATGGAAGATCACTTTGTAAGGTTTGATACTTTCTGAAAAAAAACTCCCTCTCCTTGGAATTACACATCTAATTCTTTAAAGGGTAGTTATAAATTATTGTTTTGACACTTAGCCTACTTGGGAGCATTCTATGACAACCCTAACATTTAAAATGCTTCTCCACCTTGTGAGAGTTACAGTTTAACTTTACTTCTCTTCTCTAATTGATCTTTGTCCTTATAGATCTATAATTCATTATTAAAACTTGTTTTGTTTGGGATAAAGGCTATGATATCAATCCTATTACTCAAGTGAGGCATGGCTTATTATTTGATGACTATTAGTTCCCACTTTTTAACTCCATAAATGTATTGTAGAAGGTTATGCCCTCTTTGTCTAGCCTATCAGTTAGCTTTTTCATGATTCATAACTTCAACATCGATTTTTTAGATGTTTTAGACTTTTTTAGGAGCCTATAAGATTTTTTTCAACTTGAAGCAAGATTGAAAACTTGATATATATACCCATAATCTTTTGAATGTTCTCAACATCAATGTGCTTGTGGACTATGTTTAGCCTATTTTTGACACCCCCTTTTTTATTTTATAAACCCAAGTGTTTCAAAATGAGTATATCATATTGATGACTTTGTTATAATATCTAAAACTACTAACTAAGGGTCTTAGTCTATTGCATCATTTGAATATATATTATTATGAAAAATGTTTATTATAACTTTTACATTTAGTGTAAATTGTTACTCTACATTATAGGTGGTTTTAAAAGCATTAAATGGATTGAATGAAAACATCAATCATATACAAGAATTGGTAGGTAAATAGTTGTTCGATCATGTGGATAATGTGAATACAATTCTAGTGGTCAAATTTTGAGCATTTATGGTTTGATGCACATATTCATTGATAAAATGATAATTTAGATCATGAAGGTTATATATGAATGGTTTATGTTGGCATTATTTTGATCATATTTTAAGTTGAAATATATACTTGATCAAACATCTAACTTTGAAATGTTTTAAATTTGAACGATTTCTAACCTAATAGTTTTATATCCTAAGACCTAAAAGTTGATGTTAAATTAACTAACAATAGGAGCTATGAGCATTTTGTGTCAAGATCATTAAATGTTCAAGGGTAAAATACCCATAGATTCTAACCTAAGAACTAAAGGTCAAATATTATTTGATCTAAGTGGTAATAATAATAATAATAATAACAACAACAACAACAACAACAACAACAACAACAATAATAATAATAATAATAACTTGGGGTGACAGAATGGAACCTGAGTGACTTAGGTGTTTAGAGTTGACCATGATGTTAAAATCTATGGTTTGATATCATTTAAGTGGTAAGTTATGTGGATTTAATGCTTTGAAGATATGGTGGATTGCATTGGATACTTTTTAGACCTTATATAATTCATGGTATTAAATCCTAAGGTACGTGCATCAATTGAAGGGTTTTAATAGTGAATTTAGTAGCAATACTAGTCATATTTAAATTTGTTAGAGTTTTCAAAAGAATTAGGCAAGATTGTCAGCATGTACTGACAAATTAGACATCTAATGTTATTGAGACACATATCCAAGATAATTATTATAGATTGAAACAATATAAAAGTTATTTTTCATTTGATTGATTGTAATTATTGACAAGATTTGGGTGGAAGAAAAATTTTGGAAATGAAGAAAAGATTGGGAAACTTGTAGAATTGGGTAATATTTTGAGATTTATCATTTTTAGTATATGTTTTCAAATGGTTTAGATTATTTTATGAATTTTTACACTATCATGCAAAGGATTTTTTGATTTTATTCAAAGCATGTAGTTTGGTTTTAAGTTTTAGTTTGAAAAATAATGTAGACTTGACTACGTGTAATTATTTGTTGAAAATATTTTAATTCCATGTATTGTTTGCTTGATTTTGATTTAGTGGAGCTTTGATGAGTTCTATTTTTAGTTATCTGGTGCTTGATAAAAAAAAATTGGGTTGATGTATGGAAATATGAGATAAATATTTAAAGTGCATGATTGTTCTTATTGATACTAGGGTTTTTAACAAGTTAATATGATACTTTGTTGGTGATTGATAAAATTGTATAGCACATAGATGATGTATGTCTAAACTTTGTTATAGTGTTGTGTTTGGTTTTGATATAGGTGTGTTTTCTATTTGTTATGAATTCAAAATGATAAAGACTTTGGTAGTGTATTGTTTTATTTATTTTTATTGAAGATGATACATATACATGTAGTGGTTTACTTGATTCTATTTGAATATAGATGAATTTCAAGTTTTAGGTTATCTGACATTTGAGAAAGACATGAGTTTATCTGATGACTAGTGAATGTTGGATAAAATAGAGTTGTATAAATAAGTATGTTTCTTTTAGTTTTGATTGGAAATATTAATGTCACTTTGATAGGAGATCCACTTGTTGATTTCTTTTGATTAGTGTTGGAGTTTTGGTTTTTATCTAGTTGGTTTTGAAAATTTTGATAAGAAGCAGATACCAAATAACAAATACATGTTGCATGTTGTTTCTTGTTTCACAAATATGGAATATTAAATTTGGTTTGATTGAAAAATGATTGATGGAAAGTCAATAAGATTAAAGCATGTTTCATGAATGAGTTGGGTTTTCAAGTCATAAATTTGTTTTCATTTTGATTAAGTTGAATATGGTTTTAAAAGTATGAAGTTCATGTCTGGTCTACTTAGAAATATTTACAGGAGATAAAATGTATTAGATGTTGCATGTTAGTTTATTTCAGAGAAGTATTTGGATTCTTGGTTTTAGGTATGATATTTTTGTGGGTTTATATGAGAATATCTATAGCAATATATTTGGATGAAACTTTTGGTTTTTGGTTCTAAGTTTATTTTTCTATGTTTAAGTTATAATTAGTAAATTGTCAGGATGAAGGAAAGTGTACACAAAAAATATTAAATGATTATTTGTATTATCATGCATACAAATTTTGATATAAGAAATCTTACTTTCTCAAAATATTTTGGGTTTACATACAATGTTAGTTAACATTTTAGGGTTGAAATAATTTGAAGAGAAAATTTGTTCTTCAATTGCATAACATCGAGCTTCTAGTCTATTTTGCTATTCATTCATATATATATATATATATATATATATATATATATATATAAGAATTTGGAAGTATTGTTAGATATTAGTTTATTAATGAAATAAATGAGATTTTGAGCTAGTGTGGTTTATTTAGATGATTTTTGGGTAGATTTTTGTTTATTTTGGATTCACAAAAAATACTTGGTCATTTATTAGAATAATATTTTTTTATACTATGTTGATGAGATGATGCTTTAAATTTAAATCAATTTATGATATTATGGCTTTATATGGATTTAATAGATATGATTGAGAACAATTTCATTGCAAGTAAGTAATCAGAGTTTTTAATTTGTTTCATTTTTTAGAATATGTCAGAGTGGAAATTTCCTAACTATAATAATTCCCATGATAACATATGTAAGAATGATCAAACATGGAATAGATAATATTCCTCTTCTCATACTTCTATAGGCCATTACTTTGGAGGTAGAAGGCCTAGGAGGAATTTCTCTAGACCCTTTAACAGAGGAACTCAAATGTCCATTCATTTTGATGCTTTAGTTACTTATTTTTGGGATTTGCTTGATGTTTTTATATTTAATCCTACAAATACTAGACGAAATCAAGGATTGAAAATGCCATAGTGGAGAACTCATCTTCATAGATGTAGAAATTCAAGTGGTTCAACTTAGCATATGCAAACAAGCCTGCAATCTAAACACAATTAGTTTCTCATCACTCTTGATAGCATCATGACTATTTACCTAAAAATAAATTAAAACAAGTTGATAAATTACATTCTCATGTCTTAGTGTCTTTAAAAAATAAAATCCCATCACCTAAACCTTTGAACCCAGTTGAAATTTGTTCAAATTTGAATCTTGAGGATTCTCCTCATCATTTGATAGAAGAAAAAAAATTTAGTGCCTTTTAATCATAAAATACAAGATATTAGTCCCTCAACATCAAAAAACATCATCAGGGTGGTAAATAAGGTTAATCTAGAAGTGGATGATGAATACAATGAAGAGGTTGTCAAACTGATAAATTTTTCTACAACCATGAGTTATATAGAATATTTGACTAACAAGGGATATTTTTTGATAGAGATGATTTCAGATTATGATGAGGAATAAGAATTGAAGTGATGTTTAATTTTGATATTTTGACATATTTTCAGATACTTTATATGCTTTAATATTATTTAAAACTTTATTTTGATAGTGGTTTGATAGTGTTTAAAAATATTTTAGATAGCATATTTTTTTTAATGTGGAATATATGAACTTATGGATAAGCCATATGGTCAAATGTTAGATGTAGTAATTTTCATTTATATTAATTATGTTATTTTTAAATGTTTATGCATAATAGGTTTACTTAGATTTTGTGATCTTCAAGGGTCCTTGTCCGATTAGAGTTTGTCTCATTGGACTATTAATAATTATTTCGATCTTAAGTCTTATGTTAAAAGTCTTACATTAAGTTAAGTTATAAATAAAATTTAATTGACTTAATTAAAATCAATCAAGACTTAACTAATAATTAACTAATTTAGTTATAACTTATCCCTCAACCATATCTTGGGAAGAGGATTATAAAATAGGATCAAAGTGACATTTGAAGAGGAGGAACATTACACAGGTATTTCGAAGACTCTAATTTTCTTCAAAGTTCATCATAATACTCTTTTCTATGAAACATCTCTGAAATGAAGCAAATTTTACAGATAGATCAAAGACACATTCTCTAATGGTTAATTTCTATACTTCATTAGCACAAGTATATCCAAGTTTCATTGTTTATTTTATAAACTAATAATTTGAAAACTGTTAGGTTTAATATATTATGATGATTATAGATTTGCAATCATATGAGTAGAATATGAACTACTTGGCCTAAATATTGAAGAATACTTCATTACATGTGACATGTTGTTGATCCATTTAGATTGTTTTTATTTTTATATTAAGTATTTATGTACTGAATATTTTGTTTCTCAATAAAATTTACTTCATCTTTATTAAGATGACTCTCTTTTGTAGACTCGCAATATTTTATTTTATTTTCATTTATCTTATTTTACTTATTTTATTTTGCATGTTGTTTAGTTTAAGTAATTATTTTGAATTCAATTTAATTAATTTATCTTATTAAGTTTAATCTTTGATTAATCTACATTATTACTTTTGATCCTTAGTCTTTTCTTAATTAGTTATATTTTATTAATTATTTTATAATAAATCTTGAAGTAGTATTTTCTAAATTATGCATTCATTTTCTTATTTATGTTTAGGCTTTAATTAATTATTATTATAGAGTTGGTTGTTATAACTTTTTCTTTTTACATTAGATTAGATTAAGTTTTTATTAGATTATTGAATATTTTATTTCTAGATTAGATTTAAGTTTAGGTTTAGATTTAAGTTAGTTTTTAGTCTTAGTTTAGTTGTTTATTATTTCAGATTTAGTTCTTGTGTGATTATGTTAATTGTTATTTTGATTTATTTCTTAGACATTCATTGTAATATTTTATTTTTATCTTTTGGGTCTTTGTATTTTTTTTATTTTGATATTTTATGAGTAAAACATGAAGTTTTCAAGGCATTTGAGTGGAACATAAATATTTATAAGGAACAAAAATCTTTCCTTCAAGAGATTATCTTAGTCATAGATATTATCTATCAAATAGGATTGATTATATAGTCACATTTATTTACTTTGGAATTAAAGAGAATAATTGATTTCTAAAATTATAATGAAGTATGGATCAGTATTTGACTCAATTTTTATTTCTTAGAACATTTTAAAACCTCTTGTGTATCTTTTAGATCATTTGTGACCTATTATACTTTAACTATTAGATTAGTACGATTCCACCTTAGACTTTGTGATAAGTGAAAAGGATGACTCATTGATTTGAAAATTTTGATCGTCAATAAATTTGATGACTCTAATGGGGATTCATTTAGATTTTTTTTCTTGTCTATTTTATTTTATGTTGTCTATGACCATTGGAGGTCCACACCATTTTATTCAACCCTTGATATTACTAAAGAACAAGTCGATATTATACTCTAACTCATTTTTCTTGGTATAATAAAACTTATGATTTATTTCATATTATTGAAGTACTTAATGATAAATTAGAATAAGTAAAAATTAGTGACATTCACTCAAGACTTACACATGAAACACAAATTCATATTTAATAAAATAATCGTTTAATTAGACTTGAGACTGAAGAGATTTGATGTGTTAATCCTTGACCTAGAATTCATTTTATTTTAGATTCCTTTCATCTTAAATATTTTATTGCTCCTACTGATCATAATATATATCAACCTGATCAAGTGATTAAAATTTTTGAAACTTTAGATGGAAGATGAAAAAGTATAATAACAAAGGGTTTAGGATTTGAAATTAGGCCTTCAAAACAATAGAGATCAAGCTAAATAAACTATTTAAGAAAATTATTTGGATGAAGACATTGATTAACCCCTAGTCAATCTTTGGATTTATGGAAATCCAATAAATATTGGTGTTTGTCTAGTTTAGTTACTTTTATTAAATGGACTCAATGTCCTTAAATTTTATAGAAGTCTTGGTGAGTCATGAGAAGATCATTTAGATAAATTTTAATTAATTTATGCTATCTTTGGTATTGTTAATGAGAATGTTTCTCTTAGAGTTTTCTCATAGATTTTAGAAGGTAAAGCTTATTAAGCATTTATTAATCTTCTAATAAGTGTTATCAACACTTGGAAAGATATTGAAGATTGGTTAGAGTTATGTTTCATTAAACTAAAAAAATATTTAGATTTAGTCAATGAACCAATTAATATTTTAATAGATCTTAGTGAAACCATTTTTGAGTTCATAAGCAAATTTACTAGATTACACCAAAAAATTCCATCTGATGTTAGACCATCTAAAAAGTTGTCAAGATTATATTTTTGTATTACTTTACCTTTAAAGTATAAAATGGCTATAAAGGATAAAGATATTATGGATTATGATAAAACTATAACTTTATGTATATATAATAAAAATAAATTAAAATGAGTTGGTTTTAATGATAGAACTATAACATGCATAAATTTAGATAATGCAAAAAAATTAAAATCCATTCATAATATTCATAATGAACTAATCACCATTAAGCGACAATTAAATGATAAGTCATATTCATAAAGGAATTCATCATTTAATCAAAAAAATAAAATTGAAAAAAAGGTTCTTTAATACAATTTTTATGAATTAGATCATGATCTAACTACTTTTATAACTATTCAAAAATTTAAAAGATATATTCAAAGAAACAAAAGTATCTCAATTTATTTTGCTAATAATATAAACATGTGTAGGATTAGTGAATCTTTGGATGACATCACAACCAAAAATACTTATGTTGTTAATACTAGACAAAAGGATCATTCTAATATAACTAAAAATAATCGAAATTCTTCTCAGAATCAAGATAAAGGTAAGAATATACACAATAATTTATCAGATAATGTAACAAATTTTAAACATAATGATCTTTTATCAATAGGTTTTAATAACTCATAATATAATTCTTATAAGCCTAAAAATTATATGAATATGCATTATTCAAATTTAGGGGCTTATAATATCATTGATGATTTGTCTTCCATAAAGTAGGATTTTTATTGTTATAGGTTGTTAGTTTTCCACAACAACTTGAAAAAATCAATGAGGCCATTAAAAATACAAATGCTAAAGATGTTTTAAGATTTTAGGAGGAAAAGGAAAACAATGAACAAAATTGGTAAGTAGTTTTTTCTCAGATATATGACCCTCATACAGATTACATACCACTTTTATATATATCTATAAAAATTGTTAAAAATATACAAAATTGCATTTTAGATATAGGTGTGTCAAAGAATATTATGCCTAAATTTATCCTTGATCAATTACATATCTCTTATGAAATGGATAATATAAAAATCATAGGTTTTGATTCACATTGAAAAAAAAAACTATGATAGGTTTTGAGATATTATGATTAAAGTTTCACGAGATGAAAGGATCAGATATATGACTAATATTCAAATTCTGGATATACAAAGTAATTATGTAATTATTTTGGGCAGAGAATGGTCTAAAGTAACTGGAACATTTGTTAGAAAAGACACTAATTGGGTTATAATTGGGAATGAAATGGATTTTATTTGAAGAGGATTGATCTAGTAATCCTATGGATTTTATACCACCAACTATTGCTTATGTTGAAAGAAGAATTGGTACATATGAGTTACTAACCCTTGATGAACCTGAACAATAACATAATTTTTTTTAATAATGATTTATAGACTTTATATTTTAATGGTGCTTGTTCACAAGTAGGAAGTGGTGTAGAAATTTGTCTCATCTCTCATGTAGGTGAGATTTTTTATTATACCTATAAATTATCTTTTGATACTATAAAAAATATAATAGAATTTGAAGTCTTATGTCTTGGTTTAGAAAAGGCTATAGAATTAAATGTTAATTAATTGGAGGTATTTTGAGATTTGAAATTAGTTATCAGATAGGTAAGAAAAGTTTATAAAGTAAACTAAACTCATCTTCATCAATATACTCAAAAATTTTGGTCTTTAAATTTTTTTAAGCTTTTAATATCACCCATATTCTTAGGAATTTAATATACAAGTTGATAAACACATTGTTTTTGCTTCTAATCCTACCATGAGTGATATAAATCTACTGTTGAATTTTCATTTTTAGAGATTTTCAGACTTAAAATTCTTGATTTAAATAAAAATTGACATGTTTTCATTGAAAAAACATATTGATGCCTTTATTAAAGGCAATTATTTTCATAATCATTATTATGTTCTCAATTATGGAGACTATTTATAGATGAATACCAATAAGTTACCAATTGGTTTGGTGATTTTGGAATCCATATATACTCCACATGATCAGCCTAAGATCTCACATATAGAAGAAATTTCTAGCGAGAATTATTAGAGAGACCATCCCAATAAATCTTGGAATTGAAGAACTAAAGTTTATTTATTTGAAAATATAATGTACTCCTGATGAGAAGGTAAAATTTATTAAACTTTTCAAGGAATTTATTGATATTTTTACCTATTCTTGCAAAGATTTAAAAGGGTATGATACTAATTATATAAAACATGATATTCTTATTAAGCCTGGTATTAAACTCGTTAGACAAAAATATGAAAGATAAGCCATTTGTTAGAAGACATCATCATCAAAAATCTTGATAAAATGCTTGATGGTGGTGTCATTTTTTCTATAACATATTCTAAATGGGTAGCTTATCTAGTACATGTGTATAAAAAGAATAGATATATTAAAATTTGTGTAGATTTTAGAGATCTAAATAAAGCTAGTGTAGAAAATATTTTTTCTCTCCTAATTATTGATCAAAATTTGTAACAAGTTGCAAGATCTGAAATGATATCTTTGCTTGATGGATTTCTGGTTATAACCAAATATTTGTCAATTAGGATGATAGGCACAAGACAAATTTTACAAATCAAAGAACAACTTTCACTTTTAATAGAATGCCTTTTGGTCTTATGAACATAGGTGCAACCTTTCAAAGAGATATGCATGTAGCATTTAATGATTTAATTAGCATTGTCATGAAAGTCTACTTAGATGATATTTAAATTTATTTTAAAAAGAGAAATAAACATTTAGATCATTTACATGAAGTATTTTAAAGATGTAAAAAATATGGTATGTTTCTTAATCCTAAGAAATCTTTTTTTTACGTTATTGAACGCAAGTTATTAGGACATATTATTTCTAAATATGGTATTTCAATTGATATTGAATGTGTTAAAGCAATAAAAGAACTACAAACACCTAAATGTCAATATATTCTTAGGTATTTCCTATCAAAATTAATTCTGTGTGTAAGTTTATATCAAATTTTATTGATAAATCAAATCTTTTGTAGATTTTATTAAAGAAAAACTAGTTATATGTGCGGGATGTATAAGCTATTTTTACTTCTAATAATATGACAAATGTTATTACAAATACACCAATGTTTTCTAAACCTAATTTGTCTAACTCTTTTATTATTTACTTTAATGCAACATAAAAATCTATAGGTGTTGTGATAAAACAACAAGGTAAAAATAACGATGAAAACCTCATCAAATAAATGAGTCAAGTTTTGAAAGACACAAAAACCAGGTACTTTTTTATTCATAAATTTGTTTTATCCTTAGTTTTTTCATTAATTAAATTTTTTCATCTCTTGATGAAAAATAAAGTTATCATAAAATCTAATGTACTAATTTTATCTTATCTTTTAAAATAACTTTCTATTCAAGGAAGATTGACAAAGTGGATTTTAAAAAATCAAGAGTTTGACCTTGAATTTGAAATTTATAAAACTATTAAAAGAAATGAATTAGAAAAACATTTGGCTAAAAATACTTCTTCTAGTATTAATATTTTTATTTTATCTATTGATGATTCGTTGAATGTAAAACCTCATTTTCAATCTATGAAGGTTGTTGATTTTTCAAAAAAAATTAAGTTTTGGGATTGAAATGAAAGATTAGGAATGTTTAATAATTGAAAATGATTGGTACCATGATTTTGTATATTATTTTAAAAATTAGGTTTGCCCTTAAAATTTTGATAAAAGATAAAAGTGATCATAGAGTGCAAACTTTAAAATTATGCTTACTAGAATTTTTTTTGTTTTATAAAAACTATGATAGGATATTGTTAAGATGTCTTACTCGCGATCAAATCTAAAAAGTACGTATAGGATGTCATGAAAGTAGTTATGGTGGTCATAATTCTAAAAAAAACTATAGCTTATAATATTTTACATGTAGGTTATTATCGACTTATCTTCTTTCAATATGCTTATAAATTAGTACGTTCTTGCATGTTTTGTCAAATATTTATTGGTAGGAATATATTACTAGTTATACCTTTGAATCATATAATTCCTAAATATATTTACTAAATGGGAATTAATTTTATATCAAAAATTCATCCTCCTTTCACTATCTAAGATATATACTAATTATTACTGATTATTTAATAAAATGGCTTAAAATAAAAGCTTTAAAAAGTTCAGTTACATCAAAATTTATTTTATTTCTCAAAAATCATATTTTTTCTAGATTTAGTATTCCTTATGAGATTGTTACATATAACGGTCATCAATTTGTTTCAAATAAATATTTAGAATTTATAAAAAAATGTTCTACTATTTCTAGTCAGTCTTCTAAATATTATCCTCAAGGGAATGGATAGGTTGAGTCTACAAATAAAAATTTGATTTCTATTATGAAGAAAATAGTTTGTGAAAATTAAAAAAATTAATATTTTAAGATTTTTGAGGCATTATGGGATGATCTCACCATCATTAAATCAAATATAATATATTCTCATTTCATGCTAACTTACTATTCATACTATTTAGCAAAATTTATTAGAAGATAAAAATTTAATTAAACAAAGACTTAAAGATTTAATAGATTTAGATGAAAGCAATATTACTAATTTATAAAATTTGGAAGAAGATAAAAGAAAGTTGAATAAAATTTTAAATAATTTTTTTCTAGGAAAACATTTAAAGTTGGTGATCTTATACTTTATTGGGATAAAGCCTATGAAGATCTAGGTAATCATCATAAGTTTGATTCTCTTTGGTTGGGACCATATAAGATTGATACTATAATTGAAAAAAATGTTTTTCATTTACAAGACATGAAAGGAAATTAGCTATGCTATTTAGTCAATGGACATCATTTGAAGTTGATTCATCAATAGCTCTTTTTTGTGTTTATTTTTTTTGGTTTTGTTTGTTTATTTTTTTGTGTGTGTTTTATTTTTATTGGATCAATTCTAGTTACATCAGTAAGGTTATCAAAATGAATGAAAAATGTATAAAGACTACTATATTTATGTAAGTATACAATTGTGGTAAGATGGTTTATAAAAATAATTCATATTTGACTTTATAAAGGAACTTGAGATGGTTATTAATGTGTTTAAAGCAGTACTTATTTTTATAATTTGTGTTTAAGACATTTGATTTTGATTATATATCTAGGTTAAAACTCCCTATCTAATATATCCTTTTATTCATGACATACTAACTGAACACTTCATCCTTTTTAAAAGAGTTATATTATCAAAGGGGTTTGTGTATAATTGCTTGAGAAATGATTAACTTGGATTACAATATTTGGTGTTTTGTCTTTAAATGAGCATATTTTATTGTGCTACCTCATTTCATTTCTAAAATCAACTAGCAAAGTCACTAGTGTTAAGCTTATTTTTGACACCCCTCTTTTATTTTATAAATCCAAGTGTTTAAAATTGATTTTATCATAATTATGACTTTATTGTAACATATAAAAATATTAACTAAGGGTCTTAGTCTATTGCATCATTTGAATATACATTATTATGATGAATGTTTATTATGACTTTTGTATTTAGTGTAAATTGTTAATTTGCATTATAAGTGATTTCAAAAGCATTCAATGGATTCAATGAAAACATTAAGATTATATAGGAATTGATAGGGAAATATTTATTCAATCATGTGGATTATGTGAATATAATGCTAGTGGTCAATTTCGAGCATTTATGGTTTGATGCACATATTCATTGATAAAATGATAATTTAGATCATGAAGGTTATATATGAATAGTTTATGTTGGCATTATTTTGATCATGTTTAAATTTTAAATATATACTTGTTCAACCATAACTTTGAAATGTTTTAAACTTAAACTATTGCTAACCTAATGGTTTTATATCCTAAGACATAAATGTTGATGTTAAAATATTAATAATAGGACCTATGAGCATTTTGTGTCAAGATCATTGCATTTTCAAGGGTTAAATACATATGGATTCTAACCTAAGAATTAAAGGTCTAATATTATTTGATCCAAGTGGGAATAATAATAAAAACTCAGGGTAGCAGAGTTGACCCTGAGTGACTTAGGTGTTTAGTGTTAATCATGAGCTTTGAAGCCATGGTTTGATATTTTTTAAGTGGTAAGTTGTGTCGCTTTAATTCTCTAAAGATATGGTGTATTGCATTGGAGATTATTTAGACCTCATAGAATTCATGGTATAAAATCATGAGGTATGTGCATCAGTTAAAGGGTTTTAGTAGCAATACTAGTCATATTTAAGTTTGTTAGAGTTGCCAAAGGAATTAGGCAAGATTGGTAGTAGGTACTAATAAAGTCATCATCCAATGTTATTGAGACACGTCGCCAAGACAATTATTGTAGATTTAAATAATATTAAAGGCATTTTTTATTTGATTTATTGTCATTTTTTATAAGCTTTGGGTGGAAGAAATTTTGGAAATGAAGAGAAGATTGGAAAACTTGTAAAACTAGGTAAGATTTTGAGATTTATGATTTTTAGTATATGCTTTCAAATGGTTCAAATTATTTGATGAATTTTTACATAGTCATGTAAAGGATTTTGTGATGTTATTCGAAGCATGTAGTTTGGTTTTAAGTTTTAGTTTGAAAAATAATGTAGAATTGATTTCATGTTGTTTATTGAAAATATTTTAAGTGCAAGCATTGTTTGCTCGATTATGAGTTAGTTGAGCTTTGATGAGTTCAATTTTTAGTTATCTAATGCTTGGTAAAATTTTGGTTTTGGGTTGATGGATGGTGAATATGAGATAAATATTTAAAGTGTACAAATTTTTTGTTGATACTAGGGTTTTTAATAAGTTAATAGGATGGTTTGTTGGTGATTGATAAATTTGTATAACACATAGATGATGCATGTTTGAATTTTTATACAATGTTATGTTTAGTTTTGATAGCAATGTGTTTTTTATTTGTTACAAATTCAAAATTATATAAATTTTGACAAAATATTATTTAATTTTTTTTTTAAGATGATACATATACATGCAATGGTTTACTTGATTTTAGTTGAACATAGATGAATTTCAAGTTTTGGGTTATCTATCATTTGAGAAAGACATGGGTTTATTTTATAAAAGGTGAATATTAGATAAAATATAGTTGTATGAATAAGTATGTTTCTATTGGTTTTGATTGGAAATATTAATGGCACTTCGATATGAGAGCCACTTGTTGATTTATTTTGATCAATGTTGGGGTTTTGGTTTTTATCTATTGGTTTTATAAATTTTTATAACAATCAGATACCAAATAACAAATCCATGTTGCATGTTGTTTCTTGCTTCATAGATATGACATATTCAATTGGGTTTGATTGGAAAATTGTTGATGGGAATTTAATATGATTAAAGCATGTTGCATGAATGAGTTGTGTTTTCATTTTGATTAAGTTGAAAATGGTTTTCAAGGTATGAAGTTCTTGTTTGGTTTACTTGAAAATATTTATGGGAGATAAAATGACTATTGAATATTGCATGTTAGTTTGTTTCAAAAAAAAAGTATTTTGGATTCTTGGTTATGGGTATGATAGTTATGTTGGTTTATTTGGGAATATATATGGAAAACAAATGTGGCAACATATTTGTGTAAAACTTTTCATTTTTAGTTATAAGTTTTTTTATGTGTAAGTTGTAGTTAGTAAATTGTTAGGATGAAGGAAAGTGTACACAAAAAATCTTAAATGATTGTCTGTATTCTAATGCATATCAATTTTGATATAATAAATATTACTTGTTTGAAATATTTTGGGTTTCCATACAATTTTAGTGAACATTTTTGGGTTGAAATAATCATTGATCTAGCCTAGTTTTTAATTTGAAGAGGCAATTTTTTCTTCAATTGCATAACATTGAGATTTTAGTCTATTTTGTTAGTCATAGTCATTTTCAAAATGAAATATAGATATTTGTATTTTAGTAGTTGAAAACATTATTAGATATCAATTTATTAAGGAAATCAATGAGATTCTGAGTTATTATTTATTTAGATGGTTTTTAGGTAGATTTATGTTTATTTTAAATTCATGAAAAATATTTGGTCATTTATCAAAATTATTTTTTAGACTGTTGATGAGATGATGTTTCCAATTTCAATCAGTTTATTGAAATTTATGATATGGTTTTATATAGATTTAATATATATGATTGAGAAAAGTTTCATTAGAAGTAAGTAATCAAGGTTTTGATTTGTTTTGTATTTCATAAAATGTTCAGGTGGAAACCTCTTATCTCTAATAATTTTTATGGTAATGTATGGAATAATGATCAAACCTGAAATAGATAAGATTCATCTTCTCATAGTTTTACTTATAAATGCCAATAATTTGGAGGTAAAGGCTTGGTAGAAATTTCCCTAGACCTTTTAATAGAGGAACTCATATGTCGATTCATTTTGATGCTTCAAATCCTACTTTTTGGAATGTACTTGATGCTTTTCCATTTAATCCTAAAAATACTAGAGGAAATAGAGGATTGAGAAGACCGTATTGGAAAAATCATTCTCATAGATGCAAAAATCCAAGTGGTAAAACTCATATTATGCAAATAGACCTACAATTTGAATCACTCTCCAAAACATCATGACTCTTTACCTAAAAATAATTTACAATAAGTT
The DNA here is from genome assembly GCA_037957365.1 of Torreya grandis. Taxonomy (NCBI): domain Eukaryota; kingdom Viridiplantae; phylum Streptophyta; class Pinopsida; order Cupressales; family Taxaceae; genus Torreya; species Torreya grandis. Next base: position 2,341,076 of record JARHVA010002722.1, read on the forward strand.
TATAATTTACATTCTTTTGCCTTAGTGACTTTAAACCATCAAATTCCATCACGTAAACCTTTGAACTCAATTGAAACGTGTTCAAAATTAAATCTTACAAGTTTTCTTCATCATTTGATATAAAAAGAAAGGTCAATGCCTCTTAATCGTAAAAGACAAGAGATTAGTCCCTCAACATCACCAACCATCATCAAGATGGTAAATAAGGTTAAGTTAGAAGTGGATGATGTAGATAATGAAGAGATTACCAAACTGATAAAGTTTTCTACAATAATCATGAGTTATATAGAGTACTTGACTGACAAGGGATATCTGTTGATAGAAATGATTTCAAATTTTGATGAGGATTAACATTTAGAGTTATGTTTAATTCTACTACTTTGACATATTTTCAAATACTTTATATGTTTTAATACTATTTAAAACTTTATTTTGATAGTTTTTTAATAGTGGTTTGACACTGTTTGAAAAAAAATTAGATAACATATATTTTTTGATGTGGAGTATATGAACTTATGGATAATGCATATGGTTAAATGTTAGATGTAGTAGTTTTCATTTAAATAGATTATGTTATTTTTAAAAGTTTATACATAATAATTTTATTTAGATATTGTGATGTATGAGGACCCCCACCTTATTAGAGTCTATCCTCTTGGTCTATTAATATTTATTTTGATCTTAAGACTTATTTTAAAAGTCTTAAATTAAATTATAACTAAAATTTAATTGACTTAATTAAAGTCAATTAGTACTTAACTAATAAATAACTAATTTAGTTATAACTTATTCCTGAACAATCTCTTGAGAAGAGGATTATAAAATATGATCAAAGGGACATTTTAAGAGGAACATTACACAGGTATTTTGAAGACTCTAATTTGAATCAAAGTTCATCATAATACTCTTTTTTGTGAAACATCTCTGAGATAAAACAATTTTTACAAATATATCAAGGACACATTATCTGACAACTAAATAATATACTTAATTAATACAGGTATATCCAAGTTTCAATATTAGTTTATAAATTGATTATCTAAAAATTATTAGGTTTAATATCTTATGATGATTGTAGAATTGCAGTCATATGAGTATAATCCAAAATACTTGACCCAAATATTGATGAATACTTTATTGTATGTGACATGTTATTGATCCATTCAGATTATTTTAGTTGTTATATTAAGGATTTATGTACCAATTTTTTTTTTCTTGATAAAATTTACTTCCTCTTTGCTAAGAGGACTCTCTTTCGTAGACTTGTAATCTTTTATTAATTTTCATTTATCTTTTTTAGTTTAAGTAATTAGTTTTAATTCAATTTATTTAATTTATCTTGTTAATTTTAATCTTTGATTAATCTAGATTTTTTTAATCCTTAGTCTTTTCTTAATTAGTTAGATTTTATTAATTATTTTATAATAAATATTGAAGTTGTATTTTATAAATTATGCATTCATTTATTATTTTTGTTTAAGATTTAATTAATTATTATTATAGATTTAGTTATTGTAAGTTTTTCTTTTTACATTAGATTAGGTTAAGTTTTTATTAGATTATTGAATCTTTTATTTTAGTTTATTTCTAGACTATATTTAAGTTTAGGTTTAGATTTAAACTAGTTTTTAGTTTTAGTTTAGTTGTTTGTTGTTTTAGATTTAGTTCTTGTGTGATTATGTTAATTATTATTTTGATTTCTTTCTTTGACATTTATTATAATATTTTATTTTTATGTTTTAGGTCTTTATGTTTCTTTTCTTTTATTTTTTTTAAGTAGAACATGATTTTTTCAAGGCATTTGAGTGGAACATAAATGTTTATAAGGAACATAAATATTTCCTTCAATAGATTAAGTTAATCATATATATTCTTTGTTGGATATGATAGATTATATATTCACACCTGTTTCCTTCAAAATTAAAGAGAATAACTAATTTCTAAAGTATGGATCAGTATTTGACGTACTTGTTATTTCTTAGAACATTTAAAACCCCTTGTGCATATTTTATATCTTTTGTGACCTATTAGATTGGTATGATTACACCTTAGTCTTCATGATTGGTGAAAGGGATGATTCATTAACATGATAATTTTGATCATCAACATATTGCCTATGATCAATTCTTTCAACTTTACCTACAATCATTGGAAAGGACATGTATATGACATATAAAGTCTTGAAAGAATGTTATCAAGTGTATTCCAAAGTATTTTGAGAACTTATAGGACTTTTATAACTCTAATCAAGTCTACAAACTTTATTTTAAAACCAAAAGGTAGTCACCACATAGACTGGTCTATTTACTTGAAACTTGATCTTAGTAACTTGGATTTCTATAGGATGATTAATTAAAGAGGTGTTAGGTCTTTTCCCAGCTTGTGAAACCTATTTGATAGATCAAACTATTGGAAACACAACCAATAAGAGTGGAGGGGGTGAATTATTAAGATCTTAAAACTTTCTTTTAATTATTTAGTTCATTAGTTAAACATCAATACAAAATCCATAGAGCAATCAAACCACAACAAAGAACATAAAGACATAACACATGATATAGGTGGAAAACCCTTAAAGGGAAGAAAACCCATAGTGAATACTACATGGACTACATGTCCTAAATTAGATATGAAATGAGTCAACAATATCTTTGAACACCCACTCAGCTTGAGGCACCAACCCCAAATAGTCAAGCACCAACTTGATAAGAAGCACCAACACCTTGATTTGTAGATACCAATCTATAGGAGGCTTCAACCCCCTTTGTCAAGCACCAAATCAACTAATTCAAATCATCTACATTTCTCAGTTGATTTTATCAACAAATAATGGTATAATTCTACTCTCTCTCTCTACTTATCAACCTCACATTTACTCTGTTATTTTTCTATTTATCAATTAAATAGACATCTTAGGCTCTCTTTTCTCTTTGCTATTTATTTTCCAAAGACTGTACTTTATCTTCCTTCTTTGCTCATCTCTCTTAGCATATTCTATATGAATCATTCAATGATTTCATACTCATATTTCTTTGGCCATACATTCCTTAACAAACCTCTACTTTTATCTTTAGAGAATAATTATTGTCTATATTTCACAATTCAAAAAGAATGATTTGATCTTGCCTATATACAAGATAGTATTCAACAATCTCTTGAAGGTTAGCTAAACAAAACTCTATACTCAACTACATAATGATTTATTCTCTTTTTCAAACATAATCTCCATTAGATTATCTAAAATCTCACTCACATAGGTTTACCTAAGTGACAAAAAGTTGGGATAGACCTAGAAATCATTATAATAAATTTAGTGTTGGCCTGATCAAGTCTATAGTAGTCTTGACGCAATTCATAATATCTCTGATGAAATTTGTAAAATCTATGATGCATTTTGTAGCAAGCCTCATACAATCCACATCAACTCTGAGTAGTTTATAACAATTCTAATGTGGTCCATAAAACCCCTAATGCAATCCATAACAATTTTGATGTAGTCCATAACAATCCTAATGTAGTTCATAGCATGCCTAAAATAATTCATATCAAACTTGATGTAATTTATAACAACCCTAATGTAGTTTGTAGCAAACCTAATACAATCCATAGCATGCCTAATATAGTCTATAGTTACTCATACAAATTTCTTGACATCAATGAACATATTTGAATAGAAAACCTTTTGATATCAATGACAACATCTCAACAAACTCTCCCTTTGTCATTGATGGCAAAATTTTATAAGTTGATAACTTAAGTAGATTTTATCATTCAATGAACATACCTTTACTCTAGAATATGAACTTGCTTTACTATTTCCCTTGTCATTTATTCACCAAAGGCAACTAGATAGTAGTTACACAACTTGTTATATATCTCCCTTATATAACTATCGCTATTGCTGCACTATTTTTCCATTAAAAAAAGCTTGTAAATTCTCCCCCCTAGCTTATAAATTCTCCCCCTAGCTTGTAAATTCTCCCCCTTTGACATCAAAGGCCAAGGGTTTCACAACATGGAATATATTTGATCCTAAAAAAGGTGATGCTTCTTTAGAATTAATAATATCCATCTTCATTTTCTTGATGAGAATTCCATAAACTTCTCCTTAGAAAACTGCAAGATACTACTCACTCTCACTTGAACATCTTTTGACTATCATAGACTCTTAAATCTTGATTCTCAGAGCTAAAAGATACAAAAATATTAGCTTCCATTGAGTCCATAGCTTTCTTAGTGACTGCTAGAAGAAGGAATTACTCCCAATTCCTATCTTAAGAATTTAAATTTTTCCCTTGGAAGAAGATTTGTAAAAATATCTACAACTCATTCTTTTATGGTTACTACTCTAGTCTGACAATTTGATTAGCTACTTTCTCCCTTAGAAAATGATACTTGATTGGAATATGCTTAGTTATGGAATGGATGAATAGATTTTTAGAGATGTTAATGGCACTGGTATTGTCACAAAATATAGAAATTAGACTATCATTCTTAATCTTAAAGTCACTCAAGGTCTGTTTCATCCATAAAAATTGTGTGAAACATGATGATATTGTTATATACACAACTTTAGCTATGGATAAGGAAAATAATGGTTATTTCTTACTCAACCATGACACAAGACTCTTTCCAAGGAAGAATACAGCACCACTTTTTCTCTTTTTGTCATTAATGCTACCTACCCAATCTGTATTAGTATATGTTAAAGTGAAATCTTTACCTTTTGAGTACCACAAACCAAAGTACATAGTACCTTTGAGATATTTGAATGTCCTCTTAACTGATTATAAGTGTGTATCTTTTGGGTTTTCTTCAAATCTAGCTACTAGACCTACTTCCTACATGATATCTAGTCTTGATGCAATAGTATACAACAAACTTCCAATCATAGATCTGTAGAAGGTTTAATTGACTTCTGATGACTTATCTTCTTGACTCAACTTAAAACTTATTGTCATTGGAGTACTTATTGATTTAAAGTCTTCTATATCAAACTTCTTCAACATTTCATTAATTTAATTAGTTTGAGAGATGAAGTCCCTTATCTAATTGAACTACATGTAATCTAAGAAAAAATGGTAATTCTCTTAACACAAACATAGTCAAACATTTCTTATTGCATTACTTATGTGAACTCCTTAGATATCTTGTCATAGTCACTATGAAAGATTATATCATCAACATACACAACTATAATTAATTGATGCTCACCTTATGTTTTGATGTAAAGGTTTCTATCAATAACACCTCTCTTGAAACCTTGATCAAGCAAGTATCTATCAAGTCTTGCAAACCATGTTCTACAAGATTTCTTTAGCCCATGTAATAATTTCTTTAGTCTACAAACATAGTCCTTATTTCCTAACAATGAAAAACTTTCAAGTTTCTCTATATACACTTCTTCTAAATTTTTATTGATAAATATAGACTTTACATCCATTTGATATATCTTGAAATTCTCAAAACTAACATATGATAAAAATAGTCTTATGGGTTCAAGTCTTGCCACATGTGTAAAAGTATATCCAAAGTCAACACCTTATACATGACCATAGCCTTTACATACTAGCCTTTCCTTGTTTCTTGTGACCTGATCATATTCATTTAATTTATTCTTAAAAACCCATTTGGTTCTAATGGCATTCTTGTTCTTAGATCTAGGAATAAGTTCCCAAGTCTCATTTTTCTCAATATAATTGTGCTCTTCCTCCATAGAATTCACCTAATGCTTATCACTTATAGCTTATGATTTTTTTTATTTATATCTTTGAAAGTATAGAGAAGTTTACCTTTTTTTATGTATTCATAACCCTTTTCTTATTTTGCAATCTAACATTAATATCACTGATGATTTAAATTTCTACACGGTTTTTCTGAATAAATATGCCTTTGTATGTTTCCATTCTTCTTCTTGAATTTCTTTTGCTAATTCTTCTCCTTATGATGTTCATTATTCTTACTTGAGGTCAATCTCATCTACATAAACTCTTAGTTGTGTACTAACCTTATTAGATCTACTTTCATCCACTCTCACATGTGTACTCTCTACAATATTTTGTAGTCTTTTGTTGTAGCATCTATATGTAGAACTAACTAAATAATATTCAAGGAAGATGACTTAATACTCCCTTGAATCATATTTTAATAGATCTTATTCATCTCTCTTGATGAAACATATGCTTCTAAACACTCTAAAGTTTTCCACTAAAGTTGGTCTGCCTTTTCATAGTTCATAGGGGGTCTTATTGTTGTTTCTTCTAATTTTGCCTTTATTCAAAATCTATACTATTGTGTTTATAGCCTCTCTCCAAAATCTATCAGTCAATTTGGACTCATTTAACATTTTCTTGGCCATTTCCTAAATAGTCATGTTCTTCCTTTCTACCACAACATTATGTTGTGGTGTCCTTGTAGCTAAAAACTATCTCTTGATTTCATGTTCCATACAAAAGTAATCAAACTCATTTGAATAGAATTTTCCTCCTCTATTAGATCTTATATATTTTGTTTTTAAGTCCATCTCATTCTCAACTAGTAATTTGAACTCTTTGAACTTATCTAGACCCTCAGATTTCTCCTTAAAGAAAGGAACCCAACTCATTCTAGTGTAATCATCAATAAGAAGCATGAAGTATCTTTCAACCTGAATATTTTGAGTTCTAGTTGGACCACATAGATCTATATGAATCAAATTTAAAGGTTTTTTAGCTGAATATTATTTTGTCTTGAGCCTTCTTCTTGTCTATTTTCCATGTTGGTATGCCTTACACAGGGTTTTTGTAAGCTTAGTGATCTTAAACATGTTCCTAATTAATTTCTTCGTACTTATCTTTACCAAGTTGTCAAAGTTTATATTTCCCATTATTTTATGCCAAATCTATCTCTCAAACACTTGACTCATCAAAAACATATCATTTTTTATCTCACTTAAAACACATAAATTATTTTTAGCCCTATTAGCATCTGATACCAATCTTCCTGAACTTGATTTTATTATATAATATCCTTTAGCATGAAAATTCAAAGTATATCCTTGATTACACATTTGATGAACACAATAAATTATGATTTAGACCTTTTACATATAACACATTCTCAATCTTAGTTTTCCCATTGTCAATACTTAGTATTCCCTTGCCAATAATATTAGTTGTATTATCTCCAATCTTATTGTACCTTCAGTAGTCTTCTTCAAAGATATAAATTTGTTCTTGTAACCTATCATATGGATTGAACAACCACTATAAAAGTACCATTTCAAACTCTCATCTTGAAAGTGAAAAGAAACTTGTCCTAACATTGATTCTTCTTCCTTTGAACCATCATTTTATTTTTATTTTTTAGTATTTTCAACATTTATGACTTCTTATCAATTTGAACATACACCTTCTTATTTTGACTAGAGGGTTTTGAATAATCCAATCTATAAAATCTTGAAATATGTCCAATTGTATTATAATTGTAACAAATCACACTATTTATATTGATATTTGACCATTGGAAAAATGAATTTGAGAATCCTTTTAAAAATATATGACTATTCATACCACTTCTCCATGCATGATTATTTCTAGCATTTGATCTACAATCTGCAGCTCTACGTCCAAATTGATTACAATAAAAATATTAGCCATAAAATTAATTCATGTAACTTATTAAATTCATTTGCTTGATAATAAATGATCTCTGAAGCTTTTTGAAAGGCATGTTTACTCTTTTGTTATCTCTAAGAGGAATGATAATCTTCTTGACCTGTCCTGACCTCTGACTATCATTCAAAATCTTAGATTTCTTTAGAGCATCAACATATGTCTTTGGCTTACTGATATTATGCACTTCCTTTCTAATTTTTTATTCATCTGTGTATCCAAGGCCTATTTTTATGACAAGTGACCTTTGACTATTCAATATGTCATCAATAATTTCATTGTTCTTTTCAAACTTTTGACTATTTTTTGATTTGACTGTAAAATACTCTAAATCTAACTTCGAAGAACCATAGATTTTTACTCATTTCACTCTCCTTAATTCAAACTTGCATTTTATTATTCTAACTAAGTCTTGATATTATTTATGACCTCCTTAGCTTCTTTAGTACTCTTACTTATCTTAATTTCCATGATACACATATGTTTCTCATGATTTTTTACTAGAGACTTCAACTTTTGGATTTTATTTATTTGAGTTTTCAATTCATTCAAAACACTAATAATTTCTAACTCAAGATCAACCTTGGATTCTTCTTTATCCATTTATTCATCATCCATGAAGAATTATTATTTTGAACTATTCCTTTCTTTAACTTTAATGGCCATGAATAATGATTCATCACTTCTATGGTCTGAACTACAGTCATCACTATTTGAGATATCTTTATCACTAAATTTAGAAGAGTTATTGTCTTCTTTAAAATATATAATATTTTTTTTATTGAATAAAAAATTTTATAGTCACCTTTCTTAAAATTTTCTTTCTCTTGTCATACTTGTTAGACTTCTTATTCTCTTCACCGTGTTATTCATCATGATCATATTTTTCTTTTTGAGGACACTTAGAATCAAAATGACCAATCCTTCCACAATTGAAATATTTTAATGGTATTATGCATTTGTACCTACCTAAACCTTTTCTTAGTTTCCTTACAAATAAGGCTTTAGATTTATCTTCATCAATATCAATGTCACTGTCAATTTCAATTTTTTTGATTTGTGTTTTCTTTGCAACTTTGAATGTTGCTTCCCTTTTGGAAGATATTCCATCATCAGTCCTCATCTCATAGGTAGTAAGTATTCCATGAAGCTCATCCATTTTTAACTTGTCTAAGTCTTTTAATTATTCAACTATTGACACTTGGGAGTCAAATCTTAGGGTTAAGGATCTTAGAATCTTTTGAACAATAATTGACTCATTAACCTTTTCTCTAAGACCTTTGATTATGTTGACTACTTCATCAAATCTAAGAATAAATGATGTAATATTTTATTCTTATTTCAGATTTATACATTTAAAATATCTTTTATAAGTCTAAAGCTTTATCAATTTTACATTAGCATCACCTTCATAAATGAGCTATAACTTGTCTCAAATTGCCTTAGTTGATTCACATTGCATCACTTTGACAAACTTAGAGTCTACCAATCCACACAAAATATAATTAATATCCTTTAAATTATTCTCATTTTCTTTATTTCTTATAGTGTCAGTTGGAGGAGTTTGATGAATAGTATACCCATCTACAACTGATTAAAAAATGTCAAATCTTAGAGCCATCAAATATATCTTCATTTTAATGCTTCAAAAGGAATAGTTATTTCCAACAAATAAATGGGCCTTGTTTTTTTCAAAGCCTTATTATACTTGATGACTAGACATTATGCTTCTTAAGATCTACCTTCCAGCTATCAAGACTAACCTTGAAGGACCTGCTCTGATACCAATTTTTGGAAGCAAAGCCATTGGTAGGGTGAATCAATGAGATCTTAAAACTTTCTTCTAATTATTTAATTTGTTATTCAAGCATAAATACAAAATACATAGAGAAATAAAACCATAACAAATAATATAAATAAATAACACATGATGCAGGTGGGAAAACCTTAAAGAGAAGAAAACACATAATGATCAATGCATGGACTACATGTCCTAAATCAGATGTGAAATGAGTCAAAAAGATTTCTAAACACCCATTCATCTTAAGGCACCAACCCCAAATAGTCAAGAACTAACTTGAAAAAAATATTTAGTAAGCACCCACTTGCTAAGAAGCACCAACTCCTTTATTTGTAGATACCAATCTACAAGAGGATTCAATCCCCTTTGCCAAGAACCAACTCAGCTACTTTAGATCATCCACCTTTCTTAGTTTCTTCTATCAACAAATGATGGTACAATTCTTATTTATGTGCTTATCAACCTCACATTTACTTTATTGATTTTCTACTTATCAATCAAATAAAAATATTAGGATATCTTTCCTCTCCACTCTTTATTTTTTAAAAGACTCTACCCTTTGTTCCTTCTCTTTTCATCTCTCTTAGTATATTTGGTATGAATCATTCGATGATTTTATACTCATGCCTCTCTAGCCATCCATTCCTTAATGGAACTCTACTTTTCTCCTTATAAAATAATTATTCTCTATATTTCACACTTCAAAAATAAAAATTTGATCTTGCCTATATACAAGATAGTACTCAACAATCTCTTGAAGGTCAGCCAAACAAAACTCTATAGTTGGTCACATAATGATTTATTATCTTTTGAAAAAATAATTCCCATTAGCTTATCTAAAATATCACTCAAATATGTTGTAATAAGTGAAAAAAAGATGGTGTAGACCTATAAATCATCATAATACATTTAGTGTTAGCCTGATGAAGTCTATAGTAGTCTTGATGTAATTTGTAAAAGCTCTAATGTAATCTGTAACATCTTTGATGCAGTCCATAGCAAGATTGATGCAATCCCTAATAACTCTAATGTAATATGTAACAAATTTGATATATTTTATATCACCCATAATGAAATTCATATAAATCTTGATGCAATTCATAGTAAGCTTGATGTAGTCTATAACATGTTTCATCTAATCTATAGTAAACTTGATGTAATTCATAGAAAACATGACGTAGTCCATAGAAAACATGATATAATTTTTAGCATACCTAATATATTCCATAGCTACTTGCATAAATTCCTTGACATAAATTACCATATTCTTTACTAAATAGAAAACCTTCTGACATCATTGACAACGTCTCAACACAAACAACTTTTATACAGATAAAACTATGAAATTAGGTCTAAGAATGCATTTTCTAGACCATATCTTTGTGTTATTCACCTCACATGTATCAACAAATGAATACACTAGTTTAGTTATTTAGAGATCATCCAAGTAATTTCATGGACATACCAATTAATTTTATGTACTTAGAATACAAATTTGCTCCATCGTGTCTCTTTTAAGATTTTAGTAGGGTTTTAGGTGTCAACTTTGTTAAGGATTGTTTATAAAGGACATATCCTCTATCCCCTAACTAATGCCATAATATTGGAGTATATATACCTTATTAACATATCCAACAAATATTTTGAGCCATGCAACACCTCTTTCAAGTTCCCATGTGATGAAATTGAACTTCTCAAGCAAAACATGCCTATTAGTGAACTTAAGAAGGTCTAATTTGGCAAAAGAGGTATGTAAGTGATAGATCTTGGTTAGAGACACCTACTTGGGGTATATTTTAAATCATATTATTTTTTTAGGTGATCCATTAAATAAATTAACCTCTTTAACTCATTAGAACTTGGATTATCTCATTGTTAGGGTTTATGGACAGTCTAATGGAGATGACCCAAATGACCACTGTTTGACACTTTTTCTTCATTTCAATGAGTTACAACCATATAGGGATATTTTTAAATGTTTTAATCACCTCTTAATATCCTTAATTCCATAACTTACTTAAAAACTTGTAAGTTTTCTTATTATTTTAGGTATAGGCCTATAGATGCATTTATAGGCTTCTTGCTTGTTAGACCTTAAGAATTGATCTTTAGCTATTTTCAGTCTTTATAGTGATTTTAATAAGGATTTAAGATTTAATAATTATATATATGACCTTTAAAAACCTCTTATCACTTCATCCCACATCACAAGTATGCTTTTTTATCTCATTCTACCTATGACAGGCCTGTAGGTGCACTTTTAGGTTTTTCATTTCTATTTCTTATGTTTTGCCCTCCTTGAGAATATTTAATCAATAATTATATTGTATAAAATTTATAATAATTCTTAATTATCCTATCCACATGCCTTTATTCATGTAAATTCACCTGATCAACTTACTTTGATATCTAACGTATTGTGTACAGTCTACTAGGTGCCTATTCCTTACATGACTTCACCACTTTGGTTTGTTGGTATTTTGAGCTATGAGTTATATATATATATATATATATATTAATAATAATTAAATTAAATCCTTAAATAGTTTTCATTTATTTATATATGTTCATCTTGTTTTCTTTGACCCCAAACTACCTTCCCATGTGTTTTGAGCCTTGTTCTTACTAAACTACCCGTACATAACTAGGTGCACTTTTATTCCTTCGAGAGTGCCCATGCGATCCTTGGAATTTTTTTTGGGGTCCTCCCTAGGATGGATAGACCATATAAAACCATGATAAACAAATATCTCTTTACTTTCTTGAGATTCTAACTTCAAACATATAGAGAAATTTTATAAGTCATATAAGCTTATTAGATTTTATCTCAAATGACCTTGGCCATCTTATGTTTCCCTTGCTTCATATAGGATCTCAAAATTTTAAATATTTATGTTGATATGTCAAAAAAATTGTGTAATTTATCAAACTTATTTACCATCACAAGACATGACTCTTTATGCTTACCTTGCAAGTAAACCTGTAGGTCTCTAATTTAGGCTTAATATCTTCCTCTCTCACCATATGAGTGATCTTCCTTATTTGGATGATCCAATATGGAAATATCAAGGTGTATTAAAACTTAATCATCAATATAACTACTAAAAAATGCCTTGTAAACTTTCTCATTAATCACATGTCTATATTTAATCCATAATTGGAAAATTATAGAAGAGCACTAAGATCAATGTCTCTCATGGTCTACTATCTTCCCTTTACCCTTAAGGGTGATTTTGGATTAATTTTTTTTACTCTTCACCATTTTTGAAACACTCATATTTGGTCAAGAATCATCTCAAGTATGTTTAGAGACTCACTCCTTATTTTTTGCCACTAGGCCTATAGGTATCTATTGATGGTGGTTGTGTATTCATGTGAATGTAAGAGGAACTATTGGAAAGTAGAAGTAGACTTGAAGAGATTGATAGAATGAGTGTGAGGTTATTTAAAATTGATTTAGGTCTACTTGAGATTAGAAACCATATAAAACTAACCAAACCCTACCTATAACATTTTATATAGGTCTGCAACTCATTCAAAGTGGAGGTTTCACTCCTTCGTTACTAGAACAAGATAAATTAGTGATGGAAGATGGAGTGAAGGAACTATTAGGATATTACATGGCCTCAAAAAATAGTCCTTTTTCACCAAAAACCTCATAAATGCTCTAAAACTATGTAGAAGTCATCTTTTAGGGTTTTAAGAGGGTTTTAATCCTCTTATTTTTTAAAAGATGATTCATAAAGCTCAAGGCCTAAATATCCTAACTCTTATTATTAATTAAAAGGGTAAAAGGGTCCCCTACTTACCCTAATAGAATTTTATCTAATCTTCTTTCTCCTATGTGTAGTAACACTATACCATTGATCCTTCTTGAGATTGTTAGACCTAAAAAACATGATGTAAAAAATGAAAAGGATTTTATCTTTTCTAAGCCTATAACTTCTTCTCAAGCATGGATTTGAGTCTAATTAGACTAGAAATATCCTTAGATATAATTAGGAGTTGATCTTCAATAGAAACCCTTTGCTAAGAGACTTTCACATGCCTTCTTTCCTCAATAAACTACTTATCTTTCTTCATTACCCTTTTGAAGCTGATGAACCAGGTAGTTATGGAGTCTCCCTTGACTTATATAGTGGTAGAGTGATGTAACAAAGCATTTCCACCTTTATTTCCTTGTAACTTATTCATTATTCCTTGGTTTAACATTATAAATGATAAATAGGTAGATACAAAAGTGTACCAATGTTGTAAAAGTAGTATTAAGACATCTTGGACAAGATGTATGGAAAAGTGCATGTATCATGACATTTCACAAGTGTTAAATGACATAAAATACCCCTATACAATGATATAGACCTTCATGTTTGATCTTTCCTAGTAAGTATCATTACAACATTAGAAAATACCATAAGACTAAAGTAATTAAATACCTTAATCTTTCCAAAAATACCTTAACTTCTCCAAAATGCCAAAAAGTGTAATGTTTTCAACTCAATAGATATGTTACTTGGATTTCTTACTCAGCTTAGAATACATTATCTTCTTAGAGGGTCACCATCTTCTTGTCTTCACCATGGTTCACACTCTATCTTGACTTTCAAAACAACCTTAAAATCTCTAAATTTACCTTAATCTATGATAAACACTTTGGATATGACCACATTTAGTGAATTTGATGACAAGACTAGATGTTTTGACTCCATATCTAACTATACCACCCTAAGGTACTCTAAAATATACTATGAACAACACAATGTTTACCATTATTAATCCAATCATGACCAAAACAAGATCCTTCATATGGATATAAACAAAGTTAAGAGAATTATGGGAAATTTTTTAAATGTTACTAATCAATGGTGGCTAATTTTGGCTAATAGGTAAATTGGTTATGTAAAGCCTAATAGATTCATGAGCAAGGAAAATGTTTTGACACAATGTTATACATTGTCTAGAACTGACTAGGTCTCATGCTAATTCAAATTGGTTCTTAGCATCCAGATGAAAACCAACATGTTTTCATTGTGTATAATAATTAAAATCTCATTTTTTTCTTCAAGTGAAAAATGTATTCATTATCTTTTATTATACTCTTTGTCAAACTAGGTTTGAACCATCTGTAAGTGAATAATGGGTTTGGTATTTCCTATGTGTCATGTGGTTTTGGTAAACACATGTGATGATTTTAAATCATTGGGATAAGATAAATGGATGGGAGGATAATTTAATTGGACACCCATTCTCATCCTTATAATAAAATAAACATTTCATTGAAGGGGTTGGCTAGAAAAATAGTGGAGAAGACTAGAATTGCATGATATTTTGTTTATCTTCATCTAGGAGGTATGTTAGAATACCATTACAAAGGTAGAGGTTGGTGTATGAACTATGGATGTTTTTCTATTTTATTCCTCAATGTTGTGTATGTAATAAGCCCAATAGTGGAATTTATTAAATCTAAATTATGTTCTATTAATGTAAGTATGTTGATCTCTTTTATGTGAACCTCAATTATTTGATGAAACACCTATGTATCCATTTGTGTTATTCAACCCATGTAATGAGTGATTTAATTTCAAGCCTTAAATGTTCTCCCCCTCCTTATTTTTTCACCAATAACGATGTGGAGAGAGTGATTAGGGATGATGAATAATGATGAGAGAGTCATTAGGGATGATGAGGGACAATTAGGATCAATGAGGGAGTGATAAGGGATAACAAGGGAATGATTAGGGATGATGAGGGATGGTTAGGTTGAATGATATAGTGATTAGGGATGATTATGGATAAGGATGGAGTGATTAAGGATGATGAAAAATGGTGAGGGTCAATGAGGGAGTGATAAAGGATGATTAGGGAGTTATTAGAGATGATGAGGGATGGTGAGGGTAAATAAGGGAATGATTAGGGATGATTATTGATTGATTAAGGATGATGATGGATGATGAAGTAGTGATTAGGGATGATGATAGATAGTGAGGGTCAATGAGGGAGTAATTAGGGATGATGAGGAAGTGATTAGAGATGGTGAGGGATGGTGAGGGTTAATTAGGGAATGATTAGGGAAAATAAGGAATGAGGAGAGTGTAATGAGGGGTGATGAGGGATAAGAATGAAGTGATTAGGGATGAGGGAAGGATGATGAAAAATTGAAATTAACATAAGTGGTTGTCTAATGTATGCAGGTCATTAATGTGAACACACTACCCCAATCACATCACTTCAAATTAAATTCAAAGTGAGTGGTTTGTACACTTAAATTTTGACAAAACTAGGACTACAAATGCCATGAAATAATTTATAAGGTATAAAAACCTTATAAATGACTATATATTTACCCATAATAGACATTGATTGCAAAAGTTATGCCCTAAAATCCTTAGGTTCAATACTAAGAGCTTGAAAATGCCTAAGTATTGACCATATTGTATATTGAAAAACTATCTCCCACATCATAAGGTGTGTAGTTATGAGACCAAATCTATTAGATGCATAGTGACCCTAATTTATTATATTTACTAAAATAAATTTAAAGTATAAGTTTTTTATTTTAGTAAACCAAAACACCTACCCCTTCCTATAACTCTTTTTTATTCATTTGCACAATGCCAAATGAATGTGTATGTGTCATAGCATAACATGTATGCATTCCTTACCCATTACATAAAAGACCTGCATGCACCTTCTAGTTTCATTTTTCATCTAGATCAATATAACAAATATGCATTATGGCTCATATTTTTTGAGACTTCATTAAAATAAAACATACATGTTATGGTCATAAAATGTACACATTTGGGGAAATGTATATGGAATTATCCCCTAACTCTGTGCATGTATCCATTAGTGTTTCAAATAAAGAATAAGTAAAATAAAGGTTAATACATAGGAATAAAGGAGAATGCACACATATGAAGCATCTATAGACATAAATGTAAGGATACTAAGAGTTAAAAACATGCACAGTCTATAGGGACATTACTAATAGAGTGAAGACAATACTAGTCACTACAAAAGTCATGCTATAAATAGTAGCATACAGGCAGGTTTTGATATATAGTTTTATGATCTAGAGTAATGATGAACATATAAAAAGCTTTTTCAGAACTAGTGATGACTATGGTGAGTTTCATAATTCAAAAATAAGCAAATTACAACTCCCATCTTTTTTTTTTTGATTTCAAATCTTCTAAGCATAATATTGATTTATTCCATTTACAATTCAGATTAGGATATTAATGTTATATTTTACATAATCAATATTATCCTTATTTTTAAATTATTTATATTACATTATCCTAAATAAGTTAAAAAATTGCATCCATAGTCAAAAAGGATAATCAATGCCTTATAAGTGTAGTTGCAATGGTCTTTCAATGTTTTATATTATCAAATAATTTATTAAACAAATGGCTATGAATATGAACAATAATAACATTGTGTTGTCATAATATTTATTAATATTAGGAATTTTTTATTTAATTTTATTATAATTATCATGGTAAAATGTATTTAATTATTACTTTTTATTTTTCACACGTTTGATTTGTTCCTCCTGCCTCCCTTTGTGTTTACAAGAAAGGAAATATTGTTTGGTGAAATAGGTACCATTTTTAAAGGAAACATTGATACTTAAGAAAAATAATATTTCATTACATGTTGCTCCATATTTTAAAGAATTATAATGCCAATATGAAATTTAGATGTGTTTTAATTTAAAATTTAGGATATCAAGGTTTTGTAGAATGATTTAAATGTTTGATCTCTTGATGTATCGACAACCCCTCAACATCACATGTTTCATATTTTATTAATAAAATTAGATTTACTTATCTAATTAGTAATATTAATTCATTATTTTTCTCAATAAAACACTTGTGTTTAGTGTGCTAGTTAGTTTTAGTTCACCTTAGTTTAGTTGTTGAGTGATCTAGTTGTGTTTAGGTAGTTTGATGTAATTAATTCCCATTACTCTCTTTTGAGTGATTTTTCCACTCATTATGGACTTGATATGTAGTTTTAACTCACTTGTAAACAATTTTTACACACACACACACACACACACACACACACACACACACACACACACACACACACACACACACACACACACACACACACACACACACACACACACACACCAACTTGGTTTATAATAATATAATGGTCAGATTTTATGTTTATTCAAATTTATAATCCTATGTTTTCATCATTTGATATCATAGAATGCTTACGATACCTTAATCTACTCAAGTGAGAGATTGGAAAGGAGAAGTAAAGAAGATGAAATATATATTGGGAGAGAATAATAAAAAAGAACCTCATGAATTCAATCTTTTTCTATGCAAGCTCTATTAGTGGAAAAAAATCAAATTCTCTTTATTCCTTTCCTCAGATATAAAAGTTGCATGTCCAACCAAGGTGTTAGGAGAGAGTTTTTTCAAATTTAAAGAGTTAAGAGAACCACCCACCATTAAAACACATGTGGCTATTGTAACATTAAAAGGGAGAGATAAAACAACCCAAAAGTTGTTTTTTACAAAGCCTAGACATTGGAACTTACTCAAGTAAGCTTCAACCAAGCTAAAGCCATGTCCAAATTAGAAAAACATGATAGAAATAAATAATGTAGGAATAAGCATTTGGATCAAACAATACCATGCTCAAATCAATAAAACTATCATCCTCATCACCCAAAATGCCATCCAAGGATTTAAAATGACCTTCAATCTCCAAAAGAGATCTTAGATATGATCACTAATGCATTCGATGAGATATAATGTGGATCTATTAATAATTAGATCAAAAATCAATCTTGAATTTGTAAATTTACCTTCATTATTCTCAAAATTGCCTTCCAAAATTTCCATTATTACACTCAATTCTCAAAAGTTCCTTTGGTGAAACCCATGGTATTAAAAAAAATGTATGGTTTTTCTATTGTTTAAATTTTGAATAGTAATTTTATTCTTTAAGCATTGAAGTGATGCATAAGGGAGTTGATAACTTACCTTTTTACTATAACCTAGCCAAGAAGAGGTCTAGAGTTAAAATCAAAAGACTAACATTTAGTCAAATTTTGTATTTTTTTAAAAAGACAAAAGGGGGATATTTAAAACATTTAAACAAACCAATAAATTATTTATTTGGCTGCCAAATGGGGGGACCTTATTTTTTCCTTTACAATTATTTTTTTGAAAAAATATTGTAAATTGTATAAATTTCATTTCTTTGTAAATTTCAAGCATCAAAAACACAAAAGAGTGCATATTTCATAAGTTGTAGCATTCATTGTAAGGGATGCCTCTATCTCACATTTACGATAATACCATCACACTTTGAGCTACTACATACATAGCCTAATATAGTTGCAATAATAACATCTAGGCATCATCTCTATAAATCATCAAAGAGAAATAAGGTCCACACATTTTCATTAAACAATCCCTCTATTACCTATTCACTATAATCATTTGGCACTAATCCTAAAATTGAGGAATTTTGAGTATATAGGGAAGTTACACCCACATACAAGGATTTCATCTTAAGAAGGTGCCATTGATTGAACAAATCCTTCTCATATACTATCTTGGTACCACATATCACTCTCTCTCATGTATGTTAATGTCTCTTTGACATACTACCAAGTATATATAAATGAAAAGCTTTTTCCATGCATTGGCATGTATATAAAAAGGGAACACATATCGAGAGGTTTGGTATAGTGGACTGATAATATATAGAGGGGAACCTTTCTAGAGTGATAAATAACCAATCCATCTCCCATAATTTTTACACAATGTTATTAAGGGTCTAAAATTATTTCTGGTAGATTCAAAATTTCTACATGGAGATAATTATCCCACATGGAAGACTAAATCAACAATTATTAGGAATATGAGGACATATATAATGTAGTTGATGGCTCCTTTACCTAACATGTAATAAACTCTAGCCAATAATGAAAGTTTGATAAATAAAAGTAAAAATCAAAGATCATTATCATGTTTAGAGTAATAGATGAGGTAAATCCTCATATTCAAGATGATGACACAACTAAATCAACTTAGGACAAACTCAAGACAATATATGAGGCATAAAATTAGAATATTATCCTCCAGCTCTGGAATAAGATACACAATCTCAAACTCAAGTCAAATTAAATAGTTTAATCCTTTTTGAGGTGTGTTACAACCTTAAGTGCCTCATTCCTAGTACTGGGTGAACTTGTGACATATACTTCTTTTGTACCCATTATTTTAAGAGGACTACTGTAATCCTATAAAGTGTTCATAACCACACTAAACTTCCTAGACAAAAAACCATCATTTGAATAGTTGGTAAACAAGTTGAAACAAGAGGATTCCATGCATAACGAGGCAAAAAATGAAGACCATGCTCTTTTTTCCAATTTTAAGGGCAAGAACATGTAGAAGTTATACAATAAAGGAAATCATAAACTTTTAAAGAACTCACAAAGGTCCTCAAATAAGTAACCCTTCCCTATTTTTAGAAAAGGTAAGGAAATCAAATATTTTTAGATGGTTTTATGTAATACACTTAAAGTAATAAGACCAATAAAAACAATCATAAAATAACTAAAAAATTTCATGTGGACAATAAAAGGGAAACTATAAAAAAATAGTGGCACCAAGGCACCTCAATAATGATGGACTCATAAAATCATTGTATGGTCTCAAACATGCACCATAACAATGGTACATCAAAATTGATGAGCATATCATTCAAAGCATATTTAAGAGGAATATTATGATCCCAATATCTACCTCAAAGATCAAGGGGGAATCTATGATTTTTGTAGTCTATTTTGATGATCTAGTAATCACTAGAAGTTCAGTAAGTATGATTGATGCAATAAAGACAAAACTAATAATATAATTTGATATGATATATCTTTGGCTACTCCATTAATGTCTTGGATTGGAAGTATGTTATAAAAAAATCACATTTTTATGATTCAAATTAAGTATGCCAAGATAATGCTCAAAAAATTCAAGATGATGGATTCAAATCTATCACTAAAACTATGGAGATAAGGTTTCATTTGTCTCATTAAGATCAATCACATCAAGTAAATGTAACTTTCTATCTATAATGGATCAAGAGTATAACTTAATTGACCTATACTAGGATATATATTAGTTATGCATTGAGATATCTCTCGATATTCATACAACATCCAAAAGAAATTCACTAAAAAGGAGAAAAAAATTATCAAACATATCAAGGGTACAGTTAAATTCAACCTAGATTACAAGAAGAATGACCGATTTTTCTTGACAAGATACATGAAATCAAAGCATGTTGGAAATATAGATAATAGGAAGTCCACATTTGGATATGTTTTCTGTTTGGATTTTGGTCTAATATCTGGGGGAGTAAGAAAAAAAATGTTCAGTCATATTCTTCTACTGAATTAGAATATTGTGTTATAAGAGGATTTGTTTGTGAAGCAATATGGATATGACAAATGAAGGTTTGGGTGTTTCATAGAAGCAACCTACCATCTTGCATTGTGATAATGAAAGTGTAATTAAACTTTTTTATAATCCAATATTTAATGACCACACCAAGCATATCAAAGTACAAATTAATTACATACATGAACATGTTAAAAACCACAATATCTAGCTCTAGTTGTTCCTAATAGGATAACAACATGCAAATATATTCATAAAATATTTTACATATGAAAAAATTGAGGCATTCATAGAATATATCACTTGTTCACTTGAGGCCATGTTAAATTAAGGGGGGAATGATACATTAATATTTATTTATCTAATTAGGTATATTAATTCATCATTTTTCTCAATAAAACATGTGTTTATCATTCTATTTAGTTGTAATTAACCTTAATTTAGCTATTGAGTGATATAGTCATTTTTGGTTAATTTAATGTAATTAATTCCTATCACTCCCTTCTGAGTGATTTTTGCCACTCAGTGTGGTTTTGATTTGGAGTTTTAATTTTAAATTTTAAATAATTATTCAATATCTATAAATATTTCATATTGGTTTTAAATATTGTAATTATTATATTTGGTGTTCATTTAGCTTTATGACCATGTGTTTTCCTCATTTATATGTGCCATTATTTCATTTGAAATTTTATGTTTAATTTTTTATATCAACATAGTTTTAATATTCAGTAATATACATGTTTTGATTATAATAAATTTGTGTTATTTAAATTTTGTAATGTAATATATTTGAGAGAGAGGAACATTTTAAACTTTGTAGATAATTTAAGGAATAGTAAATATGTTAAATTTAGTTCCATGCCTTCTCCTTCCAAAACATGTAACTAAAAACATGCTACATTTAAGGCATGATAATTTTTAAATAAACTAAATAAATAAGAACAACACAAGTGGTATGTTAGGTATATGCTATTAGGAAAGGTAACTTGCTCTAAGCTATGCCTTTGTAAAGAAAAACTCCTAGCCATGTCACTCCATAACATGACCCAATATTTGTTTAACCTTTCACACATATGAACATTTCAAATAAGATCAATAATACTTTTTAGGTGATGATAAACTAATAATTAATATCAATATTATCAATAATTAATACTACATAAATAACTATAATGAATAATATTGAATCATATTAACAACAAAACATATATTAATCAAGTATAATGTCTAAATTAATCAATACAAATGACAAATCATAAATAGATTCATAATAGAGGTACTCAATGCTTCCAAAACAATGACACAAACATGATTACATGCTTAAATCCAAAATATAATAGGTGTTTGAAGAGGGTATATGACCATTGAGGAATTTTAGGTGAGATAGTAGAGTAATTATATGTAAACACATTTTTTTATATTTTTATTACATCTTAAAATCTAAACAAAAAAATTATTTAAGGTATGATGTAGATAAAGGAATAAAAAAAGAAAAAATTTGTAACCCTATTATATTCTTATAGTTGCATTTTAATAAACACATTGGGTGTAACAATCTTGATTGCAATATATCACAAATTTGGTAGAATTGTAATATATATATATATATATTTAATAGAAGTATTCTTGGTATAACTCATGTAGAAAAATTAACTACAATGTAATATAAAGGTGGTATATACATATAAATTTCAATTAAATATAATTAATTTAAAATTTAAATTTCATAACCCAAATGATATATCTACATTATTTAGAAAAAAAACTTTAAAATTCAATACTTAACAAGAATAATGCTCCTTCAAAGTATATTACCCTTTCTTTTCTTATTTCACATAATATCAAATATTAATGGCACCTAATAAAATGGTCTATTATGTAATGAGTTTTGACACAAAGTTTTGTTAATTCTTATTCTATTACATATTTTAAGGTGTAAAAATAAATTTTTAATTATTATAATACAAGATTTACAATCACATGGTGGCCCAAAATAAATTGCAACATGAAAATGTTTATGTACACATAATGTATAACATTTCCCTAAGTAATGGTCCCATGGAATACAAGACGTTACCATATCAGCCTATCATCTCACTTTAGTCATGAGTATTTTACTTCATTAAAAACCTATCAAAATTAGGCAAGTGTGTGGGGTCATCTGCTTCTCCTTTTACTCTCTCTACTTGTGCCTCAAAGGAATGACGTTCCATCAATCCCCCTCTTTCTCCCTTCTAGTTGGTGGATTTTTTAAAATGGAATTTTAGAGCCCTTTTGATTGATATTTTGTGTGGAACTCTAATCCATCATTCTTAAAACACTCTGGCATCTTCTTATACCCTTGGAACCCTTTCTTCTCATTGTATTTTACTTCAGCTCACTACCATTCCATTGTGAATTTGACTCCATTATCTCCCTCTGGCGATGAGGAATGAGTGCTTCATCAAATGATTAGTGGACAAGGTTGGTTATTTTGTGAAGATAGGTGTATCTTCCTCAAACCTCTATTTGGTCTATGTTTATGCCTCCCTTAACCTTTCCTGACCTCTCTCCTTATCAATTAAGTTGTTATCCTTGCATGGCTCAAGGACTCAACATTTTAATTATGAGGGCTTTCCCTTTTGTTTCTTCCATTATCACCTCCCTATCCATCTTATTGTTGAGTGCCCATCCAAAAAACATAATAATCCTTAGTATTTTTGGAAAATAAAAGAGGGAGTGCTTGATATGAATTTTAAATGGCATAACCATGATAAATTCTATCATTCCCCCTTCTCTCATTAGGTGGATTTGGTTGACACTGCTACAAAAAATATTGATCCTACTCCCCCTATCCCCCATCTCCTCCCTCCCCTATTCATGAATATGCCCCCTTCCCCATCTCATATCACCCCCCCCCCCATCCCATGGATGTCCCCTTATAGGATTATTTGACCCCTAGACCAATTCCCCCTCAAAAGGATCCATCATGGGTTCCCCCTTTTAGGCCCTCTAAACATTATGTGAATATTGGTGTCTCTTTAAAGACTAAGGGTCCTTGATCAGAGGAATAACTTATCAAGGTATAAGCACACCCTTTCATCAATAATATCTCACAATGGACCTTATAATACCTAGTTTCTAGAAGAAGGCATTGGGAAGATCCAGCTTATGGATAGGTCCTTCTGAAGGATAGTTTGTAAGTCTTGGTTTGGTCCTTTTTTTTATGTATTGTTTTTTGTGTTTCCTTAAATATTTTCCACTTTATTCTAGCCTTTTAGGGATTTTTTCTCTTGTATTAAGACTGGTGGATTCAGTTCCTCTTCTCTTACTTTCTTAACAGGTGGTGCCTTTTATGTTTCTTGTTTTTGTCTTCCTCTATTCTTGTTATGGGAATGGGCCCTAGATTGTACCCCATACCAGTTCAAATCTCTGGTCAAAATCAATGTATGGTTCATAGCTCTAGTTTTGAAATCGTTTTCCTTATCCAAAAAAATAACTATCAAAATTTTATTTTGATGCTTTATAATTATGTTGGATGTTGTGTCAAATTTTGTCCATATAGAAGCTATTATTTGAACATGTATTTCATTGTTATAAAAAGTATTGACACATATTACAAAATTTTATCTCTCTTGATATTTTTAGTTTTATGGGATATAGTAGTGGGTCCAAACTAAGGTATTGCTTAAGTGGTCTATTCGAAATTGTGGTATGGAAAAAACAATTTGCTTGTACATAAAAATGCAAAATGTCACTTTAATCTATCATGTTATTTTAGTCATGATGTGTGTGTGTGTGTGTGTGTGTGTGTGTGTGTGTGTGTGTGTGTGTGTGTGTGTGTGTGTGTGTGTGTGTGTGAGAGAGAGAGAGAGAGAGAGAGAGAGAGAGAGAGAGAGAGAGAGAGAGAGAGAGAGAGAGAGAGAGAGAGAGAGAGAGAGAGAGAGTATACATAAATAGATATATATGTTAAAGACTTACAAAAAAATTATCAAATTACTTTTTATTGTTACACTTGACATTATCCATATGAAAACTACTATTTGAACATATACTTCACCTTTTTAAAAATAATTGACACGTACTACACAATTCCAGCTTTCAATGTCAATTACAAATTTAGGGTAATGGTAGTGGGTCCCTACTAAATTACAACATAAAAAAAATTACTTGCAAGAAAACATGCAACCTATTTTCCCTTAGGCTGATATAAAAACCCTTTTATTTTTTTATTAATATTGAAAGAATCATTCTTCATCTATAAATTTTAAGTCATAGTATGGAAAAATGCTACAAATAATTATATATTTTTAAATATTGGGAGATATCTTTTATGAATAAAATGAGAGAAAATTTAAATGTTTTCAAATAAATATGTAATGGTTATATTTTAAAACAATAGTATTTCTATTTTAGTGGTAGTAGCGGGCTATTTAAGATATTTTAAATAGTAGATAATATTTAGTATTTGGTTCAAGTCAAAAAAAAAATTGGTATTAGCTTTATTTGGTTGCCTTAATTATTTTTTTATTTAGATTTGAAAATAAAATATATAAGGGAAATTTACTTCTTGTTGTACATTTTAAATTAGTAGGGTAAAAAATATGTTATAAAATCATTAAATTTATATAGAGATAATAATCATTTGAAAGTATGTGTTGAGGTCAACATACCCCCATTTCTAAAAAATGGGGACCCTTGTGTTAAAAAGTGCAAATTTGTACCCTAAATTTGAAAATTAATTTGATTAGAGTATCACTAGATTTTTTTACACCATATCTTTATTTAAATATCACCCAAACCTAAGTTGGTTGGCATATTTGTTCATGATTCTAAGGTTTCTAACATTTAATCTTTATGTAGCCTTTATTAGACTTTTGTCTATTGAAATCAAGTTAAATTCATGTCTAAACAGCTCAAAACCCTAACTCTAATTACCCTAGCTCATGCCCTTTGAATTGAATTCAAATTTTGTGGGAACATTTTACGTGGAAACATTTCAATTAAGCCATGGACTTGGTTCAAATTTTATCATAAGGCTTAGTCATATTTTTCAACATGACCAAACCTTAGGCTAAAAATCTTATGCTTGATCCCTCTATGTCCCATGACCCCCTCATCTATTTTATTATGGCATGGTCTAACTATCGTATGGTCCCTTTGTTATAAATCTTAACATAAAGCCTTACCCTAAGGTTTATCATATTTATTAATACAAACCTTAGGCTAAGACTTTAGGCTATGTATTTTATTTTGTGAGGTTCCCTTTAACATTTTTCAAAACTAAGATTAAGACTTTAGCCTAAAGTTTTACTCATATTTATTAATATGAATTAAAACATTAGTCTAAGAATTTAGCTTGAATTTCATATTTCCCGAGCACTAAATTAAACATCATGTTTATTTGCATGATCAATGTTTTGCATTTGCTTGGATGATTAAGATCTAATGGTGTGAGCTTAGAGTCAAATACCCTAACCTTAAGTTAAAGCTCTATCATCTTTTGAGGATCAATGGCATGTGTTTACTTATGTAGGATTGATCCAATGATGCATATCAAGTCAAGACTTCAACAGATCCCTAAGAAAAGTGAGAAGGTGATAAGTGTCACACTTGTAGCCAAAGAACATTAAGAAACTAATAGCATTCAACCTTACAGATCAAGATCCAATGGTCATCATTTACTCATATGAATATGATTGGATGGTGCATATCAAGAATTAAAAAGTCAAGGAAAAATGCAGAGATGACATGTAACATACCTATGGGCCATGAATTAAAGCTTGAACATCTCTCAAAGATTGATGTTACATGATGTAATGTACACATGCCAATCAATATTCCATGGAGTAGGAGGTACAATTAAGCAAATTGAGATCAATAGAGTGAAATTGTTCCACAAAATTGAGATCAATGATGCATAGAAAATGGTGAAAATTCAAGGTGAATGTGTAAGTAAAAAGTGTCACAACCATGGGGAATGTAGAAAGTAACCAATGGTGTTCAAGTTTTTAGATTAAGATCAATGGTCCATGTTGATTTGGGTAGGGATGATGCAATGGTGTGAGATCAATTGAGAATTTTCAAAAGATAATTATCACCTTTTAAATATTAATGAGAAATATTCCATGGTGATGCCATGCCATATCCACATAAGCTTGATGTTTCAAGTTAGATATTTTTAGGACCTAATACATACAAAGGTATAAATGCAAAGATCCAAAAATAATCTGTCATGAAGCTCACATAAGTTCAAACATATTATTCCATTAAAGCACTATAAGAAACCTTAAAAAAAACCCTAACACTTTCAAAAAATGTAGTTCAATCTTGTGATCATCATAATCAAGTCAAGAAATATTGGGTTATCATTTGAGCAAGGATAATTTGGTCAAAAATTGAACTGCATACCATTAATAAGAAATTTAGAGAGACCTATGGCTATGGCATCCCAAAAAAGTTTCTCTTGAGAAGATGTAGAAATCCTTTTAACCTTGAATGTAGAAGGAAGATTTTTCAAATATATGCAATTTGATAAAACTTTAAATACTAGGGATAAAAATTGATCAAGATTGTTTTATACCATTGAGAACCAAAAAACCATCACAAGAGAAGTAGAGAATAACATGTCATCAAGAAGGCTCTACTATGATATAGTTACCATATAAATGCTAGCTCTCCATTACACCACATAAAAACTCAAGGTACTGCATTGTATAGACACTCTCTCTCCTATTTTTAGAGATAGTAAAATTCATAAGGGCATGTTAATCAATGAGCATATGCATAGAAATATAACTTATATCTCTACCATAGCATTTGAAAACTACTACAAACTACCTAAGCCCCAAACAAACCAAATCACAATCAATAATTGGGCCAAGGAAAATGACTTGAAGACCATCCTTGCCCTATGGTTATATTCTATAAATCAGGTGTTTTTATATTTCAATGACAACATTCCCATTGGTGAATTTAGACTTGGGATAAGAATGATCATGACTTTAATGAATAGGTTATGTGGAAATCCAACCACCATATACATGGATAATATTTGGGTGCCCTTAGTCTATTTTATGGTTGAGAAATAACGCATCCCTCCTCTTTGTGAAGTGGTTAGCACTTGTTTAATTAGGTAGATCATTAAAGTCAAGAATAAAACTAGGAACCAATTCTACATGATGTGATACCTCATAGATGCCTTACTTGATACCATAAGGAACCCTAACCTAATAGAATGGTCACCAGATGGGACACAAATAACCTCCCAATACTATTCAAAATTACACATATTAAAATAGAGGGACCACATTGAATTCATATGTGACTATGTTTATCCATCCCTAACCAAATCCATAATTAGGAATCTAATGCTAAGAGTCAACCCCTTGACGAAAAAGTATATTGAGGCCATGGGATACATTTTATTATATCTATAATGCACAATCATTAGGATTGAAGGGACATACTACACATCCTCAGACTACTAGTTTATGTGCCAAACAAGTTAGTTGAATAGGAGGTGGCATACCAAATGTGTAATGGAATAGATGGTTTGTGCAAAACCAAGAGGAAGGGATTACTTCATAGCTTCCCCTTAACCATTATAAAGGTTATTTTTGCATAATGGTATAACATTAAGGTTGATTCCAAATAATTGATCTCCTTTAATCTCCAAGTGGATGATCTAAGGTAGTGGGATCCATAGGGAAGGGTTAAAGAACACTTGAAGGCTAAGGGAATAAATGTATAATATGATCATCAACCTATTGTTTTTGACCCCATATATACAAAGGCCTCTTCATTCTTTGAGGTCACCTTCAAGTTAAAAAATCACAACATCAAACTAGAGTCTAGAATGCAGAGGGAGAAAAAAGGGGATGATGACAAGTGATAATTGGGGCCAAGGTAGTACCATTTACTAAGTGTTGTACCTTTTATACCTCCACTAGCCCAATTACAAATAGAATCCATCCCTAAGGAATAAATTAAGAAAATTCCAGAGGAGATAATTCCCAATAAAATTTCATCTTCTTCAACTCAAGTAGAGGAATAAGGATCATCAATGGAGGAAATCCATGTGGTGGCACTAGACCCTGGTGAAATAATTGAAGATGATATAAAAATTTTATCATTAGCTTGTGATTCTGAGGATTAAGAAATGGAGATAGACAAAGAGGAAAATGGGAAGGAAGTGTTAGACCTAGTTCTTATATATGCCCCCCACCCCCCCCAAAAAAAAGAAAAGAAAAGTTGAATTGGCCATTATCCCAATGAAGGCTAAGAATCCCAAGGTGACCTCCACTCATCCTTTGAGTGAAGTTAACCTCTTTAGTGACGAAAATTTGATTCAAAGTCCAACCATTCTTTAATGGTTCATCTATGGAAAGTTAAAAAAGTTTCTTACCATGTACAAGGGAAAATATGAGATAATAATAAGAAGGTCATGGGCCTACTCTTATCATTAGAGGAGAAGATAGGAAATGTCAGGGGGTATCAAGAAAGATTTACAAAGGGCTAAGAGGGATATCAAGGGCCTAGAAGATCAATAAAAAGAATTGTTCATGAGACCTATCATTGATCTCTAGCTTATCGATGAGAAACATTATATAATGAAGATCCTATAGGGGAAGGAAAAGACTATGATAACACAAGGGTATCTGAGTTAGTTAAGATGGGAATATTATTTTCTAATTAAGCATGTATACTTTTAAAAAAGGAATATTCTTTTTTAAAGGCATGTACAACTTGTAAAGCACATTGTCTATAGGTTGGTCTATTAGGGAAAGTCTAGTGTATTCTAGAACATTTATGGAAGGGACATCCATCCTAACACTTGTAATTTTTTAATTTAATATAACTAACTTACATGTTTCCTTGCATCCTATAAAAGGAGAATTGTCAATTGTAGAAATGAGGGGAGTTCTTAGAGCTTAGAGCTAATTATAATTTTGAGAAATTAATAAAAGCAAGGAATTCTACAAAGTTTATGAAAATTTGCTTGTCTTTTATTATCCTGGCTTCTCCCTCACTTTTTTTTTTCTAATTTATATATTTGAATGGTTCTTATAAATTCTTGATGTGTAGATTTGGATGTAGAGATGTTAACTTGTGCCAATTATAGGTTAATTGAAAGTTCTAGGTTCATTTCATTTATTTACTCTTCTTGCATTTGGGCTAATGTTTTTTTCTTGAAAATTTAAAGTGAACTTGAAGGGGTAAATATTTAAATTGAACTTGATTCTTATTTGCATTATTTCAAACCATCCTTAGATGTTTTCCTGATGTCTAATAGGATTTGAGCTTATGTGACTTCATGTCATACATTGGTTAAGTGCATGCTTGGATGATATTTGAGCTCTGTCATGATATTTGGAATGAAGATCAATAACATGTCTTCTCTACCTTACTTTTCACTTTGCTCTTTTTTTGACAAATTCACTTTAGCTTAATTTTCATTCTAAATACCCATATTAGATTAGTCTTTATATTAGTTCTTGATCATAATTCACCATTATTATCATAGCAGACATCACATTTTTCATAAACTAACTTTTGGCCATGGTGGCTCCCAACTACCAAACACTATAAATATTATGAAACATTCCACTTGCTTTGCCTCTATTTCATCAATAAATAACAAGATTTTTACAATTTTCAATTCATGCACTAAATTCTTAGAATTTTAAAATGAAGTGTTCTTAAACACTCTAGGCACTTATGATACATATTCGAGCATCAATAGGGGGAGATTTCACTAGTGCTAAAAGGAGGGCATCATTAGATCTTTGTAGATTTAAAGCATTTTTTCTCTTTTTTGTGAATTGTGTTCAAATATTGGTGTATCCTTCACATAATTGTGTCATTATTCACTCAATTGTATAAATATCATTTATCTTTATAGTATTAGACCCATATTTTCACTTTCTTTGGACAAATATCAACATTCTTTGAAGGTATATGATTAATTATGGTAAAAATGGCTTAAGCTTTGTCAATTCAATAGGTCTAAGGTTAGTAATAATTTTTTTGATCAAAGATTGATAGATACTTTACTAATTTGAGTTTATTTGAACTTAAAAGTGTAAATATCAATCATACTTAATATTTGGATACATATTTGAGCTAACTTAGTTAAATAAGGTTGTCCTTTATCATCCTTTATATAAATCTTTGTAAAATTTGCTTAATGTGCAAGTTTGATCATTGTCCCCTACAAATATAAGATTGACACATCATATTTCAAACAAGATTCAAAGTCCACAAGCTAGAATTACCAAAAATTAGGGCATGGTCACATTCAAAGACTAGAGAACCTCTAATTTCACTAGAAATTCATAGGAGAACTAGGTGAGACAAAAGTAAGCACAGACTTTCAAAGTCTTTGCCAACTTTACCAATTTAGAGTGATTCTAGGTTCAAACCCTATCAAGGTATGGCTTGGCTAGGTGGTTCTTCAATCAATGTGTCAGGTGTGGTATATGACCTTCCTCATAATCCTAAAAATTATTTTACAACATTTAGTCCTAGTGGCATTATAAATGATGAAGAACACATTAAGAGTTTCAAATTTGCATTAAGATTTCTTAATGTGAATCATGAAGATATAACATCTAGAATATTTTATTTTCTTTTTAAATATTTTTCATATGAATGGTTTATAAACTTGATTAAAAATTAAATTACTATTGGGTTGATTTCAATAATGTTTTCATTGACCAATTTGGTAAAATCATTAGCCCTTATGTCCTGTACCAACAATTCACCACAATGAAAAGGGATGAAAATGAGCCCATAATAGATTTCAATGCTAGGCTATATAAAATATTTATTAGGACCATAAATCCTTACAAACCTAATGAGGATTTAGACTTAGAAATCTATAATGATGCCTTGGATCCTATGACTTATATGTTTATAAAGAGAGCTATTGGACCTATGAACACACTGGCTTTAGCTTATGTCAAGGTTGTTATCATTAATGACCATATGCAACCCCAAGGAAAATTTTCATACTCTATTCCTAATGTCAATCCACATTTACCTATTTTGAATTTTATTCTTAATGCCAACCAAAATGTGCTTGCCCTGAACCAACTTCCAATCTTGAACCAATTACCTTTGAGACATACTCATCCTACTCAAAACTTGGGATTATTGAACAATGTTTCCAATATATCTCATCCATAGGATCAAAAATATTTAATGCCTACACCTAATACTAATACTCAAGTTCATAATTTTAAAGCCTCAAATAATGAGAGTGACTATATCCTTAAGATGGTTGAAAATCTTAGCACTAACTTCCTTCAGTTGCAAAAGCATGTAAGTAATACTGGAGAGAGCTCTGGTAGGAATTTATCCTTTCAAAGGTTTAATAGGCCCATTAATATATTTTAGAATGATAGTTACCATAAAAATAAGAATAATGAGCCATCTATTAGCAAGAACGTGCCTGATATAAATCTCACTGATGTTGCTTTACCTAATTATTGTAGAGTCCATTACACTTTTAAGCATGAGAAAATAGACTGTGTTGAATTTTTTAATTCTTCTAAATCCTTCCAAGAATAATTAGATACTTTTGAAGTTGTCCCTAATAAGGATTGTGATTCAGGTACATTAAGATCTTCAAAGCCATTTAGATCATCTGATTTAACTCTCATGGTGGAGACATTTGAGTTCCCTTTCCAAGAGGAAAATGAGCCTAAGGATATTCTTGAAGAGATTCATGTTTTCCAATAATTTTTGAAGAAAACTTATCCTCTGAGAAATAGGGAATAGAAGAAACCATTAAACACTTCAAATCCTACAAATAATTTTGAGACTCCTCTTGATACTAACTCAGACAATAATCGAGAACCTCATAAGGGAACTACTTATAAACCCAATGCTGATACATCTAATTATTCTAATAGTACTAGGTATAACATAGTGAAAGACATGAAAAATATCAAAGCTAATATTGCCTTACATGGGTTGACACAAATCATAGAGTAGAGGGATCTATTATTAGAATATTTACCTAAGAAGTTTGGTAAGTCTCAAAAGTCTATACATGCTAATTGTTGACCAAATTTGACCCCTAGTAAAATTTGGGTCAACCCCTACTATTTTAAACTTTTGAGGAAAGTTTCATATGTCCTATGGGGTCTCTTAGTCCCTGTTGAAGTCCATCCTCCTTTTATTGACCTAGTCAACAAAAGTCAACATTGGTCAACCATGATAAAACTTATTAAAAGGATCAATTTATTTTTTAACTATCCTAAAATGGTCTTTTATAGGTTTCAATGTGTTTACAAGTCATAAATTTTCCATTTGTTAGGTCTCGTGTGCTAAAAGGGTCATTTGGCCACCTTTTTAGCTTAATTAAATGAATTTTAGGGACTTTTCAACTAAAATATTTGTCACGAAGGTGGATGAGAACATGGATAAGGTAAAATAATGTTATATCATGTTAGGTGGTAGTTACAAGATAAATATATGCAAGAAATGATAGTTTCCCTTGAAAATAGGCCCATTTGTAGTGCTTGTATGGACTTCTCAAGTGCACTTGCAGCTAAAAAAAGTGGTGGTGTGACTCTTCACCTCCCCACATGTCATTTACACATTTATATTGAAAATACTTCATAAAAAATTTCATTCCTAACTCATTTTCCTTCATTTTTACTTGGCAAACTAAGGAAGGGCAGGTTCAAGCACTTTCTATGGGCCGTAAAAGTGGAGTCAAGGAGAATGATTATATAGGTGGATATTACTCTAAGTTTACTTCACATCCATAATAATAATTCTTATATTTGTGGTTCCTCATTCATAAACAATAAATTACACTCTAGGTAGCTTTTTTATGAAATTGCATCTAAGAGGGGTGTAAGTTTGCATCTATTTCTTGTATTCAAAAATACATGGAGCTACATGATTTTTATTAAGTTTTTTTATGTGGTAATAGGCATTATTTAATGGGTTTTTAATCATCTAACACTTCCTCTCTTGATTCCTTTAAGGAATATTTCCAATTATGCTTGTTTTCCAAAGTTGGTAGT
>JARHVA010002722.1:2380000-2399952 GCA_037957365.1 Torreya grandis
ATTCAATGTTGCATCAAATTGTAGGATCTAAATATAGTATCTTAGGGTGCACAATTTGATGCCAATAGTTCTGGCATGCCTGATGGGATAGTTGGGCCTAATTACTTCCATGTCAAGGTGAATGCTAGTCTTAAAAAGCCTAAGGTTGAAAAAGTGTTTCTAATCTAGCATTTGGTAAATATAAAAGGTTAAAATTTATAGTTGTAGATCAATTTATTCACATTATACTTCATGATCCTCACTAGATCATATTCTAGTAGAGCATTCAATCAAGTCCCTCTCCCTAAAACTCCTCTTGAGGAACAAGATCTTGAAAAAGAAGGTTTTGATGAAGAAGAGGAAGAATTTGAGTAGATAAGAGATTAAGAGGAGGAAGAAGATATGGCTAGGCTACATCCTTTCCTAGCCTTCAATAGTCAAAATACAATTAATATTTCTACATATGACCCTATTTCTCCTAATGCTACCAAAAATTTCTCTAGCTTTAATGGAGAAGGTCCTATTACCCCATCTGAGCACATTAGGGACATATCAAAAAAATTTAGCTTCCACAATATAACCCAAGTTAACATAGCTATTAGACTACTTGCCATGTCTCTGAAGGGTAAAGCACTTGATTGGTATAAGACATTGTGAGGTGGTTGCATCACTAGTTGGGATGGATTTGGAGAGTTGTTGGTGAATAGGTTTGAGAATAAAAGTGACCATACTTCACTAGTCCATCAAATTAATGTGATCCTAATGAATCCATGGGAGATTTCAATGAAAGGTTTTAAAAGACATGGTAAATATTACCACCTATCATGAGGCCTCCAAGCTTTGTATTCCCTACCTATCTCAAGGCTATTGGCACTGATGTGGTAGTAATGTTATAATAAATGGGAGGATTCACTCTAATTGATGCCTATGAGATAGCTATTAAAGCTGAGAATAGTTTGATACAAGCTGGTAAGTTGCCCCCAAGAGTCTTTATGCCTTTGTTTGAAACTCTAGGTGTATCACAAGTTCCCAATACCAATGTCAAGCCTAAAACCACTCCCAAAAAGGTGGATATTGTTATATACAAAGATGAAATGATTAGGTCACTATAATTCCAACTAAAATAATCTCAATTACATGCAAGTACTCCACCCAATCAACAATACCATCTTCCACAAAATTATAGACCTCCACCCCAATACAATTACCAAGGAGGAAGACCAGGTCAACAAGGTTTCAATAGGCAGGCCAATGCCTATAATTCAAATTCTATTTCATCCACAAGGTCTATTATTCTAATCCACACTTACCTGGTCCAAGGAGAAGAAAATTTGGATCATTGGGGACAATCTCAAGGCTAGTTTGTGTATGATGGTGGAGGAGGTTGCCAATCCTTAGTGGCACAAGAAATAACTACTCCTTGTCTCACATTAGAAGTATATCTCATGCAAAGTGATACTCATGGGGAAGGTAGCAGCCAAAGTACTATTTTTATAAACTTTCAAAAGGAGAATAACTATGTGTTGAATCAAAGGCACTATGTGAACAAGGTTGATAAAGCACCTAAAGAATTTCCATTAAATACTTCTTCTCTATTGCCTTCACATCAACTGATTGTTCCTAAGACTCCTCAAGAGTTGGAGGATAATGCTATCATAGATAAGTTCCTTGAACACATTGAAGAAGGAGCTAATGATATAGACTAGGAAACAAAGGTTTTGGGGGAAGAAGACACTTCAATGGTAAGACAAGAAGAAGTATACCTTGAGTGGATTGAGGAATTTACATGCTTCATGGATGATGATGATGATCAACCTAAAACACAAGGTGAAGAAGAGGTACCCACTAGCCAACATGATGTTCCCCAAGAAATTGGTAAGAATGTTAATGAACTTCAAGCCCTTTATATTGACCATGAAGAGTTGTCATTTTGAGATGACCTTGATAAATTTTTCTTGAGCTTAGATGATCCATATATTTCTCATGAAGATCTTGAGAAATTTTTTGAAGATGTTGTAGTCGAACCTATTATGATTCAAGAGCATGTCAACAAGGAGAGCAAGGTAAGCATGGTTCATCTTGATAAAGTCAAATGCATAAGATAGATCAAGAATATAAGATACCAAGAGAGGTAGTAAGTTTTGAATAACCTCTCCCATAAACTCAACCACAAAAGTTTGATGAAGACCTCACCTTCCAAAATGAGCATAGCCTTGATGATGGAAAGCCACTTGTAGCATAAATTGAGTTTGAGTGTGAAGGTCAAAATGAATCTAGGATCAATGAAAGATCACTTAAACCAAGGGCTATGGTTTCCATTCAAACAAATAAAGAGGAGTATGTATCCATTGAACATATGTTCATGGCTGTGGAACTAGGTGAAACTAATGTAAACATCATGGGAAGTGAACAAGGTGTTGAACAAATAAGAACAAGTCCTAAGTGGTAGCTTGCACATTTTTCTAGTTCACTTCAAGAAGATATGAAGAAATTTCCTTTTGATCTAGGAGAATCAGCTCTTTATACTTAGTTTTTATACATTAGAGTCTATTTGTTTCAATTTCTTGTGTTTCCTAAGTGCTTCATATCACAATTGTGTTTCCTTCCTTTTGTTTGGTGTGTGTATTCCTTTTTTTATGTGTGTGGGTCAACCAGCTTATTTCCCTTGAGTTAGAGGTTTGTTCAAGTTGATTTGAGTGCCCATATGCATGACTCCATTGCCAATATAAGGATTAGGAAACTTTTCTTAGGCATAATTGGCATGCCACCCCTGGGAATCACCAAGAATGTTGACCAAATTTGACCCCAAGTAAAATTTGGGTCAAACCCTACTATTTTAAACTTTTGAGGAAAGTTTCATATGTCAGGGAGAATGATTCTATAGGTGGATATTACTCTGAGTGTACTTCACAACCATAAAAATAAGTCTCATATTGGTGGCTCCTCCTTCATGAACAATCAATTACACTCTAGGAAGATTTTTATGGAATTGCATCCAAGAGGGGTATAAGTTTGCATCTATTTCTTATTTTAAAGAATACATGGAGATGTGTGAGTTTTATGAAGTTTTTTAAAGTGGTAATATTCCCTATATAATGGTGTTTCAATCATATAACACTTCCTCTTTTGATGCCTTTAAGGAAGATTTCCAATTATGCTTATTTCCCAAAGTTGGCAGTCATGGGTGCATAACCTATATTCTTTGCAACATGGAGGAGGATCTTGAAGATTTTTAATATGATTGGGTTCATTATTTAAGATTTATTAATTGAATTAACTTGTGATAGGTTGGATTAACCACCATTTCAAATCCAAATTTCCCATCTATTCTCTAGTTCACTGCCTTGCCACTTAAAGTCAACTTCTACAGGAGCTTTATGAAGTTGTACAGAGTTGTAAAAGAGTGAAAGACATGATGGAGTTCATGTTTTAAGATATATAATATCCAAAGAGTCATTTATTTCATGCCATGAAGATAAAAATCATATGTTAAGGCAAGGTTTTCACTTCAAAGGATGATAAGATTAAATTGGGTTCTTAGTCCCCAAATGGACCAAACAAAGATCCTTAAGGTTTTTTGAGATAACATATGTCATGATATAAGGATCCTCTAACATCCTTGATTGTTTTACCTTGTATATATATATATATATATATATATATATATATACATAAAAATACTATGACAATTTTGAGGGCCAAGAGGTAAGTGGAAGTTGGTCATTGAGACCCTTAAAAATGACCAAAAATCACTGAATTATGACAGTGATTTCTACATGAGTTGATGAAAATTTTGATTTTGCACTTCACATAGAAAGTCCTAAACCATGTTATCAAGGGGGAATAAATAAAAATGGTCCAAATGGAATTCATGGGACAAGATTATAAAGAGGAAGTGTATTTTGATGTTTTGACCTCCTAAGAACCCTCTCATATCTATACAATCCTAGGAACACTAACCTACAATAGGCCTTAGTTAGATTTTGCCTAAAATTAGGAAAATAGTGGTAAATAAGTAAAATTTTGGGGTGAAGAGGATATTTTTATGGTAATATAACTAAATTGGAGTTGATACTTATCAAATACATGACATAAGAGAACTCTAAACACACCTATAGGTCTGCTCAGTCCAAATAGGTAGAGAAGTACTACTTAAAGACCCAAGCAAGAATTTATGTATGGTTTAAAGGTTTCCAAACTGAAAATAAAATAATTTGGGGAAGATAGAGAATGTCCTTAAAACATCAAACAAATCACTATACCTACACCAATAGGCAAGATTTTAGGGCCTATTTACGTCCATAATAAGGAATATCCTAATCATGAGAATGGGAATGAACTAATGTAAGAGATGGAGATAAACTTGGAAACTGATAATATGAAAACCCATATAGGATTTTTAAAATCAATAATAGGTTTTTATGGTGTCTTCAATACATGATCCTAGCTCAAGTAACCTATAACTAGGCCTAAAATAAGGATCTCCTTATGGGTAGTCATAGACCTAGCTAGGTTTCCAAGAGCATGAGGAAGGGTTTAAGGGGAAAATAGGATATATATGGTTTTTATAGGTCATGTAAGACATTAATGATCCATAAATATTACAAAATAGCTATAATCAAACCATTTCTCTCCAAATCATAGTCCATCCCCTACCCACCCTCACAATTTGCCTTCCTCATAAGTCTACCTTGGGAATTTGGAGAGTTGGATGGTCTAATAGAGGAGTTATAATATAAAATTTGGTATATAATACCATTATTGTTTTAATAAGGTGATAAAATCATAAATTTTCAAATACTAATAGCTAAACCCCTCTTTGTTTTGTCTTAGAGTACAGGCAGTTTTAACTTGCATGGAGATGCCAATTTTGAGAAAAATGATGAAAATTGATGACCAAAGGGAAATAAAGGACCAGATTAAGGTTTGATAAGATATATTGGACCTAAAAAAAGATAAAAAAATCTTTATATAATTTTTGGAATAAAACAGGGTATCCTACACAAGAAGGGTTATAGTCATGCATGAAGGAAACCCTTAAGCCTAGAAGATAAACTAAGGATCATGTGCATTTTTGACTTTTTCCGTGATTTAAAATTGACTAATTATTGTTTATAGAGGTAAATAAAAGTTTTAAAATCCATAAAAATGAAAATTATTCCATTATAGGGGCAGGTGGAGTCTCAAATGGTAGGCAGACTTATTGGTAAGATCTAAACCTAATGCCAAATGGGGGTAAGTTCTCATTTTTAGTTCTTGAGGAGATATTATAGTGGTTGGTACATGTTTTTTGAATTATTATAAAATTTTAGGGACCATTTTTTTTCAAATAAATCCATCAAGAATCCATTCTTGGATTAAAATGACTCAAACCCTCACATAAGTGCACAAAATGGCTATAGTGGTCAAGATCAAATGCTCATAACTTTCATAAAATGATGCATGGGACGTGGAGGAATTTAGGAGAGGATAGTTATACAATGTCCTTAAATATCCTTAAATGTAATTTTTATGGAATTATAATATGCCATCTTCATGAACAAATTCTAAGATGGCTAGTCACTCCAAAACCCTCTCAAACCCTATTTTGTGATCCGATGGTAGAAATCAAGATGAAAGTGCCTCCAAATGGATGAATTTGACCATGAGTATAGAATATAATTTGTTTATAAATCCATGAGGGTAAAATTAATTAGATTATATTGTATATAATCCATACAAGTGGAACATAAAGTAGGTTTTATTGACATTTTCTTATGTTTTGTAGGTCTTGAAGATGATCAATGGATGCCAATAACTTTGGGAGGAATTTTGGGACTTAAAAAACTCCTCATGTAATTTTTATACTATGTAAATATCCATAAGTTCCTCTACTAGGTCTCTAACTTCATACTGTCTAAACTATAATCTAGAATGACATCATGAAGAGTATGGTAACTCAAGTTTGGTGGCTTTTTATGATGTTTCTGATGAAGCCAAGCACGTGAGGTGTCCTAAAATGTTCCAAAAGACCCATGGTATGGATAAGTTAGTGAAGATACAAATATTTTAGTTCCAATTATCAAAACAAGCCTATTGGAGTGTGATCATGGTTGAAAGGTGAGGATGAACTTGTGTAGGAGAATGCCATGATGAAGAAAACTCCAAATACATGTGGAATCATCTTTTTAAATCCATATTATCCTCACAAATGATAAAATTTTCCACCACTTTATTTGTAATGCTCAAGAAATCCCATTATAAAGGCAGTTTCCAAAAGGAAGAATGATTGAGAGGATTGTTATGACACACTTGGAAGAGGAGGCTAATTTTGGATGTAATCAAGTGAAATTAAGTTTAATGACTTGTATTACACCTCATCCATATGTATTTAAATTTATTTCCACATTTTACACTTGTACTTATGCCTCTTCAACTTCTCTCTTTTCTCTCTTCTTCCAAATTCTATAAATGTAAGCCATTTTGGCTATTGAAAAGAGACCACACCTAGTATGGTGAAGCCCTGCTAGTTAGACATTATACTTCTCCTTTGAAATAATATATGAAGTATATTTTTGATCCTAAAACTATCTTATCTAAATTTTTGAATAGATGTATAGTGAGAAGTCAAGTGGTTGATATCAATCCTTGCTTCCTCTCAATCCTTCCATGTCTAATGCAAGTTGTTTCATTATAACGGGTCACATGAAGTGTTGATTAAGTTCATGAGTCTATTTTTAAGTTAAAAGTATCCTTAGTGTCTAAAAATTACCTTTTGTTCACTCACCTTGAGTATTCTTTCATAAATTCCACCTTCATGCTTGAAATGCTAATGTTAGAGTGCTCTAAGAGGTAGAAGTTAGTTTTGTGAGTCTAGTTTCTTAGTGCATTGGTATGATAATATTGTGGATATATTAATGGTGTATCACCCCCTTATAATAGTTTACTTTCATGTAACTCCTATCCCTTTTCACCCAAGTAAACATTAGATTAGGTGACAAGTACATCAAGATATATCTAGGTAGGTATCCCTTCAATCCTAGAGATTCATGTCTCTTACAAGTTCCCCACAACTTGAAGAGATGATTCAATGTTGCATCAAATTATAGGAGCTGAATAGAGTATCCTAGGGTGCAAAATTTGATGCCAACACTAATTTTACAATATCAAAAAAGTAATGTAAACATTCCTCCTTTCCTACTTATAGTTAAGATCTTTGGTAAAAATATGCATAATTATTTGTTAGATTTTGGTGCATCTACAAATATTATGCCTAAGGGTATTTATGAACAATCAAGTTTGACTCCTAATAAATTTTATATATTTTTAACTCAATTAGATAAATCAAGAGTCAAGGTGATTAATTTAATGTTCACATGTAGATTGCCTTAGAGCCAAGGATCCAACAAGTCATTGATATTCAAGTGGTGAGAATCCCTTATGCTTATGGGATGTTATTGAGCAGAGACTAGAATAGGATCTTAAAGGTTATGTGTCAATATATTGTTCACATATGTGGTTGCCTTAGAAGGGAGTCACCAACCAAATTAAGATATAAAGGGAGCCTAAAATGAAGCATATGATCACTAAGTACAATGAAATCAATGAGAGGGTAAACATGGTTAACTCAGATCTTGGTGTTTACACCCTTAACACCACAAAGGTATGTAACTATAAAAATTATCATGCTTTGCCTAGGTTATGGAAACTTTATTTTGATGGTTCTAGATGCAAATTAGGTTCTAGAGTGGGAGTGGTATTAATCAATCCCATTGGGATAGAATATAAATCCTCTTAAAAACTTTGGCTGAGTATGAGCACTTATTCTTGGATTACAATTTGCAATCAAAGATGAGGCCAAGGAACTATTAGTTTTTGGTGATTTTGAACTAGTGGTCAATCAAGTCAAGAATAAATATCAATGCAAGTTGTCCTATCTCAATATATTTTTTCCCTAGGGACTTAATTGAATGTTTTGATGCTTTCAACATTGTGTCAATCCCTAGGGAAAAAATATATTGATGAACTTATTTCATATAAAACCAACCTTATGCCCAATCAAAGTTCCATGTTATAAAACCTAACAATTAAATTAATCCCATGTCCCTTAGTGCCAGATAATGTCAACCATTTATAGGTATTCAGTGATGATCAATAGATCATAGACTTCATGACTAGTTCAGGAATGTTTAAGGGTCACATTATTGTTGAAGCCAGTCTCCATGATGATGAGAACATTAAAAGCAAACTTGATGACAAGGTCATTTAGTTTAATGATAATAAGATCCCCAAAGGTATGATAGCCACAAAATGCTAACCAATATTGGTCTGACCTATACAACCTAGTTAATATTGGTACAACATGTACAAGCAATTGAGTCCAAAAGAGCCAAAGAAATACTAACCAAATATAAATATATCATAGCATGGTCTTATGATGACCTAAATATCTTTGATCCAAATGTCATAACTCATACCATACTTTTAAAATAAAACTACAAACCTTTCAAATAAAAGCATAGGCCTATCAACCCAATCTTAGAACCACTAATATACAAAGATGTCATGAAGCTCTTATATTCCAAGATTGTGTTTCTCATTAGGCATTCCACTTGGGTTGTTAATTTAGTCCCTATCAAGAAGAAAAATGGTGAAATTAAACTATGCTTTAATTTTATAAATCTAAATAGAGCATCTGAGAAAGATAATTACCCCTACCTTCTCTTGACCAAGTAATACAAATGGTTTTTGGTTCTACTATGCTATCCTTTTTTGATGGTTTTTCAAGGTTAAAGATGAAGACTACTTTTACTACCAAATGGGGCATGTTTGCCTATAAGAAAATAACTTTTGGGATTATAAATGTAGGATACATCTTCTAAAGGGATATGGATCATGATTTATAAGTTCTTGTAGGTAAGTGCATTATTATATACATAGATGATTTGACTATCTTTTCTAAGAATATGGAAGATCATATTATACACCCATAATAAGTATTTGAAATATGTAGAAGGTATGAGATTTATCTCAACCCAAATAAAATTATTTTCTGTGTTACTAAGGGAAAACTATTATGACATGTTATCATTAAGGAGGGAATCTCTATAAACCCTAATAGATTAAATGCAATATCCAATATAGATCCCCCTAATAGTAGGTAGGAATTGAAGTCATTCTTTAGAAAAATAAATTTTGTAAGGAAGTTTATTTATGGTTTTGTAGAAATAGTGAAACCTTTGAATGACATGTTGAAGAAAGAGCCTAATATCACTTAGAATGAAGAGATAGAGAAGGCTTTCAAAGACATACAAGAAGCAATTGGACAAGCCCCTATACTGATAAATCTAGACTTCACCAAAGATTTATATCTTTATACCTTTGCTTCAAATCATACAATAGCTATAGTTCTAACTCAAAATATAGATGGATGTGATCATCCAATAGCTTTTATGGGTATTAACCTAAAAAATTCTAAGTTAATCTACTTTTTGATTGACAAGAAAACATGTGCTTTAGTCAAGGCAATAAAAAAGTTTAGGCATTATATCCTTAGGAATAAGTTGCATGTTATTCTACTAGACCTTGCCACCAAGCTCATGCTAAGTCAAAATTAACTAAGAGGAAGGAGAGGTAAGTGCATTTTTGTACTCCAAGAATATGACATTAAGATGAAGACGTCCAAATTGGTAAGGTACCAAGGTTAATTCAATTGATTACCAATAATAACCCCAAACTAAGTAGTATGCAAGTGGAACAACAAAGATTCATACCTAATGATTGATATTATCCCATTGTCCACTTACTAATCAATGGCTATTGTCTTATAAGGTTAAGTAAAGAAAAAAGGAGAGATCTAAGGCTCAAGTTAGCTCACTTTTTGATCAAGTATGGAGTGTTGCACATGACTAAATTTGAAGGCGTTTACTTGAGATGTGTCTCCAAGAGTGAAGTAGTTGAGATCATGAGCACCTTCTATGAAAATTTGGGAAGTGGACATCCATCTAAAAGGAATAAGACACATAAAATATTAAGGTCTAGTTACTACTGGCCTATGATCTTCAAGGACACTTAAAAACATGTGAGAGAGTGCCACTCATGTCAAGTATTCAACACCAAAGAGCCTAAGGTAGTCATGCCACTTAGACTAGTAATGATTGATAAACCCTTTACCCAATGGGGGATAGATTTTATGGGGGTGATTAACCCTAATTCCTTTGATTGTCATAAGTATATTCAGATTGATACTAACTACTACACTAGATAGACTAAAGTAGTGGAAACTAAATAGCTTAAGAATAAAGAGGTGATCAAATTTTTAATAAAAAAACTTATGCACTAGGTTTAGGACACCTATATCTCTAGCCTATGATAATGGATATGTTTTTATATCCATAGAGATGATATAATGGGCATATGATAAAAAAATCATCATCAATTTCTC
The DNA here is from genome assembly GCA_037957365.1 of Torreya grandis. Lineage (NCBI taxonomy): Eukaryota > Viridiplantae > Streptophyta > Pinopsida > Cupressales > Taxaceae > Torreya > Torreya grandis. The sequence goes on from JARHVA010002722.1 coordinate 2,390,403, forward strand.
ATCAAATCATTATCCTCAAGGTAATGAAGTATTTGAATCAATAAATAAGAACTTGATGAAGGCTATAAAACATATGTAGCTGATAAACCTAGAATATGGCATAAGTTGCTTAAGTATGTCTTTTGGGTAGATAGAAATATAATTAAACAAGCTCTCAAAACATCACCATTCTTGTAAGTTTATGGTCAAGAATTCATCTTCCCCATCACCCTCAAGCTACCAACATATAGGTTCATGAAAGAGTACATAGAGGAGGACTAAGAATTTTAAAGTTTAAGGTTGTTGGACATCATACAGATGAAATATACGAGAGAAGAGAATTTTGCCAATTTTAGAAAACACCAAACCATAGTCAAGAGGTGGTTTGATAAATGATCAAAAATAAAGGTGTTCATGCAAGGATACTTAGTTATTCTTTGGGACAAGGCATCTGAGCCTAAGGGTAAGCATGGGAAGTTTACACCTTTATGGATAGGTCCCTACCAAATAGTTGAGATACTTGGAGATAACACCTTCAATATGAAATACTTATGGGGAGAAAAGTTCACATTTCCCACCAATGGGAAATACCTCAAGCACTAATTCTCTGTTGTCTCACCTAAGGTCTTCATGGACTTACTATAAGACTAGTTAATATTAGTGTAGGTAGGGTCTAGTCTAGTTTCTTTCTATTATTTCCTTCTTCTCCCTTGTTTGTATATATTTGTTTGATTTTTTTCCTTGTGTTGGTTTTTTTGCTTTATCTACTTTTCTCCTTGATTTTAATAAGTCCTTTTAGATAGTCCTCAGCTCAAGATTCATATGATGCTTAAAAAGAACTCCATAGTTCATGAACATAGTTATGTTCTCTCAGCATTGATTGATCATGGATTATTAAAATGTGAGCTTAATGTTATAGTTTAGATAAAATAGTAATGAATAATTAATAGGTTAACTATGCCTTGAGATTATAAACCTTGATCTAATCTAATCTTGATTTTAAGAAGGATTGCACATGTAAGGTCAAAGAATAGATTATTGGGATACAATAATGCTTGCACTTTAAAAACATTAATTCCTTGGGACAAAGTTTAAAGCCAAAGATGATTTTCTAAAGATAAAAGACTTGAACAAATCAGAAAACCTAGCTAACTTGGTTACCAACCTTGACTAGAAATCCAAAATGACTTGAAAAATATAAAAAAATAAGAACCTTATTACAAAAATCAAGATATTTTTGAGCAAAGATGATTTTGGTAATCTTCATCAGAGCTATGGATGCTTGGATGGTAATGGAAAAAGGCCTAAAGTGGAGACAAAGGCATCTCCATCAGGGCTATGGATGCCTAGCTTGAAGTAGAGCAATTCCCAAGCCTTTCCTAAGCTAAAGCATGGTTCTTAATGAATATCCAAACATGTTGAAAGTTAGTGTTAATGATTAAAGTCATGAACTTGGAAGTTGTTCTCCAAATTGTATGGAAATCAGTAAGTAGAATCAAATCACACACATAACATGGATAGGTCTTGATGTTTGATCATAATCCTACATTTGTAAGATTTGTTCTAACCATGAAGTGATTTTAATAATGGTGTTTGATCAAATGGAATAAGTAGCTTAATTATTAGTCTAAACTAGAGTCTCTAAATTATAATATATTACTATGTTTCCCTTAAAAATCACCATTTATTGAGGTCAATATACCCCCATTTCTAAAAAATAGGGACCCTTGGGTTAAAAAGTGCAAATTTGTACCTTACATTTTAAAATTCATCTGATTAGAGTATCACTAAAATGTTTTGCACTATATCTTTATTTAAATATCACCCACACCTAAGTTGGTTGGCATATTTATTCATGATTCTAAAGTTGTTAAAATTTGATCTTTATGTTTCAGGTCATAGATCCAATGGAGTCCATTTGGAATGAGCAATGTTTAGGTTTTATGATTTAATAATGATTTGATCTTTTACTAGCCTTTGGTCTATTGAAATCAAGCTAAATTCATGTCTGATCAAATCAAAAAACTAACTTCAATTACCCTAGCTCATGCCCTTTGAATTAAATTCAAATTTGATGAGAACATTTTATTTGGGAACATTTTAATTATGCAATATACTTAGTTTAATTTTTATCCTAAGGCTTCATTGTATTTTTCAACATGACCAAAACTTAGGCTAAAAATCTTATGCTTGGTCCCTCTATGTCATGTAACCCTCTAGTTTATTTTATTATTGGCATGGTCTAACTAGCCCATGGTCTATTTGTTATAAATCTTAGCCTAAAGCCTTACCCTAAGGTTTATCATATTTATTAATACAAACCTTAGCTTAAGACTTTAGGCTAGGTATTTTATTTCATGGGGTCCCCTTTAACATGTTTCAAAACTTAGCTTAAGACTTTAGCCTAAATATTTACTCATATTTATTAATATGAATTAAAACATTATTCTAAGTATTTAGCTTAAATTTCATATTCCTCAATCACTAACTTAAACATAATTTTTATTTATAGGATCAACGGTCTAAATTTACTCAAATGATCAAGATCTAATGGTGTGAACTTAGAGTCATACCCTAACCTTAAGTTAAAGATTGAACATCTTTTGAGGATTAAATACATGCATTTGCTCAGGTAGGACTGATCCAATAATGCATATCGAATCAAGACTTCAATAAAGCCTCAAGACAAATGAGAAGGTGACAAGTGTCACACTCATAGCCAAATAACATTAAGCATCTAATGTCATTTGACCCTATAGATCAATATCTAATGGTCCATGTTTTCTTGTATGAATATGATCAGATGATGAGTAAAAAGCATTGAAAATTCAAGGAAAAATATGGAGATGACACATTGAATAACTATGGGCCATGAATTAAATATTGAACATCTCTCAAAGATTGATGGTATGCAATGTAATATATACATGTCGATCAATGGTCCATGAAGTAGGAGGTACAATTAGGTAGATCAATATCAAAAGAGCATAATGTTTCTATGAAATTGAGATCAATGGTGCATAGCAAACATTGAAAATTTAGGGTGAATGTGGAAGTGAGAAGTGTCATAACTATGAGGAATGTAGTGATCAACCAATGGCATTTAAGTTCTTAGATCAATATCAATGATATGTGTTGATCTAGGCAGAGATGATCTAATCGTCTAAGATCAAATTAGAATTTTCAAAAGACAATGATCATCTTTTAAATATTAATAAACAGGATGCCATGGTGATGCCACATCAGATCCACATAAGCTTGGTATGCCAAGTTGGATAGTTTGAGGACCAAATAAATGTAAAGGTATAAATGCAAAGATCCAAACATAATATAATTCATGAATCTCACATAATTTTAAATAGATGCTACCATTAAAACACTATAAGTAACCCTCAAAAAAACCTTAACAGTTTTAGAAGCCCTAGTTTGACCTTGTGATCATCATAATAAAGATAGCAAAGATTACATTATCATCTAAGTAAGGATAATTTAGTCCAAAATTTAATTTTAGACCACTGATAAGAAATATATAGAGACTTACGACCATGGTATCTCAAAAAAGTATATCTAGAGAAGACATAGAACTCTATTTAAACTTAGATGTGGAAGGAAGAGTTTTTAGGATACACAATTCGATGCCATAACTTTAAATACTAGGGACAATAATTGGTCGAGCTTGTTTAGGACCATTGAGAACCAATAACCCATCATAAGATAAGAGGGAAGAATGTGTCAACAAGAAGGATCTACTATGACATAGTCTCCATACAAATAACAGGTCTCTATTATGCCAGAGCATGATCTGAGGCACTACATTATATAGATGTTCTATCTCCTATTTTTAGAGATGGTAAAATTGATAAGGGTATGTTAATCAATGAGCATACTCATATAAATATAGCTTATATCTCTGCCATATCATTTGAAAACTAATACAAACTACCTAAGCCCCAAACAAACCAAACCATAATCAATAATTAGGCCAAGTAAAATGTCTAGAAGACCATCTTTGTCCTATGGTTATATTTTATAAATAAGGGGTTTTCAAATTTCAATGGAAACATTCCCATTGGTGAATTCAAACCTAGGATAAGAATGATCATGAATTTGATGAATAGGTTATGTGTAAATCCAACAACCACATATGTGGACAAGATTTGGGTGCCCTTAGTCTATTTTATGGTTGAGAAACATCTCACCACTCCCCTTGGTGAAGTGGTCAACACATGTTTAAGTAGGCAAATCTTTGCAGTCAAGAAGAAAACTAGGAAACAATTTTACATGATGTCATACCTCTTAAATGTCTTTCTTAATACCAAAAAGATCCCTAACCTAAGAGAATGGTTACCAAATGGGACACAAATAGTCTCCCAATACTATTCAAAATTTCACATCTTTAAATATAGGGACCACATCCAATTCATATGTGACTATGTTTATCTAGCCCTAACCAAAGCCATAACTAGGAATCCAATGCAAGGAGTCAACACCTTAACCAAAAAGTCAATTGAGGCCATGGGAAACATTTGGTTTTATCCATATTTCACAATCATTAGGGTTGAAGGGACACAATGCATCCCCCTCAGATTACCATTACATGTGCCAAACAAGTTAGCTGAACAGGAGGTGACATACTAAATGTGTAATGGAATAGATGGTTTGTGCAAAACCAAGAGGAATGGACTACTTCATAACTTCCCCTTAACTAATGGAAGGACTATTTTTTCACAATGGGATAACATTGAGGTTGATTCCAAACACGGGACCTCCTTTAATCTCCAAGTGGATGATCTAAGGTAGTGGGATCCATAGGGAAGGGTTAAAGAACACTTGAAGCCAAAGGAATAAATGTGTTATATGATCATCAAATTTGTGATTTTAAACCCATATATACAAAGGTATATTCATTATATGAGGCCACCTTTAGGTTGAAAAATCACAACATCAAACTAGAGTCTAGAATGCAGAGAGAGTAAAAAGGGGATGATGACAAGTGGCATTCGGGGAAAAGGTAGTACTATTTGTTGATTGGTACACCTTTTAGACATCCACTAACCCAATTTTAGATAGAATTTAGCCCTAAATCACAACTTGAGAAAAGGCTAGAGGAGAGAATCCTTGATGAAATTACATCTTCTTCAACTCAAGTAGAGGAATAAGGATCATTAGTGGAGGAAATCCATGTGGTAGCACTAAACCCTGGTGAAATAATTAAAGATTAAGAAATGGAGATAGCCTATGAGTTTGAGGATTAAGAAATGGAGATATCAAAATAAGAAAAGGGGAAGTGTTGGACCTATTCCCTATAGAACCCACCCCCCCCCACAAAAAAAAAAAAAAAAGAAAAAGAAAAGAAAATTTGAATTGGTGATTGTCCCAATGGAGGCTAAGAAGCCCAATGTGACCTTTGCTCATCCTTTGAGTGAAGTTAACCTCTTCAATGAGGAAAATTTTATTTAGGGTCCAACCATTACTGAATGGTTCATCTATGGAAAATTTTAAAAGGTACCTAACATGCACCATCCTTGGGAATTGATGTAAGTAATCAATATTCTAGTACATAAGGAAGCCAAATCATGGATAATTTCATTATAGAAGGAAGAAGAGAAAAGAATACCTAGTCTAGGGGAGTCAAATGGAGAAAAAATAATGATCCAAGCTCTTAAAGTGATAGAATCTTTAGTTGGTGTCAAATTTGACCCAACCATTACCATTCTATAGTGGGTGGCTAAAAAGAAAGCCATGATTGGTGGAAAGGAATTTACTTTCCAAAAATTGGAACCTTTTGTTAGATTGACTATAGTTGGAGGATAAAAACTTAGTGAATATCCAATATTTGAAGAAAAATTCCTTGAGTTGCTCAGGCTCAGATAGATCAATTACAAATAATGTTCAAAGGCATCCTATAGTAAAATAAGAACCTCAAATAACAAGTCATCTTGTCAATTTAGGAAGACAAATTTAGGTAATTTAAATACACCATGACTGACTTATTCAATTCTTTAAAGTTAGTTAGAACCAAGTAGGATGAAATAAACAAATAAATCACTTAGGCTACAAGACAAGTTGGATAATGGTTGGCTTAGAGCTACCAAGTAAGGATTTGATCAAGGTCTTGACTAAAAATCAAATCCCTAAATTTAGGACAGTCAGTCTAGCCCACCTTAATATGGCTATGGCTATATTAATTGATAAGATCAAGGCCCTAAATAATTGGTCCAAGTATATGGAGGACATTTCCAAGGACCTAAAGCAACAAGAAGATAAAATGTTTCACATATTAGATAGATTAATCAAAGATCCTACCACACTTAGTCATTTGGGTCTAATAATTAATGAGGACTTTAATCACAAAAATAATCAATTTATGTAAAAAGTAAGGAAACAAAGACAAGGGGAAATAGGGGTTGATAATAAGAAGGTCATAGGTATGCTCTTATCATCAGAGGAGAAGATAGGGAATTCTAGGGGCATCAAGAAAGCTTTGGAAAGCGCTGAGAGGATATCAAGGGCTTAGAAGATCAAGAAAAATAATTGTTCATGAGACCTATCATTGATCTCCAGCTTATCAATGAGAAACATTATAGAATGAAGATCTTGCAGGTGAAACAAAAGACTGTGACATCACAAGGATCTCCAAGTTAGTTGAGATAGGAATATTATTTTGTAATTAAGATTATATACTTTTGAAAAAAGGAATATTCTTTTGTAAAGGCATGTGCAACTTGTAAAGCACATTACTTATAGGTCAGTCCATTAGGGAAAATCTAGTGTATTTTAGAACATTTATGGAAAGGACATATATCCTAACACTTATACTTTTGTAATTGGATATAACTGACTGACATGCTTCGTTGCATCCTATAAAAGGAGTACTATCAATTGTAAAAATGGGGGAGTTCTTAGAGCTAAGAGATAATTATCATTTTGAGAAATTAATATAATCAAGGAATTCTGCAAAGTTTGTCTAAATTTGCTTGTCTTTTGTTATCCTGGCTTCTCCCTCACTTGTTTTTTTTAATTTATAGATTTGAATGGTTCTTATGAATTCTTGATTTGTAAATTTTAATGTAGAGTTGTTAACTTGTGCCAATATAGGTTAATTGAAAGTTTTAGGTTCATTTTGTTTGTTTACTCTTCTTACATTTGGGCTAATGCTATTTGCTTGTAGGGGTAAATGTTTAAATTGAACTTGATTCTCATTTTTATTATTTCACACCATCCTTATATATTTGCCTAATGTTTGATAGGATTTTAGCTTATGCTACTTCATGTAATACATTGGTTAAGTGAATGCCTAGATGATATTTGAACTCTATCATTATATTTGGAATGAAGATCAACAACATCTCTTCTCTACCTTACCTTTCCTTTTGTTCTTTTTTTTTAACCAGATCACTCTAGATTAATTTTGACTGTAAATACCCATCTTATATTAGTCTTTAGATTATTTCTTGATCATAATTCACCATTATTAGCATAGCATACTTCACATTTTGCATAGATTAAATTTTGGCCACGATGGCTCCCAACCACCAAACATTATAAATATTGTGAAAGAGTCCACTTGCTTTGCCTCTATTTCATTGATATATAATAGGATTATCACAACCTACAACTCATGCACTAAATTCTTAGAATTCTAAAATGAGAAGTGTTCTTAAACACTATGGGCACCTATGATACATATTCATGCATCAACAATATGATTTTAATATATTCTCAAGATCAATAATTGGATTTAATTTTTTTAAATACTTTCAATTTTTTAATTTCAAATCAATTAAAAATATAAATCTTTCCACTCAAATACATTAAACAAATATATATATATATATATATATATATATATATATATATATATATATTTCAAAATGAAATTATATTTATGTTATTAAATTCCTTTATCTTCAAGTAAAGATTTATTAATCCTAATAAATATATGTAAATATGAATATTGAAATAAGCAATGATAGAGATTCTAAAGAGTTCTTAACTCTCCCTAGTTCTAATATATTAATCAGTTATGTTAAATCTAATATATATATATATATATATATATTCAAAATGAAATTATATTTATGTTATTCAATTCTTTTATCTTCACGTAAAGATTTATTATTCCTAATAAATATGTGTGTGGCCATGGAGTATGAGGTAGCAATAATAAATGTAAATGTAAATATGAATATGAATATTGAAATAAGCAATGATAGAGATTCTAAAGAGTTCTTAACTCTCCCTAGTTCTAATAAATTAATCAGTTATGTTAAATCTATCAAAGAAATTTATGCTCAACTCAAACTCCTCCCTAATATATTGAAATATTTTGTCTCCCATTACCATGGTGTGTTTTATAATCAACCTTATATCTCTGAGTGAGAAAATTATTTATCCCAATTTATTCAAGTGGTTCTTTGTAAGCTCACTAAAGGAAAACATGGGGCTTTTGATCACCTAATTTTAATTGAGAATATCTAAGAGGTCTTTATGCAAATGGTTGTTAATAAATCCCATGGTATTGATGGGTTTTCATGTGAATTATACCAAGAATTATGTTATATTATAGGGCCATATATTCATAGAGTGTACTTTGAAATTGTTCAAACCAACACCCTTAGAAAACTTATTAATCAAGGAAATATTAAACTCATTCCAAACCTGGGGATCCAAAGCTTATTACAAGTTAGAAACTTATAACCCTTATTAATGTCTTTTATAAAGGGTGAATGCACAAATTTAGGGGAAAGGATTATTTTAAGGAAAATTTTTCATTTCTTAAAAAGAGTGAATTCCCTTTTTAAAAGGGTGTTCACCCTTTGCATTACAAAGAGCATTAAAAAAAACACTACAAATAAAACTCTATCATGATTTTCATATTTAATTTGTTTGATCATGATTAACATCCCTTAAGGAGAGGAGATCAAAGGGTGTGTGTGCTTTGTCTCACATATTATTATCCAAGTGTTACCAAACATCCACATTTGCATCATAGTTCTAAATATGCTAATTTTTTTCCTTAGGGTATGTAATGACATTTTTTTGTCATACATTTTTTATAATAATAGAAAGACAATGGGCATTGAAATAAAAATTAAAAATTATCTTGTGAAATCCTTCAACTACCCAATATAAATGTTTATTTTTATAATTTTATAAATTTTGTTGATGGACCCATTGCCTAAAGAAAACATCTAATAAAACCCTAATGAAAACCCACAACATTTTAAATTCATAGAAGAATAAGACGTATAATTATATCAATAATATAATTTAAATTAGAAATAATTATAAATTATCATTAATAGTCTATGTGATTTTTGAAAAAATAGAGCACATAAATCACTTGTTGATTGATTGGAAGACGTCCATAAATAAGTGGTAAATGTCACTTCCCAACTTGATGCAATTCTACATCAAAGAGAGGTATTGAAACATTATTACTCTAATAAATTATCATTTGAGGATATTAAAAATAAATTATATATATATATATATATATAGAGAGAGAGAGAGAGAGAGAGATACTTTCATATGCCTATAACCATTGAACCATCATTAATGAGTCAAA
>JARHVA010002723.1:2500-312500 GCA_037957365.1 Torreya grandis
ATAGTATAACAAATTTATTAAAACATTATAGTAACCATTATAAAAAATTCAATAATAACCCATTATTAAAATCAACATAGCTATGTAGGGTAATTAAATAACAAACCCTACCTCGTTAATATGCCTCTAATGAAGACTGGACACCTTTTCTTTGCCAAACTATTCTAATTTTCCTTTATTCTTTTATGTTGACTACTACTTCGTTCCATCTTGAAAACCCTTGCATATTTTATCATATCCTCTATAATCTACATGACACCAAAAACCCCTCTTTTCATAGAAAACCTTTTTATATCATTAAATCTAAAGAGAGAATCACCATAAATAATATAATTTCTTGGCATGACTGACATCTCATAGTCTCAACCCAAAAACAACACAATCATCATGAAAAATCAATAAAACTTCCATAGTCAAACCCTATTTCCCTTTATGCATGGCTTGACTCATCCAAGAACATAATGATAGCTTTCCCCAAATTTAAGGTTGACAACCAAATGTCAAACAATGCAATAATTAATCAATAATTTGAATTATATTAAAACAATGACATTAAATAATTTAAAATATTATGTTTAATTTAATCCCTTTTTGGGTGTTACAAATAATATCACCATGGATACCCCTAAAATTGAATTCACTTGTGACTTTGGTTTTTAATGTTTAAATAATTAACTTTATTTAATAAACTACAAATAATAATGTATATCCTTGAAAATCATAATCCCCTTTTTTATGATAAGTTTTTGTTGTTGATTATTTATAAGTACTCGATAGAGTAAGGTTGTTATGGAAAGTTAATCATGCAGTCAACAATCCACATAGTATAGTCATCTAAAATATAATTATAACTATAATATTTTACAATAGTATAAAACATCACAATCATAAATAACACTCATAACTACAAACATGTTAATATAAACATCTAATCATGGATTAAAACAAGATAACATTAACAAACATGAAACAACTAAATTCAACTATGACTAGAGCAAACATGTAACCATCGACTCATAAACAACATTCATTTAACTATAATACATGGTGTGTGCATAGTTCCTTGTCTAATCTCTCTACTCCCATCATATTCATCTATTGCACCCTCTCTGATGATACTCTTCCTCTATTTCTATCTTGAGAGTGGACTATCTCCTACATCCACCTCACCAAACACAAATAGTAGTTACCCTATATCAATAATAACCAATAAAATGATGCTAAAGTACAATATTACTAAATAAGCATGATCAATATACATATGAAACTTATGTACAACTAACCAATAAGTGATGAGTCAAGAAATAATCATTATATGTTTGTTCATACATCAACATAAATGAGAATAATTTGTTATAGTAGTAAATTAATCATCATTAACCACATTAATATCATTTAATCAAGAAAATTAAGTTTAGTGAGGAAATTAGGATGTAACACTCAGTAGATTTTATTTTCAAGCTCCTAGATCATGTTTGTTTTCAAGACTAACTTCACTTTGCTTATACCATTTCCAAGTTCCATGGACCACATTGAAGAACACTTTCATAAACCAAGACCTCCCACCCTCTTTGGGATAATTTCCAAACCCAACCATATTGATTATCATATGCCAATATTACCCTTATTTGGGCTAATTAAAGTACCAAATTTTCCCTTTAAATGATAATGGTACCTATTCCACTAGCCATGCCAATAATCCTCCTTCAGTGTGTGTTAGCAACCAAGCTTCAAAGCACCCATTCATTACCATTCCAATCCCTCTTCCTTTGGCCTGTGTTAACAACCAAGCTCCACATATCCCATTAATTACCATTCTAGGCCCTCTTTTTTTGGCATGTATTAGTAACCAATCTCCATAATGCCCATTCATTACCATTTTAGGCCCTCTTATTTTGGCCTACATTAGTGACCAAGCTCCATAACACCCATTCATTACCATTCTGGGCCTTTCCAAATATGGTAACTCATTATCCTAACAAGGTTATGCAATTATGACTAGAAGGTCACAGTTACCATCCTAGACCCATATCTATATTTTGCTAAGCCCATATTTAATGATCATTTATAAAAAGGGCTCATTATTAAACCATGGGTCATTCTTCATCCATTACCAACCTTCCCCCACTTTAGGAAATCCAAGCCGATCCTCCAACCACAACAAATCCAATCATTACATATCTAAGAGTTGTATTTTAAAGACCAAGATGTGTCAAAATCTAATATTTTGAAACCAATTTTAAGCCAAGGCCAAGATAACCAACCAATCTATGATGTTTTTTTGAAACACCTATTTTTGATGAGTTAACCAGTGTTAAATCTCCCTTTGACCCTTCCTCTTTGGTTGAAGAGTCTCACTTTGACAAGCCAATCTTTATTGAGTCACCCCTTAATCTTTGGGAAAATTATTATCTTAACCATTACCCTATGTTTAAGGAGCCTCACTTTGACAAGCCAGTCTATATAGAGTTTCTTGTTGACCATTTTCCTTTTGTTGAGAAGCCTCATTTTAACAAGCCAATCTTTTTGGAGTCTTTCTTAGTTGAGCCTATTTATGAAGAGCCCATTGTTTAACCATAATCCATTACTCATCCAATACCAAACATTCAACATATCATCTATGCTTCCACATCTGATGAAGGATCAACATCAAAGTTAGGTTTTATTTTTGAACCAATATCAAATTTAGAATCAATAGAAGAATCAATGTCAGCCTCAACATCAAATTTAGATTCCCTTGAGTTAAACTTAGATTCATAATCAAAATACATTCATGGTTGTTACAAAATTGGTTACACATGCCTTGCAAATCAATTTGAATACATTTGTGATCCTTCCATGGTTTTTGAAGATGATTACTCTAGCATCAACACAAGTTCTCCTATTATATTCTATGAATATTGTGTTGCCTCTTCCCATTCCATTACCATTCTATTTTCCTTTCATACCAACTAACCTAAACATTATATTAAAATTCCACCTCTCATAAGTGTCGATTGGGACTGACATAATCACACCTTATTAAACTACATCCATGGCCAAAAAAATAATAATCTCCTATAAAAACCTTTTTAGAGGTGCTAAAGGGAAATCAAAGTCTAAACTTAGCATCTTCTAGTGGAACTTTGTTTGAAGGGCTAGAAGATAATCAAATTAAAAATTCAACATTCCTTAGTGAAACCTTTTTTAAGGCACTATGGGACAATCAAGACAACTTTATTGGTGAAAACCTCTTCAAGGCACCAATAGATGAGAACAACAGTTCTTCACTCCTTGATGACAATATTATCCAAGATAAAATCGGTATAGCTTCCACTCTATAGCATAATAAAATGGTATCATCATTCAAGACCAAACAAAATAAAAATATAGTGGTCCTATCGAAATCATATTCAAAATTATTTGGCCCCACCATAACCAAAATTTTGTCAAATCTAGAATTAACAACATTGTGTGTGTTTAAAAATCTTGATCTTCATTTGTTGCACAACCATTATACATTCCATTATGATCCATCTCTACATTTCCAAATCAAATCTTTTATCCACTATTTATTTGTATTTACCATCCCTAGCTTCACTTTTCATTATAGAGTCTACGAGGACATCTTATCTCAAAGTTTTGAGGAAACAAAATCAATGACTAAAGAAGAGCACAACAACACTAATAGAGTCTAAATCAATAGTAGGTTTTTGATAGAAAAGCTATTCAGTTTGGGTGTGTGTTATAAATTTACATATTTGACTATTCTAGTTGTATCATATTCAAATGAGAATGAGAATATCCATATCATTAGGAATAATAGAGCCATTTACCTTGCCTTTCCATTTGAATTATCTTACCATTTATGTTGCCTTGTTATTTACCTTGCCCTTTTCAATTTTTCATTCACCTTTTCATTATTTCATACCTTTCCATGTACCTTGACTTGATCTTTGCCTCACTTTACCATTATTTCATACCTTAACATACCTTCGAACTACATTGACTTGAGGTCCTTCAAGACTATGTAGGAAAATCTCAATTTACATTGAGGTCATCTCAATCACCCCCTTTCTAATGCTCTTACCATTTTACACACAATTACAATAAACACTCTCACTATTTTATGAGAAATTTAAGCCAATGCTATAACAATTTTGAGAGGGTTATCTTGTCAATATCTAATGATTTAATATACCCAAAAACATTCAAAACATTTAAAAATCTTAAAAATCATGAAAATCAAATTACAATTTCCTAGAGAGATATAAAGCTTCAAAATCCAAAAGCATTTGTCTAGTATAAACCTATTAAATCATCCTCAACCCACACTACTGGGTAAAATCTATTATTAGTTCCGATCCATTCCACTACCATTAGAGGTATGACCTTCCTTTGCATGTATCCTTACTTAGGGCACCATTCAATTTGCACCTTTAGGCCAAGATTGCAGCATTTTCCCTATTGGGGTAACTCAAATCATGCAAATTATCCCAAGATATATTATCCCTACATGGCATTACTTTGAATATATAATTACTTGGGGGAACCATTTTTTTATCATTTCATTGAGCCTTCACACATAGATATTAACTTTATTAATGACATGATATTTTCTATTTCTTTTACTTTCAAGCTTTTTGTGTGTTTATTTACCTAGTTTTTTGTTTGTTTGCTTGCTTTCATTATATTGCCTTGACTCAATGTATATGAATTAATTAGGTGATTCCTTGTGCATTGTTCTTGATTATATCCATATTCACACATCAACATTTTTATCATGGTTTTTATCATTGGTGCATTTTTTTATTATTTATTGGATGTTTTGTCAGTCCTTCTAAATATTACAACTAGGTTAGCATGGTGTATACTATCACATGCTACAATAAAAACTAGTTTGGTGGAGTTTAAAAGTAATGGTGTCACATAAAATTTTACTTTTTCACCTTTTAAATCTTCCCATACTCCTTGATAAAATAAACCCATTGACCATTATAGTTTTATGAATGTTATTAAAGACAAGAATCTTTACATTAAAAGGTAAGATAAAATAATTTACATTGATTAATTATTATTATTATATTATATACCTCATTCCATTTTCTCCCTCTTCTAGGTGAACTATATTGGCCTGAGGTCTATTTGGACTATGTAGGTAACACTTGGATACATGATGTATCTCAGGTCAATTTGGCCACACAATTTTTACTCCAATCATATCTTTGATCACTTTGCACATCCTCATGTACCTAATTTTTTGTGGCTTCTTCAATATTTTAAAATATATTAGACTATCATGCATATATTTGCACCCACTCATATTTAATTTGTGTGACAAGTTATATTCTTGAGTTATGCTTCCTAACTTGTCATACTAGGGAACAACCAATTTATCAGGATCAAATTTTCCCTACTAAGTAAAAATCATTATTAAATTTAGATCATCAAAATGATTATAACCTCCTTTGGTAAAATCATTATTTTGACCCATCTTCTATACTAGGGTACATGCATGTGCCACTAATTATAATTGTCTTTATAAAAATTAGTGTCTCAACCTCTATTACTAATTATAATCACCTTTGGGAAAATTAATATTTTAATCAACATGTGCAAGCATTATCTTGATTGGATTAATCTCACCCATGGGTTAATTTAATTCTTCTTATTTCTTATTTTCAAGGTACTATCCATCAACCATGTTTTATCCACTCCTTTGGATTTTATGGAATCCTTTGATGCATTTAACATTGCTACCAATCCTAGAATTGATAATGCATGGCAAATTTACTAGCTATGTTTTTTTCAAAACTTAAATCTTTGAATAATATGGATTTGAACAAAATTTCTATTGAATTGGTCTCATGTCTATTTTTTCCTAATGTTGTGAAGAAATTTCAAGTGTTTAATTATTACAAACACATTTTAGACTTCCTTTCTAATTATAATGCTTTTGATGCATAGGTGGTTGATGATGGTGAGAGGACTGATTTGGATTAAGAACATTGTGATGCCAATAGAGTTATGAACCTCAAGGATAATAAAATTTCAAAGTGAATGATATCATTAGAAATTTTATTTTACGTATGAAGGTATATATATAGTCTTGAAAGAGTCATCTACCCCAATCAGAGGTCTCAAGTTATTAATGTGGGGATGCCTAATTAGCCTCAAGACATCATTGTAGGCCCAGAATGTAGTGATGAGAAAATCTAGAGTTTACAAAAGATGTTAATCCATTACAAATACATAATTTATTAGACTTATGGTGACCTAAATCTATTTGATCTCAAAATTAGGATGTATAATATTCCCTTGAAACTTGATAAGAAACCATTTCGACAATGCTAGAGACTAGTTAACCTTGTTCTTGAGCCACTCATCTTTAAGGAGGTCCAAATTTTATTATCATCTGGCATAATATTTCTTATGTAGCATTCAATTTGGGTAGGTAATTTAATACCATTCAAAAAAAAGAGTGAAGATATCTATCTTCATGTTGATTTTGGGAATTTAAATCAATCTTCAGACAAAGATAATTATCCACTACCATCCCTAGATGAAGTCATCAAAAAGGTCAATAGATATAAGATGATGTCTTTCCTAGATGGGTTCTCAATCTATATTCAAGTTTTAGTTTACAAGGAAGACTAATCTAAGATAATCTTCACCATAAATTGGGGCACATTAAATTATAATAAAATGCCCTTTGGTTTGATAAATGTTGGTGCCACTTTCCAAAGAGCCATGGACATAACGTTTGAAAGGTTGATTGTGTAAACAATCAATTTCAACCACTTTCATGCCTAAATCAGGATTCAGATCAATTTATAAAAAATAACATAATTTAAGCCTATAAATCACCTAAATTTCCCAAATTCATCCATTTAAGGTATTTAATTGCTAATAAATGTGGTGAGGCCTACTTATTTAGGGTATTACCCTGTATATATTCTTGAGTCTTTTCTATCATGTTTTCCTTGAAGTGCTAAAGTGTATAGTCCTAAAAATATTACATGATGGCTTTTCATGCAATACTAAGCTCTTACATGCTCACCTAAAGCATGTAACAAGAAACTAGTTCCCATGGGTTATGTTACATAGTAGCTTACTTATCATACACTTGAATTTGTTCATATATATAATTAGTGATTACATAGAAAAGGAAATACATGACTATGGACCTTGTCTTATTAATGAAAATAAACAAGAACATGAAGATAAATACCATGAGGTTAAAAGTGTTGACCATGCAAACTCATATAGTGCATATTCTATATATATTAGAGTCAATTATAAGCCACGTATTAGTAAATGTTTTAACTATAAATCAGCTAAAACATAACACCATAATTGATTATAAATTTCATAATTTTGTTACTACCATATGGATCTATTACATAATACCAATGTTTAGTCACATTATACATATATACATATGGGTATTTATACTTGTTATTTATTGACTAAGTAATTACATTATTAATTTCATGACTAGGCAATGACCTCTAATAGACTAAGATTCATGGTAGTCATTTACTTATTTTATTCTAAGGACCCAAGCCTTCATGCCCCTATATTATTTGTTCTATGATAGATCCTTACTCCAAAATGTCATTATTTGTGTAAGCTAGTGTAAAACTTATGTGATGATTAAATTCTAGTTTGTCCTTGAAGAATCCTCAAACATTTTCCACTTCCCTTGCACTCCACAAGTATTTTTATATTACACTGAGTCCTATGATCTCAAGTTCTCTGTAATTATGTTTCATCTTTGATTGAGTCTTCTCATACTATTATCTTTCATGTGATTATCCTCTTGTACCACATTTTTTCTATGCCATGGTCCTCCTTGCCATGCTCCTCTTGTGATTTATTTATTTTGTGCCAAAAGATAAAAATACTTGATCAAAATTTGGGGTCCAACATCACTCCACATGATGCTCTTACTCCATCCCAAACTAAGTAATGTCTTGGCCTAAGCCAAAAATTTAAGCCCAATTTGTTCAATCTAATTTTTGACACCATCCTAATATGACAAGGTGTCAAGAATCTTGGATGTTATTTACTTGATCACCACTTTCAATTTTTTCATCTCCTCAGGTTGATCAACACACTCATTTGCCTTATTAACCAATTAGTCGAGGGATGTAGTAGCATCCTTTTGGACCTCTTCAAGAAAGGTGAATTCATGTACAACCTATCCTTAGAGAGTTTTAAAATTATAATTTATTTGTTGTTGATATACATTTATTATTTTCTCCATAGTATCGACATCCTTAAATGCCTTAGCATGCTCAATGCAGTCTTTTATTAAAAGGGTGCCATACACTAATTGTTACCATTGAGACTCCTCTACCTTGATCTGGGCCTCCAAAATTTTATTGGGCCATGCCAATTTCTCAAAAATCATATCCAAGATGGGGATCACTTCCCCAACCCTTTTGACGGCATGTCTACATACTTTTACTACTTTTATAATTTGTTCAGCCACCCATAATGCTTCATTTTTAGGCTTGGACTATTTTTTGCACTACTTTAACGAAAAATTACAAGGGTTTCCAACTTAAAATGACTTATCCTTCTAAATCGACCCCATATTCCAATGTTGTTTCTTGCCCCAAAATAGTTTTACATAAATTTCAAGTTTTTACTTTGGCTTTTGTGGCTTATTCTATTTTTTGCTTCAACATAGCCACTTCCTCTTCAAGTGCCTTTTTAGTGGTAACTTCCTTATTTTACATTACCACCACATGGCCATATTTCTTCTCTACTTCTCACACATCATAATATACAAGTATATTCTACCATGTGACTTCAAAGGCCATTTTCAAAAATGTGGCACTATATTGTAGGGGAGAGAACTACTGGCGATTAACTCAAATTGGAGTGTGCAACACTGTTGATTTATAATCTAAAATTAGGCTATTTAGAGGTATTTGAAAATGGAATTATTAATTTTAAATGTCCCAAAAAGGACACCTAACACTTGGTATCCATAGTTGTATCCTGAGGATGGAAATGGGACCACAAATATATCATCATATCTAGAACACCTTTTTGGTATTGAGTGTGAAAGTTGGTGGTTGGATCAACCAAAGGTGGTTAAACTTTGGAGTCAATCAACATCTTCCCTTTGAGGGTATCCCTATTAAGGATCTCAATATCCATGTCTGGGTCCAATGAAGTGTTGTTGATGTCCATGTTACTCATCTATTTTATATCAAAACCATCCCTCTCTTCATTAAGTGGATCTTCAATGTTTAATTGCACCTCATCAAGGGTGGTCTCCTCCTAAATTAGGAGGGTGTATTTTTGATTTGGACTCCTTTAGTTATTCCATACGACCCATAGGATTTTACTCTAATAGATTATTTGTGTGTAATGGCACTGAACCC
Source organism: Torreya grandis (assembly GCA_037957365.1). Classification (NCBI taxonomy): domain Eukaryota; kingdom Viridiplantae; phylum Streptophyta; class Pinopsida; order Cupressales; family Taxaceae; genus Torreya; species Torreya grandis. The sequence continues at coordinate 11,881 of JARHVA010002723.1, forward strand.
TTAAGTTATCTTTCTAGTGTATTTTATTTAGGTGAAGCCCTCAATGGTGATGCCCTTAGTGAGAAAGCCTATGGTGGGGATTCCCTTGGTGGTGAAATCTTTGGGGGTAGTGCCTAGGTAGTCCTTTTCCATTTTGGCGGTTCTGTCCATGAAATTGTTATGGAATCATGCTTGGATTGCTTCTTCTTATCAAGTGGTGGTATATGTGGAAATTTTTCTCTTGCATACTTCATGTCTCCTAAATATTTATTTTTATGTCATAACATATAAAATAAATTATGAATAGTTTATTTAACCATGGTATGATTCATCTTGATGTCATTTTTCTCAAGCTCATGATTTTCCCTGTATGATTTTTTTCCAGAATAACCATACATTTATTGGAGTGTGAATATCTAAATTAATTTGGTATACTTTTAGGGTGAGGGTTTGTGCATATATATGTGGTTTAATAAATTTATGAAGTACCAAATTGTGAAGGCATAGGGTAGCTTCAACAAAGTTGAAAGTTCTATATAGGGGGATATTTTAATATGGGCCAAAGAAAAATGTTGTTTTATAGAAAATTGGGCTTACTCAGCAACTTATATAGGCAAGTCCTTACAAATGTGAAATTTTTTTCTAAAGGCCTCCTTCATGCTATCATACCATGACTTCACCTTGATTTTTAACATCTAAATGATATAATTGAGGCATGTGAATACCTTTTAGCACTCTAGTAAGGACTTGTGGTCTAGTGGGTATGCCCATTTTAGCTTGCTAGAGGTGTAATCAGGTACACTAATTTCATTGAAAACTGTCAATAAAAGAAATACCCCCATGGGAACCTATGGTGTCATATCTAATGGGTCTTATTTGTATCTAGTATGATTTGTTGGAAAAATACTTTTCCCAATTGTACTTTATCCCCTTGGTTACCTAATGGGAGATGAATAGGTGAGCCATGTCCACCTCTTTATATTGATTAGTTCCATTGATCCTGGTCACAACAATACATGTTACTAATTAGAGGGTAGGGTTTTGTAAGTTCTTAATGTGCATGGCATGGCCCTAATTCTAGTACTGAAACATCGTGATGGCCTTCTCTATCTCCTTCAAATCCTTTCAGTCAAATTCAAAATCTATGTTAGAGCATTTCAACCCTAAAACCTTACTTATTATTTTAGGTGTAATCTCTATGTGGTTCCTAACAAAATAAATATAGTTCTCATGGATGTACAAAAGTATAAATTTTATTAGTTCCATTATTTTTCCAAAATATGTAAGTTTAAATAAATGGAAAATCCCTGAAGATTTCAAGGCATTGAAAAATTTTAAGTCATACACCAATTCACTCCTAGTGTTTTGGTGCTTTACTCAGTAGTCATTATATAGTTTAAACTCATTTCCTTGTTGATGGTGGTTATAGTAAAAAATGGTATAGGAAGGTACTTTGATACCTAATTTTCTATGTGTAACACCATTTTCAAGTATTGTATCTCTTCTATCATTAATGGTAGAGATGGAGGTATTTGTGCCTTCTTATTTTTCTATCATGCCATTTTATATCCTTTGCCTTCCACATACTCCCTCTATTCCTCAGGTGTTTCCTATCTAATCAATATCGCTTCTCCCCCAACATGTGGCTCTTCCTCCTCTAAAATGGTTGGTAGTGGGTCACTTATTTGGACATTTTTATCAGGCTTGCATAACCCTCTATGGATCTTCAAGGTTTATGTGCAGTCATCCAATGTTCCCAAATGAATATGTGTTTATGATGGAAGTGACTCAACTTTCCTACTTTGATGCTTGTTAATGGTAGATTCCTACCTCTGTAACCTGTAACTACCAATTTTTTTCTTCATGCTTCAAGGTTAGCTAATTTTTGCTTGAATACTCAATTAAGATATTTTGTAATAGCCAATGAATAGTAATTTGATGCTTTGCACTTGTTCTAGAATCATCTAGAATCAATTTTCTATTTAGCTCTGTAAAACTCAAATAAAAGAAAAGGTAAAGTTTAAAATGATCCCTTAAATGTTTTTTATAGGCTTGAGGGGGTAATATACATTTACTACCCCCTTCTCTTTGACCATAACTTCTCATAATGGATGCATTTTAACAAAATCCTTTCTTAGACTATCACTTCTCATCATAAATGCATTTAACAATATCATCATGACATGATGTTGGCATACTTATCGCAATGACTAACTCTTTATATTGATGGCATGTCTTGTCTTGCAATTTTTATAGATTACATGATAGCTATAAAAACCTTTTTGAATATTCATATTATTGGTGAGAATCTTTATCCTAGGAATTTTTAACTTGTGTATGCATGTTTATAATAACCAATACATGGATTTTTTATTAATACATGTAACACCTCTTACCCCACACTAAATGTTCATCTTGGTCCTCTATGAAATCATAAGTAAAAAATTAAAAAGAGAGTAAAATAAAAAAAGTTATGCATAACTAAGGAAACACTTTTATTGAAAATAGTAAATCTTAAACTAATGGCATACACCTTATTAATACAAATGAAACTAAATGTTAAGCAGAGAAATACAACCTTAGCCAGATACCATTGTAATGTCTAGGGAGAAACTAGCCATCTAATCTTTATAAATGATAAGCACTAGCAGAGTGAATGATATGAACAAAAAAAGGACCATCCTAGTGAACACACAGCTTCCCATAATGGTGTGCAAACTTAGAGCCATAGATTAAGACTTTCATTCTAGGGGTAAATGTCTTATTCTTAAGGTGGTGATCATGTCATGCTTTTTGTTTGCATTTCTCCACATCTTGACTCCAATGAGCAAGGAAATCAGATTCATCTAACCTTATTAAAGCATCCAAACATGATTTTAATGATTAATCCTCATCTAATTGTCCAACACACAAAATGCAAAGAGATTGTACCAAGAATTCAACTAGAAAAACTTCTTTCATTCTAAACACTAGATTGAAGGGTGTACTCTTATTGAGGTACTTATAAGTTATTCGGTAAGCCCAAAGTAATGAAAACACCTAATCATCATAATTAGTGTGACTAATATTAAAAATATTTATAATTTTTGTGCCTAAAATTTTATTGAATGCCTCAATAGTTTCATTGGCATGGGGATGATATGGTATTTCTTTGTGGTGGGAAATCATAAACTCAATGAGTAAGATGTAGATAGTCTCATTGAGGAAATGTGTACTATGATTACTAGTAAAACTTAATGGAAAACCAAAATGGGTTATGATATGTTCCCATATAAAGTTTTCAATGGTGGATATAATATAATACCTTATCATCATGGCCTTAGTCCAATGCATGAGATAATCAGTTGTTGTTATGATACAACCGGAACTTATATATCATCCAACTGAGTTGATGGGGTCGACAAAATCAATGGCCCATTTCTTCAATGGTTCTCAAGACAAAATAAGACGTAATGGAATTTCATCTTAGTGATTTGGTTTTCCCATGTGCTAGAAAATATCACATTATTTAACATATAGCTTGTCATCATGAAAAAGTGTAGGTGACCATAGTCTAGCTAGAACTACTTTATGTAAATTAACCTCACTAGCATAATTTCCACCAAAAATTTCTTCATGAACCTCACAAATTAATTCAAGATGCTCATGTTTCATGACACACTGATTAAGGATTTCATCTCATCTAAGCTTGTAGAGGTATATTCCAATGAGATGGAATAGTGCAATGTAGACAACTAGTTACTTTTTAATTTGTAGACTCAAAGATTTTAGCGCTATCTTAGTAGTTAATAAAGTTATGATATCTTCTAATTCCTCAGGAACATGCCAAACATGAAATAATTTTACATTAGGTAGGTCATCCTTAATGGCACGTGTTGGTTCTCTAGAATTAATTTGGGATCAATGGTCAGGACTGTAATTAGTCTTTCCTAGTTTGACCATGATAGAGAATTGGAATTCTTGGAATAATAAAATCTAGAGATAAATGTGACTGTGTAACACAAGTTTATTAACCTTTTTATATAATATAATATGAGTTAGTAATAGGTACTATCAAAACTTTTGTAAATCATAAACCATGGAAAATGCTTTGCACTCTGTGGTGGTGTAATTCCTCTTAGCCAAAGTAAGTTTTCTACTGGAAAAATAGATGGGGTGATCAAGTTGAACTTCACCAAGTTTTACAAGGATCACACCAATATCCATTCCATAAGCATCACCATGTATATGGAATGGTTTTGTCTAATTAGGGAACTAGAGAATCTGTGTAGTGATGAGTTTATCCTTTAAAGCTTCAAAGGCTTCTAGGTAGTAGTGGGTCCAAATAAAGTTTTCATTGTGTTTCAAAAGTTCCTCTAAGGGTATGGAAATCCTTACATATCCTTATATGAATTTTTGATAATTCCTTGTATGTCCTATACAGGCATGAACTGTGCACTAGGATGTTAGAACTAGTAGATAGAGAATGACAACCACCTTAGCATGGTCTACCTGAAGGCCATATTTGTAGATATTATGAACCATAAGAATAATAAATAGTGTATTAAAAAGGCATTTGTTTAGATTAAGTTAATTTTAAATCACTCAATAATTCTCAATCATAAGCCTTAGATTAGAACAATGATCCTTCACTAGGCCATAAACTATTTAGTCATCCAAATAAAATTGAATAAATTTATGGAAGAAGTTTTTAAAGGCCTTAATGGCTATATGGGAGAATACAGTAGGAGTATTTTTTAACCCAATTTTTATATGAAAAATATCCGCATTTGATATCAAATGTAGTCTTAGGTTGATCCTCCTCAGTGATCTAGACATGATGATACCCAAAAAAACAATTTTTGAAAGTGTAAATTTAACACTTGGCAACAACTTCAAGGATTTATTATATGAATGACATTAGAAAAAGATCATTAATGCAAGAGGAATTAAGTATGTGATATTCAATGAAAACTATAATATGCCCATATTTATTTATACTTATGACCATGGATTTGACCCACTTAGACTTGTTAATTAGGGTTATCACACTAGTGCACAACATACTGTCAATTTCCTCTCTTACCTTACATGTAAATTTGGATTCATTTTATATGGCAATTTCTTAACCGGTCAAGCACCATCAACCAATTTAGTATGTATTTTTCCTAATGATAGATGAACACCTTTCATCTCACTATAACTCCTTAGAAATACATCTTGGTAATATTTTAACAACTCAAATATTTTTAAAACTATTGTATCAAACCAGTAATTACCCATAGTAGTTATCTTTGGTTCTTCCTCCATGATGGGTACGTAAATTTCATTATTCATGGGCATACCATGCATTGGATTAAGTGCATAAGGTTCCATAAAAAACATGTACCCATAGGTATTCTAGCAAAAAGGTTTCTCCATCTCTCCATATGGTTTAAAAAACTTCTATGTGTGGTTCAGGTGCTCAAACTCTATTATAGATGATTTTACCCCATACATAGTTGTCATGATGAAACCAATGATGTAAAGTAGAGCATACATGATCCTAATGAAAAATTCACTCATTATGGGTTCACCACCACCTTGCAGTCATGCCATTAAAAAGGTGAACTAGTGAATGCATATGATTAGCATCAGAGTCATAGAAGGCTTTGAGTCACTGGATAAAGTCACAAACTTGCATTTACTCATGAAAATGAGGAGATTTATCTAGTCTCTCTAATGGTGTAGCTATAATTGGTCCTCATATGGCTTGTTTGATAATAAGGAAAACAAATCTATGGCATTTATGGTACTAACATAGAATGTTCTCACAACTACCAATGCCACCACACACTCTTCTAGTGAGGTCATAGTCATCATAGGCTCAACAATTACAATCATTAATTGTAGTATTATAAAGGGATTGTGTGTCCATCCATTAGTGTATACCATCAATATTAGGATCATGATGCTCACAATATCTGGATGTAATGTTGTAGATGTGGTTAATATATTCATCCACACTAATAAGTTCTATGTATGGGTGCCCATGTGCTTGATCCAGTGGAATGATGATACGTTGATCAAAAATTTCAAAAATGATGTAACACTTTTTGAAACTTAAGTCCACATTGTTTGCATAGCACCAAGGTTAACCCAATAAATCTTGGAAATCATCCACTTTATCTAAGTCAAGAACTTCAAAATCATATTTGAAAGGTAACCCAAGGATATCTATAGTTGTATTCTTAAGAACACCAATTGGTAGTACACAAGTTTTATTAGCCATAAAAAATACATGAGGTGATGGTTATAATGATGGGCTAGAAAGTTTTCACCATGTACCCTTTGTGAGGACATTGACCTCAACACTAGTGTCAACCAAAATATCTTGGATCATCCAACCATCGATAGCAACATTCACTAGGATTTCCTTGTCCTATTAAGGGCTGGGAGGAATAGGAGTATCTTGTTGTTGATCGTGATTCAATAGATGATCTTTAATTAGCCTAAGTAATTGAGTTCAATCATCAGTTATTTTTGGTACCTAATTTTTAAGCCACTTACTCAATTGGGGAACAATGTCTTCATCTAACAGACACTTTCAAAGTTTTTGAAAATCATCTCATGCCACACTTTGAGGTTTCATGGCCTTTTATAGATCAACATGTTGGGTGGATTTTTTATCCTTAACAAACTAAATTTCCCCTTATATTTCCTATACTAAAGTCATAGTGTCTTGTTGATGATTAAAATTGCACTGTTTCTAACACCAACAATGGGAAGTTTCAAGAATGTGGGACTTGCAACCTGAAACAACCTCTAGATTTTAAAGAAGCTAGCTCTTCTTTATATCAAGGGTATAATGGGAAAAGGGATAGGAATTCAATAGAAACACAAGTGCAATTAAAGAAACTCTAACTATGGTGATGCACCTAAATTTAATTTGACCCTTAATTCTGAGCACAGTGAAGCTATATGTAAGATTCAATTACATTAAAGAGTGAACAAGGTATGATCAATGTAAAAGATTAAAAACAATACAAACAGAGGCTCACAACTTAGACTAATTTTGCAGTGACATAAAAAAATATCAATAAAGGCACAGAACTTAGTTTTCTTATTAATTCTGCAGTCACATAAAAGGCACAAAAACATGCACAGTTACATAAACTTTCTAACTCAAGAAAATAGAACAAAGGTAAACCATATTCCTAATCATAGCTAAAAAAGTATAAAAAGCTCTTGACAATAATCTCTTGCAAAAAATTCTCTCTATCTTCTGCTAATGATTCTGGTGATCTATGCACCCCTATTTATAGCATTAGATTAGCTCTATATTGTCTGTGCATTCCCAATCTAACAGCCTAACTGAACTCTAACTGAATTGGAAGTGTCTAACATAGGATATTTCTTAGATCTAAAACCTTTTGTCTTCCTATGAGTTCATTGGCTGAAATAGATACCCAAGATGCTTCCCACTCTCAAACAAGAGAGGACACTTATCTGATTCCTTCTTTCATACTTGAAAACCTTCTTATTATTTAGGAGGCACCAGAAAATGACACTTGGCATGTTCTGCAGCACTTACCGAAGGCACACGGCACTTTTTGCATAGCTTATACTCTTTTTGTGTCTTTTCTCAAGAGTGTTACACCTTTGACATCTGTCACAATATGCTTCTTCAAAACTTTAATAGCTTAACAAAAAATGGGACCCACAACACTTCTCGCTTAAGCAACTTCAAAAAGCGAACAAGGATAGGTGGTGCTTTCCACGTAACTTATCAAGGGACATGTGGTGGTCTCAACTGCTTTTGGCTACCCTTTGAGAATTCTATGGAAGGTGAGACTTGTCAGTCTCTGCATCACTCTATCTATACTATAGAAACATTCGGACCTCATTTCATATTTACACAGATGGTGACACTTGGCATTTTTCACTTTGCTTAGAAACAGGACCTGGGACCCACCACAGTCTTTACTTATCAATAAAAAAAAGTGAAGATAATTCAAATGTTGACACATGGTAGCTTTTGCTTTCTTTAGATTAGGATACATGGCATCTTTCCATGATTTTAGAAAAGCATATTGAAACCTTTTGTGGTTGCCACTTGGCACCTTCCGCTTGATTCTGAGAAAAGCTTTATTGAAAAGAAGCTTTTAAGACATATAAGAAACATGAGATGCAGATGCTGACACTTATTATGCTCCACTGAGTTATTATGAGACACGTGGCACATCTTGAACAAATTTTAGAAATTATGAAATGTGCCTCAGCCTATGACACTTGGCAACTTCTGTGTGATTTCGACACTTAGACAAAAATGAGGTGAAAAGAAATTTGAGCCCACCCTTTGAGTCAAAACTTCACTACCTCGAACCAAAGTGTGCAAGGACAAAATTTTGTAGTGCACAACTAAAAATCAAAATAAAATGTAGAGTATTTTTTACTCTACAGTTCTTGGCAACCCCAAGGATGTTTGAGCCTGCTCAAAAATAATCCACTACTCCTGCATGATCAAAATGTGACAAAAAAAATCATAACTTCAGTAAGGCTGTCTGATAAGTAGACCACTCATCATCAGATAATCCCTGCTTATTTTGCAATTCATGAAAGGCCAAATCAAGATTGATAATATCTTTATGTGAAAAATTCTACAAAATCTGTACTGTATCCTTTAATTTAAATTCAAGCTGGGAAACAAGAATCAAAATGGCTTCTACTTCAGGTACTGATGAATCATCCTTTAAATCTTGAAAAAATTCCTGATCATTCTGCCTAGCTAGCAACAAAGGTTTAATTTCTTCAATCATCAACACAGTGTTGTCATCAAGAAAAGGAGAAGGAAGTCATAATTGCACCAGATCTTCAATGTGTTGTTTCATTTTGTTGATTCCTTATTTCATCACATCTAGAAGCTCTCTGCAAGTGATTACTATAGAGTTGCAATTGAGAACCTCATTCACTCATTTAGTAGTGACCATTCTATCATTAATCCCTACTACTGACAATGTTCTGTCAATTACATCATATAGCTTTTACAGCAGCATTTAGGAGTCCAACACTCTCATAGAGACAGTCGATAGAGTGTCTTATACTAAAGTCTCCACCTTTTTGCATAATTTATATGCATTTAAAAGAAAGGTTAGAGAAGGTCTGAGCTGAGTAATCTCTTGAGAGATTCATTTCCATATTGATTCATAAAGCTCCTTTACCAAATTTAAAACCCCTACATTCTTTGGCCTATTAGCCAATTCAAGTGTCAATTGTTCTGCCCTTTGTCACTTGACTTGAAGTTGGGCCTGAATAGCCATGGTATTATTCTACTCATTCAACAGCTTTTGTTGAAGTTGAGTAACCTATAGCAGGCTTTCCTCACATTTTTCCTAGAATGCTACCTTTTCCTACCTTAAGGTTGTCACTGCATCCTTTACCTACATTAGCCCTTATTTCAAAGAATCATTTTGGGCCTATATAGCCTAGTGAGTTTGAAGAGAAATAATATCTTGAAATTATTTATTAAGACTCTCTATTTCAATATTCTTTGTATTGATCTTTATGGTCAAACTGCTACAGTTTTCCTTCTATTTGGCTAGCTCAGCCTCCATCTTCTATAACTTCCTTGATATTTTCAAATAATCTTTACCTACTATAGTAGTGGATTCATTTAGAATCTTGACCCTATCTTGTGGTCTAAAAAGGGACATGTCTATAGCCACTACATTCATTGTGTAATCCTTTGGCTGCATCTACTCATTAGGCTTGATTATATTTGGTGACAAATAGGTCACTATCAGTTGCTACTGAATTGGGTCAAATTGTGACCTTAGTTGTGGTGTAGCCAAGGATTTATTATCTTTGATCCTCTTTTTCTCCCTTCAGGCTTCTCTTTCCTTCTTAGCAGCATCTACTTGAGTTTAGAAGGTAGAAGGAGAGGCAATGTGCCCACCTGCAAAAGGAAAACCTTGTGGCAAGCCATATGGAATAGCCAATTATTGGCTATGGTCAATCTAAGGAGGTACTTTCTTGGGAATAGAGGGGGAAAAGTGAGGCAATGATATAGCTTGAGTATGGATAGATGGGGAGAAATGAGAAATGGGCACAACAAATGTGGCAGGGGATGTCATTTGGCCAGATGAAAACATCATCCCTATAGGAGAAGAAAGAGATTGAGGAGGAGAAACAATACTTACCTAATGAGCAACTGGGGTACTCTATGGTTGGTGTTGTGAGGGTTCTACCCTCTCCTCTAAATCTAGTTGGAACCTCAGCCTTTTATGTTTCCTTGGTGTTTCTTCTTCTGGCTACGCTCCCTTCTCCTCAATATTTACCACTGCTGCTAGTGGTGTTTGTGTAGAACTGGGAACCTCAAGGACTTACGCTGATGGAGAAGATTTTAGTGGTGAAGATACCACACCCTTTTGTTTTTTGATGGTACTAAGAGATTGGGGCCAAATAGTTATAGTGACTATCATTGAAGTTTGCACTGGGGCCTGCGATGTTTGGTTGGATTCTGCTCTAGCTTCTGGCTCACCACCCTATGTCTGCAAATTGCTTATGTCTGCAAATTGCTCTAGACAATATTTTTTTTGATTTGGCATGAGTTTCATAGTTTTTATGGACTCTGTAGGTGTAGTCTTTCAGATGAGGAACCAATTCAGAGAGTGCAAATTTTTATAAAGCTTCTTCAGACTCTTGTTTGAAGAAATTGATAAGGAAAGTGAGCTAAAATGGTTCAAAAAACACTTTTCCTTAAGGTTGGAAGAGTGGTTCAATGACATAATATTTCCAAGAGTTAGCACCTTTGAACCATTGAACCATTGAATTGGTTCAATGCCTTGGTTAAATGCCTTGGTTCAATGCGTTAGTCCAACATTTTGGTTTAATGCTTCGGTTCAATTAGATGGTTCAATCACTCAGTTCACTCAGTTGGTTCATCAGCTTGGTTCAATGCATTGGTTCAATGTTAAAGTTCATTGGCAAAGTTCAATGCAAAGTTCATCAGCAAGTTCAATCAAATGGTTTGATGCCTTGGTTTAACAATTGTTTGAACCGTTGAACCAGTTCAATGGATTGGTTCAATGGTTGGTTCAAAGGAGTGGTTCAACGTAAAAGGTTCAAGCCTCCTGAAGGAAAAGTGCCCTTGTAGAGGGAAGAGAACACTTCAAAGTAGAAAGCTAAAGGAAAAGGCTAGAAGGAATTTGCCCAAGATGGTGACATCCCAGAAGTTGTCAACTTTAAGAAGATAGACTAGCCATTGGTTTTCAAACTATGACGAGCCTGCGAACATCAAATTTTACACCAGGAAATTTGGAGCGTGGAAGGTGCCAAGTGGAAACTACAGAAGGCTTTGACATGTTTTTTTAGGAGTAGCATAACATGCCATGTGTCCCTTATAAGGCTCGGTGGAAGCTAACAAGTGTCAACACCTGCAGTCTCTCTTTTTGTCCTGCAAAAACTATGGTGGGCCCTAAACAAATTGTTAAAGAGAGTGAAAGCCAACACATGTCCTCTTTCATAGGACCTCCAAAGGGTGCCTAAAGCTTCCATGAGTTAATCAAATTCTACCACACTAACTACCCATTTCATAGTGGAACACACCACATGTCACTCACTAGAATCAACAGAAAATAGCCAAGGAGATAGTGACTCACCAAGAAGATAGCCTAAGGGCCAAAGGAGCTAGAAAGTGACAAAACTAGGGAAAGCTAGAGTGTGGAAAGTTCCAAGTAGAAATTGAGGAAGCTTTGACATGTTTTCTCTAAAAAAAGGTGGAATGCACCACGTATTCCCTACAAGGCTCAGTGGAAGCTGACAAGTGTCAACACCTGTCGTCTATCCCTTTTTATCCTATGAACACTGTGGTGGGCCTTGATGAACTACTAAAGAGAGCAGAAGCCACCACACATCATTTTTTGTAGAACTCTCCAAAGGTATTTGAAGCTTATATAAACTCAGCGGATGCTGCCACATGTCCTTCCTATTTTAGTGATGGAACACACCATGTGTCACTTACTAGAATCAGTGGAAAATAGCCAAGGCAAGCGGGAGAGACAGGAATGAATTGTCAAGAAGAGTATGAAACCAAAGGAATTTAAAGACTTAAAGTCAAAAGAAGACAAGGTGCAGAAAGAGATAAATCAGTCCAAGTGGCAAAGAAGAGGTGAGTTATTGCCAGATGGTCACCAAATGGTGCAAACAGTGAGCGGTGTGGCCTGTTTTCTCTAGTTGGCATTTATGAGGGGACAAACCACAGTTAGTTTGTAGGAAAAGAGTAGTCTATTTTTATAAAAGAGGCACGGCCATGTTTTCACATTAATGTGGAATGCCAAAGTCAAATCAGGAGTCGACAATCAAATGGCTCCCTCTTCCCAAGGCTCAGAGTGCACATGGGCCAGCTTGCAAAAAGAGTGCCAAAGTCTTTCCCAAAAAGCACCAAGTTCTCTTCATCTTTCTATATATTGTAAAAAATTCTCATTTGAGAAGGATCCACTCTCTTAGCCTTAAGGCAAAACTCTACCCAAAAATCTCTCAGGCTTGTAAGGCAGAGCTGCCAGATTTTACCTTGAATCAGGACTTAGCATTTTTACCTCTATCTGGACTTGCACTTTAAAGTATATGTTTGTGTTCTTATTTTGTGTTAAGTCATTGTATTTCATGCTTTTCATAGATCAACACACTTGGTATTTCCTTCCTCCCTATATCTCTATGAACCCTTGACTCACTGAAACAGAAGAGTTTCCCACGTCGGATGAAGTGTATGGGCATTTATTCCTAATGAAAAGTGTATGTTTGGGCCTGAGTGGATAAAACTTTTCTAGTGTATCACCTTTTCATTTTTAGGCTTAGGTTCTATTTTCAGCATCTCTCTCTCCCTTTTCATCCCCCCCTTTTTCATTTTATTTGTTAGCAGTAGGAGAAACTAGGGCCTAAAAGATACATCAGAGGGAGCTAGCCATTATCTAGAGACTCTCCCCTCTAGCTTTGTCGGTCCCACAGGTGATAGGGAAGTTTCCATTGTTGTGTGTGGAAGGGCGGGAGCTAGGCATCCTACCCTAGGTGCAATCCACTGTGTCAACAATTTTTGGCATGCCTCGTGGGACCCACTAGGACAAGTTGTGTCCAAAGAGTTGAAGAATTTTTGGTGTGTTCTTTAACTAACCAGCCTTTGGAGGCTTTTGCATCAACACCAATGGTGACTCCAAGTTGAATCAGCTAGTTAAGCAGCTTGGTGCCATCAAAAATCACATTTTTGTATGTATAATTCCTTTACACAGAATCAAGGGCCTTGTGTTCCTTCATATGGTTTTAATCAAGCTCAGGGTTTTCATGCAATCCCCTCAAGCAGCTTTCCTAGTCTTCCTCAACTCCCTTAGCTCACTGATCCTAATGGCAACCTCCTGACCTAGGGGGAAATAGTGGAATCATGGGGCAGGAAAGAGGAGAAGAAAAGTTTGGCTCAAAACCTTGAAAAAAATAAAGCTACTCCTACCCATTATTCCTATGATCTCTAAGAAAGGCTCTTCCAAGAAGATATAGCCAGGAGAATTATAGAGTTGGAATCTAGAGAGAGATTCCTCAGCCAATGTGTGATGGATGATTCAGACCCAATGACACATTCCATGTCTAAACACACCCCACCTACACACCTCTAAGAGAGATATCAGGCCACACTTGATATAGATGAAGTGCTAGCTAAGTGGAAAGGGGAGAATCATTCGATTCTAGCTCAAGGACTACCTCCTTTTCCACATGGTTTTTCCACTTCACCCCTTCTTAAGGAGGAACTTGTTCTACAAGAGGCCAATGAGGAGCAGAAGATCCAATCTATAGTTTCCTAGGAGGCTATCATGAGTGATAATGAAGAAATCATCATCGATGCTCCTTTTGAAGACCTCATTAGCAATGGAGAAGACACAGGGCATGCATACATGCAGATGTTCTAGTAATACATAGAGGAACATAAGCATGGTGAGCTCTCTCCCCTTTTGTTTGATGAACCTTCTTATTATTTTGATGAGGAGGACTATTATGCTGAGGAGCCTGGGTTGGAGGAGGATTAGGAGAATATCTTTGAACATCTAGAGATCCTGATCTTTGAGGAGGAAAAGGAGAGGTCTGTCTTCCTTGAGGAAAACTTTGAAGAAGAAAGTTTTAAATAGAGAGGTGGTGTTTTATGGGATGAACAATCAATTTGTGATTCCTTTTCAGAAATCACAATAGTCACCCTTCTTCAAGAAGGCCAAGAGAGAGCAGAGGATGAGTTTGACATGGTATTCAATGAATCAGAAGGGAACAAGTCAAACCATGATTCATTGTAAGGGGATCATACACAATAAAGGGCTTATGGTGATGAGCCAATGGCCATAGATTTCTTAGTGAAACACACCAGCATGAAGGACCAACACTCAACAAGCTTCCAAGGACAAGAAGAGTACATATATGTCAGAATCATATTTCAATCTGATCCACTCAAATGCAATCCAATCTAGGTGATAGGCAAGAGGAGCAGGTCACCAAGTCTCCTTTTCATTCAACCACTTGTCTGGCACCATAAGTCTTCTTACTAGGAAGGGGACTTAAGAAGTTTTCCCTTTAATCCAGGAGGGAGGCAAACATTCCTGGTTAGCTGTATATAGTAGTTTGCTTTCAGTTTCTTTCCTACTTTCCCTAAGTGTAGCTTGCACAAGTAGTGTTTTTAGCCTTGTGTGTGTTTTTTCCTTTGTGTGTGTGGTAAAGGCTCATGATTGATTCTTAGATCTTTTGGGGCTATTGCTAAAATTTCTTCAAAGCTGCATCTGACTCCATGCCCAATGGACTAAAAGGTAACTGGTCTCTAAGCATAGCAGGCATGCTTCCCCTGGGAGTCACCAATTTGTTGACCATTTTTTGCCTAACAGCCCAAAAATTGGTCCCCCTCCTTTTCTTGCTTTTCTAAGCCAGTATTTTTTTTGATTTGTCATGAGTTTCATAGTTTCTATGGACTCTGCAGGTGTAGTCTTTTAGATGAGGAACCAGTTCACAGAGTGCAAATTTATATTAAGCTTCTTCAGACTCTTGTCTAAATAAATTCATAAGGAAAGAGAGCTAAAATGGTTCAAAAAAAACTTCTCCTTAAGGTTGGAAGAGTGGTTCAATGACATAATCTTTCCAAGAGTTAGCACCTTTGAACTATTGAACCATTGAATCAGTTTAATGCATTGGTTCAATGCCTTGGTTCAATGTGTTGGTTCAACATTTTGGTTTAATGCTTTGCTTCAATCGGATGGTTTAATCACTCGGTTCACTCAGTTGGTTCATCAGCTTGGTTCAATGTGTTGGTTCAAAATTTTTGGTTCAATGTTAAATTTCATCGACAAAGTTCAATGTAAAGTTCATTGGCAGGTTTAATTAAATGGTTTGATGCCTTGGTTCAACAATTGTTTGAACCATTGAACTGGTTCAATGGATTGGTTCAACGGTTGGTTCAAAGGAGCAGTTCAACGTAAAAGGTTCAAGCCTCTCAAAAGACAAGTGCCCTTGCAGAGGGCAGAGAACACTTCAAAGTAGAAAGTTAAAGGAAAAGGCCTGAAAGAATTTGCCCAGGATGGTGACATCCCAGAAGCCATCAACTTTAAGAAGATAGACTAGTCATTGGTTTTTAAATTGTGATGGGCCTGCAAACATCAAATTTTACACTAGGAAATCCAAAGCATGGAAGGCACCAAGTGGCAACCACGAAAGGCTTTGACATGCTTTTTTAGGAGCAGTGGAACGTACCACGTGTCCCCTACAAGGCTCGGTGAAAGCTGACAAGTGTCAACACCTGCAGTCTCTCTCTTCTACCCCATGAAAACTATGGTGGGCCCTAAATGAATTGTTAAAGAGAGTAGAAGTTGACACATGTCCTCTTTTATAGGACCTCTAAAGGGTGCCTAAAGCTTTCATGAGTCAAGTAGATGCTACCATCCATCCTTCTCATTTCACAGTGGAATGTGCCATGTGTCACTCACTAGAATTGACAAAAAAGAGCCAAGGAGCCAGTGACTCGCCAATAAGATAGCCTGAGGGCTGAAGGAGCTAGAAAGTGACAAAACTAGGGAAAGCTAGAGCATGGAAAGTACCAAGTGGAAACCATGGAAGATTTGACATGTTTTCTCTAAAAAAAGTAGAATGCACCACGTATTCCCTACAAGGCTCAGTTGAAGTTGACAAGTGTCAACACCTACCATCTCTCCCTTTTTGTCCCATGAACACTGTGGTGGGCCCTGATGAACTATTGAAGAGAGCGGAAGCTGCCATGCATCATTTTTTGTAGAACTCTCCAAAGGTGTTTGAAGCTTCTATAAATTTAGCAGACATTGCCATGTGTCCTGCCTGTTTCAACGGTGGAACACACCATTTTCACTTATTGGAATCAGCAAAAAATAGCCAAGGCAAGCAGGAAAGACATGAATGAATTGTCAAGAAGAGTGTGAACCCAAAGGAATTCAAAGGCTTAAAGGTATAAGAATACAAGGTGTAGAAAGAGACAAAGCAATCCAAGTGGCAAAGAAGAGGTGAGTTATTGCCAGATGGTCACCAAATAGCGTAAACAGTGAGTGGCATGACCTACTTTCTCTAGTTGGCATTTATGAGGGGAAAAACCATAGTCAATTTGCAAGAAAAGAGAAATATATTTGTAGAAAAGAGGTGTGGCCATGTTTTCACATTAATATGGAATGCCAAAGTCAAATCAGGAGTCGACAATCAAACGGCTCCCTCTTCCCAAGGCTCAGAGCACACATGGGCTAGCTTGCAAAAAGAGCACCAAAGTCTTTCCCAGAAAGCACAAATTTCTCTTCCTCTTTCTATATATTGTAAAAAATTCTCATTTGAGAAGGATCCACTCTCTTAGCCTTAAGGCAAAACTCTACCCAAAAATCTCTTGGGCTTGTAAGGCAGAGCTACCAGATTTTACCTTGAATCAGGACTTAGCATTTTTACATCTATCTGGACTTGTACTTTAAAGTATATGTTTGTGTTCTTATTTTTTGTTAAGTCATTGTCTTTCATGCTTTTCACAGATCAATTATACCATGTATAGTGCATTGTGAAGTCTCTTTTTTGTAGGTTTACTAGAAGTGTCTACAACAAGAATATGAGCACATGTGAATAGGTTTCCTAAGTGTGTCGCAGAGCACCTTTGGTAGTTCCTTCCTCCCTGTATCTCTATAGACCTCTGAATCACTAAAATAGAAGAGTTTCCCACGTCAGATGAAGTGTACGAGTGTTTCTTCTTGGTGAAAAGTGTATGTTTGGGCTTGAGTGGATCAAACTTTTTTGGTGTATCACCTTTTCATTTTTAGGCTTAAGTTCTATTTTTAGCATCTCTCTCTCCCTTTTCATCCCCCCCCCCTTTTTCATTTTATTTTTTAGCATTAGGAGAAACTAGGGCCTAAAAGATACATCAGAGGGAGCTATCCCTTATCTAGAGACTCTCCTCTCCAGCTTCACCAGTCCTAAAGGCAAGAGGGGAGTTTCCATTATTGCATGTGGAAGGGCAGGAGCTAGGCATCCTACCCTGGGTGTAATCCACTACATCAATAGTATGATTAGATCCATAAAAGTAATCACAAGGGATAGGTAAATTGGTCATAAGGTTTGATACACTTGGAAATAGTCTATTTAGAACTGGTTCTAGGTTCAGATGACAAAAGGCAGGGGCAACAAAAAGTTCCCATAATTCATATGGGTCACTATTTTTGGACAAGATATGTGTCCATGTAGACACAGGAGTGGTCCTATGTAGACCGAAGCTTGGGTCATACATCTTTAGATGCATGTGTTGAGAAAATATGCCAGAGTTTTGATACAACATAAGGTGGAACAAATAAGAAGAATACCTAAAAATTCTTTTGGATCTGAACTAGGCAAGTTGTTCCAACATTAAATATGTAATCTACTCAGAGAAATCAAGCTGATATTCCTGAGTCTTGTCAATAGTTTTCAATCTGAAGAGGATAGCCATTTGTTCCTCATAAATGGTTATATCATCTTTCATTTTGAAAATGAAAGCCATCATGGAAAGTGCATCTTGACTAGCTTGTACAAATTGTGCTCTTGTTGTTGGCAATGTCAGCATAGTTATATCATCATAACCTGATTGTAGCTCTATTTTTAGAAACCTCAATTGAGTATTGACATTTGCCCACATTTTCTACATCTTGGCAATGGTGGGAAATGTGGTTGTCTTGTCATGGTACAGGGCCAACATGTCTATGATGGCCTTTGGTGTAATTTGCACTATGAATGGACCCTATTGTATGGTATTTGAAGGCACATGAAACAATATATCACATATTTCAACCAAGTCAACGCATGGATGCACAGCTGGGATAATGAATTATGCCAGTTGGGAAGTCCATATCCTCATTGTGAATGTCTCATATTGTCCCACCTTGGCCCTCTAAAGACACCTTTGATGTGCCCCTTCTCTGAGAGTTTTACTACTAGTTATTTGAAGAATTGGGTCCATGATTCCATCTACATAATATTTTACCTTTGTTGGATTGTTTGCTTAACCAACTTCAGGGACTCTGGTCCGTGGGTAGGTCTTTAATGGTTGCACAAGGGCTGAAGCATATGATTTGCTTGTAAGAAACTTATCAAGGGATTCATAAATCTCAAAACCTTGTTGCAAAGACTGTGCTCCCTCCATATCTATATCTATTCTTTGAAAATAGTGAACTATGGTAACAGGTATGAAGCTTTTGCAATAAGGCAGCACTTTCACTTAAGCAGGTTTACTATGAGCTAAAAATGCAAGTAGCAAGGGTTTTCTAGTAGACGTAAGAATGTTTGAGAAACTATAAGCTTTAACTCTTGTTATGATGTATTTATTGACCCATCAAGTCTCAAAATGGAATTAAACCTAGATAATTGTTAGCGAATCTTACTAAATCTTAATGGAACAGCGAGTTAGACACGTCATGAAAGTGGTTGTGCAAGGTACCTTGGGGAATTTAAGATTTGGGAGATATTTAAAGTGTCGAGAGTTTTTGAAAATTTTGAAAAAGGCTTTGAGTTTTAGCTACGTGTTCAAAGAACACTTATTTAAAAGAAAGAGAGGGCAAGAAAAAATGGGAAAACAAAGCAACTGAGAAAGGGAAACTATCTAACTATAATACATTAGAGACACAGATTAACTGAAATGCTTCAAGTAGATCCCATTCACAGGAATCTCTTGAGGTTCACCTTCTATTGTTTCCAGCTCAAACAAATTTTTCTATTTACATGCATGAATTTTATAGGGGTCAGTCCATAATGCTTCAAATTTAGTATGTTGACTCGGCTTGGTGGCTCTTGCATCCCATTTCAAAACAATTGAGCCTACTTCAAAATGAGGATTTGAAGTCCTTTTATCAAAGCAGTCTTTAATTATTTTTTTATGCTTAATTAATGAATCATGTGTCACATCTCTCTTTTCCTGAACTTCCAAAAGTTTGGCAAGTCTAACCTACATGGGGCCATTTTCTTCAATTTCAATCTATTTTATCAATTGGAGAGCAAGAATTTCCAAGCTTAGATGTATTATGGTAGGCTTGCCATATACCAATTCATATGGGGACATTTTCATCACCTACTTAGGTGTAATTCTATCATCCCATAGTGTTATATTCAGCACTTTATGCCATTCTCTATGATGATCAGCCCCTATTCTCTTGACGAGTCTAATCAGGTTCTTATTAGTTGATTCTACCAAACCATTACCCTAAGGGTAATAATTAGAGGAAGTTTTCAGATATATTCCATGCTTTAATGCAAATTTAGATACTTTAGACCCTAAAAATGCTTTAGCATTATTTGAAATTATGGTGTGAGGAGCCCCAAAGTGAGTAGTGATACTCCCTAGAAAGTCTAAGATCACATTTTATGTTGCTTCTTTAAGTGGCACTACCTCAATCCATCTAGTGAAATAATCTATGGTAGTTAAAACCCATTTGTGACCTATACTAAAAATTGGATTTATCATTCCAATGAAGTCAATACCCCATTGATCAAAAGGATCATCAACAATTATCGAACTAAGAGGCATTGTTGCATTCCTCCTCATCCCCACATAATATTGAAAAGATTGACATTTTTTAACTAGTTGATAATAGTCTATAAATAAAGTAGGCCAAAAATAACCTACCTCACTTATCTTTATGGCTGTGGTCTTTGTAGAAAAATGTCCACCTGAGACTCCATGATGCATTTCATGTAGTATTTTCTTAGCCTCATCCTTCTCTACACATCTTAAAAGTTTGCCATCAGAATTCCTCCTAAAAATAACTTGTTCAATTAAAAAAAAATGGACCCCTTGCATCCTATAGTATCTCTTCTTTTTTTGAGGGAGTTCTCTTGGGTAAATCCCATATTTCATAAAATGAATCCTATTTTTGACCCAGGAGTTCTGATCAACCTCTTGTATCCTTAATACAGTTTCTTTTTCCATTTTTGAATCTGTTTCCATAGGTATCATCTTTTCAAGCTCTTGAGTCATATATTGGCATAA
Source organism: Torreya grandis (assembly GCA_037957365.1). Classification (NCBI taxonomy): domain Eukaryota; kingdom Viridiplantae; phylum Streptophyta; class Pinopsida; order Cupressales; family Taxaceae; genus Torreya; species Torreya grandis. The sequence goes on from JARHVA010002723.1 coordinate 32,342, forward strand.
TCCCCTGCCTTTGACTAACTTAGTAGGTTTGACCTCTACATCATATTCAAGGATCTTTGTTATCCAATTTGCTCTTTTTCAGTAATTTCACCCTCCATAATGTATTCTCTAACACTTGGGTGAGCCACAAGTATTAGAATCTTACTTCCTAATACTATATGCCTAAATTTCTTGAGGGATTTTACCATTTACCATAGCATATGATTTATTTTCAACAAATTTGTATTTGGTTTCATATTCCCTAAGAGTCCTTGAGAAAAAGGCTATTGGATACTCTCCCTCCTATCTATCATCCTTTTGTGTTAGGACAGCAGCAATACTGAGTTCTCCTCCATAGACATACATTACAAAAGGTTTAGAAAAGTCTGGGTTTCTAAGTACTGGGGATATTGAGATAGCTTTATTGACCTCTTCAAAGGCTTGCCTTCTTCTATAGTCCACTTGAAAACTAGGTCTTTTTTCAATAAGAGTGTCACTGGTCTTACTAAGCCTGAAAAGTCAGATATGAACTGACTGACAAAATTAATCTTTCCCAAGAAAGATTGAATTGATTTCTTATTTACTAGAAGAGGTAAGTTCATTATAGCTACCACTCTTTCTAGGTCTATGGAGACTCCTTCTTTAGATACTATATGTCTCAATAATTTTCCTTAAGGTACAGCAAAGATGCATTTCTTAGGATTCAAGGATATTCCAAATTCTTGACATTTCTTAAAAATAGATTCTAAATGATCAAAATAATCAACAGTATTTTTGGAAAAAATAGTAAGATCATCAAGATAAATTAGGATGATTTTATTTATAAGTTCCCTAAATGCTACATCCATAGCTCTTTAAAAGGTGGCTCTTACATTTGACAAGCCAAATGGCATCTTAGCATATGCAAATGTTCCCCATTTGGTAGTAAAAGCAGTCTTGTATTGGTCTTCATTATCCAACCAAATTTGATTGTATTTAGAGAAACCATCTAGCAAGGAAAATCTCTCTAATCTAGCCACAGTTTGTAAAATTTGTTCTATAGATGGCAAGGGATAGTGATCTTTTAGAGATGCTCTATTCAAGTCTCTAAAATCTACACAGAGTCTTATGTCACCATTCTTTTTCCTAACTGGTACTAGATTTGATACCCAGGTTGAATGTTTGATTGGAAAAATTATTTTGGAATCTAAAATTTTTTACAACTCATCTACCATTAGAGACTCAATCCTTAGATTTACTAGCCTCTGCTTCTATCTGACTAACTTAAATCATTTAGTCAGTTCTATTGTGTGTTGAATGATGTATCTACTATATCCATGAAGATCTTCATAGGTCCAGGCTATGACTCTATCATATCTTTTACATAACTCAATTAGTCTTTCTCTTTCTTCTTGAGTTACAAAATTTCCAATTTTTAACTTTCTCCCTTCACTCACCTCTATTTTAGAATAATCTTCTTTGTTTACTTGGAACCTTTTCTTCTCTAGGCCTACATCTTCTGGATCAAATAGGTTTTCTAAAGTGATTAAGCATTTAGAAAGCTTATTATTCTTTAATTATATAATTTGATCCCCATATGCCTCTTCAATTTTTGGTTGCAATTGATCAACAAATTCCCCTGATTGTTGCAAGAATGCGAGTACCTGAGAATCATTCTCAAATAGTTGCCAATTTTCATCATTATCTAGGATAGTTGGTCTTACAATAACTTTTACTAACTCGTTGTTAACTAATAGGCCAGTTGCTAGATCAAACTATGAGCCAATTTGTGCCATCCTATCAGCTTCAAAATTTTGGGTTCTTGGAACTACTTCAATATTGAAAGATTAAAAATCTTCTATTAAGTCCCAAGTTCTGTGTCTATAGGATCTCATCCTTACATTTTTGGCTATTGCCTTTTCCCTAATTTGCTTTACCACTAATTCTGAATTTCATTTTATATTAAATTATTTATTCCCTTTTTCTTGGCTAAAATGAGCCCATAAACTAAGGATTCATATTCAGCATCATTATTGGTACAAGCAAATTGAAAATGAATAGATCTCAAAATTTTCTCCCCATTTGGAGAAATAAGACAAATTCCTGCTCCAGCACCACTTTTAATTCTAGCCCCATCAAAATTTAAGGTCCGGATTTTTGAATCTTTTTCATATTCTTGAGTAGTTGGTGTCTCTTCCCTTAAAATATTTGGGATTTCATGATCTTCATCAAAAATAACATAAGTGCCCAGACCAGTAGAGTCATAATTTCCATATGGATCACTATGCATCATAGCTAAAAAATGGTTATTTTCCTCTTCTTGGTCATGTTCAACCCATTCACCCAACTCTTCAACAAAAACCCTTTCTTCTTTATTCAACATAGCATGATCTACCTCTAATTTTGATGTTGGTTCATTGGTGATGTGATCCTTTAATAGTGGTTCAGATAGAATTTTCATCTTTGAACCATATTTGGTTCTTAGGATGAGGTGAGACCAATCAAGGGACATATATCCTCCTATTTTGGTTGTAAAGTCTCTGGATAAACATAAACCAAAAACAAGAGGTATATCTATGACTACTACATCTTAATTGATAATTATATTGGGACAAGTATATAATTTCAATGGGAGTTTTTTAATTCTCCTTATTATTTGTACTGATTTGCCATCTAGCTACATAACTCCTTTAGTAAGTGGTTCATACTTTATTTTTAAAGCATCAGCTATTTGCTTAGGCATTAGTATAGTACTAGCCCCTAAATCTATCAATGCATTATGCAAGATTTTCTTTCCAACTATCAGAGTCAAATAGAAAGGCTCTAGTTTGGATTTACTTACCTCTACTACATTGTTCACAAAGGCTATTGTCTTCAGAGGAACTATGTCCTTGAGTTTTTCTTTATCAGCAAGTCCTTCTTTGGTGCCATTATTTTTAGGCATTGCTTAGCCTTGTAGAGATTCTTGTAATAGCATCTTTTATTTAGGAATAGTAGTATGTCCCATATTGATACTTGTGTTGGAGTCCTCTTCAGTTGTTCCACCACATTCATTGGTCCTAATGCTTGAGTTCTTGGAAAATAAGGATACCTTACTTTTTCTTGAACTTGTACAAGAATCACTTGGTTTTATATTGGCTAAGGCACTTCTTGTCTGATAGCAGTGTTTATTTGACCTTGAAATGGAGGATTCTCCATAACTTGACTATTTGCAACTTCAGGCTGTTCCATCATTCTTCTCTTTGATTTAGTATAGTAGTTTGATTGCACCACTTGTTTCTTGGAAGTAGAAGCTTCATTCAAGAATACTAATTCTTCATCTTCAACCCATGAAAACAAAGCATGTTAGGAGTTATTTATTCTTCTTATTGTAAAGACATCCCTTGCATCTGAGCCATCAAGACTAAATTTTGCATACCAGGAGACTGATAAGTTTGTGCATCTAAAGTACTGGCAAATTATCCATCCATTATTTTTTGCTCTGCTACCTTTTGTTATAAATTACCCATGGGACAATCTCTAGGTGTATGAGAATTATTATAAGGAAAACACCAAGCATTGGTGTTATCTACATAATTATTTTTCCCTTGAACAATTTCTCTATTTGAATTGCGGGGAACAATCTGTGAGGGTGTAGGAACTGCCACTAATTGATTTGTTGGCTGAGGGTTATTTTGCCTTTGATGACCCTGATATTGGTTTGGCTGTGATGGAAATTTATTTCCTTGATAGCCTTGATATTGAGGTCTGGGTTAAGGATTTTGTTGTCTCTTTATGTTAATTAGCTTATTAGAAAATGTCCTTAAGATGTTTTTGATATCATCCATCTCAGATGACTATGCAGGAACAAGTTCTTTAGCAGGTGGTTGAGGATATTTATACATAGACACAGGTGGGGCTATGGAATTAGGGGCTTCTTGAGGTAATGACAAGGTAATTTTTGGAAACATGGGCATGGGAGGCCTTGAGAGTAACTTTCCAGCATCTATTAAATTATTTTCAGCTCCGACTACATAGTCATAAGCCTCTGGCAGAGTCTAACCTCCAAGTGACTGAATCATAACTGATATATCTAAATTTAGAGCCTTGAGATAAAACACTATATCCATACCTAGTAATGGTCTTGCTATAGCAGGAATCCTTTCCTAAGTCTTTTTAAATCTTGAATTGAAGTCAGTCATTGCTTCTTGTGGTGCCCTTTGAATAGTAATCAATTGTTGCAACAGAGAAGATTTATCACTCTTTTCTTCGAATCTTTCAAAGAAAAGATGTCCAAGCTAATCCCATGTAGATATTGTATTTGGGGTCAAGGATTGGTACCACTCTAGAGCCTTCCCTTCAAAAGAAGCTACTAATAATATTATAGCCACATTCTGTTGTGTGATAACATGTATGGCACATACATCAGACACATCTTGCAAATGTTCTTCAAGTGTTTTAAAATCTTGCCCACTGAATTTGGGTAGAGCCTTCAAGGCATTTACTGGGATAGGGTCCCAAGTGGCTAGTGGTATTGGTAGGATCAAAGGACTACTAGTGTTCCAACTTGCATAATTCCTTGGGGGTATAGGAGCTCCCATATTTACTCTTGGTATTGGTATAAACTAATTGACTCTTCATCTCAAACTAGTTATCAATGGTGGAAAAAGAATACCTAGATTTACAGCAGATTGAGATCTTGTCACTGGTCCATAGCTCTGGCTCCTTGTAGCTCTCTAGTTCATATGATCTTCAAAGATACTTCAAGATGGTGTCCCACTGGGTGTGTCAAAAACTATTGATGATTAAAATTGTGTTATTTCTAACACCAACAATGGGAAGTTTCAAGAATGTGGGACTTGCAACTTGAAACAAACTCTAGATTTTAAAGAAGCTAGCTCTTCTTTATATCAAGGGTATAATGGGAAAAGGGATAGGAATTAAATAGAAACACAAGTGTAACTAAAGAAACTCTAACTATGGTGATACACCTAAATTTAATTTGACCCTTAATTCTAAGCACAGTGAAGCTATATGTAAGATTCAATTACACTAAAGATCGAACAAGGCATGATCAATGTAAAAGATGAAAAACAATAGAAATAGAGGCTCACAACTTAGACTAATTTTGTAGTGACACAGAAAAATATCAACAAAGGCACAGAACTCAGTTTTCCTATTAATTCTCTAGTCACATAAAAGGCACAGAAATATGCATAGTTACATAAACTTTCTAACTCAAGAAAATAGAACAAAGTCAAATGATATTCCTGATCACAGCTAAAAAAGTCTAAAAAACTCTTGACAATAATCTATTGCAAAAAATTCTCTCTATCTTCTGATGATGATTCTGATGATCTCTGCACCCCTATTTATAGCATTGGATTAGCTCTAAATTGTCTGCACATTCCCAATCTAATGGCCTAACTAAACTCTAACTGAACTGGAAGTGTCTAACACAAGATATTTCTTAGATCTGAAACCTTCTATCTTCATGTGAATTCATTGGCCGAAATAGATACGTAGGATGCTTCCCACTCTCAAACAGGAGAGGACACTTAGCCAATTCCTTCTTTCATACTTGAAAACCTTCTTATTATTTAGGAGGCACTAGAAAATGACACTTGGCATGTTTTGTATCACTTACCGAAGGCACACGACACTTTCCACGTAACTTATACTCTTTTTGTGTCTTTGCTCAGGAGTGTTCCACCTTTGACATCTATCACAGTCCGCTTCTTCAAAACTTTAACATCTTAATATAAAATGGGACCCACAGCACTTCTCACTTGAGTAACTTCAAAAAGGGAATAGGGACAGGTGGTGCTTTTTGCGTAACTTATCAAGGGACATGTGGTGGTCTCCACTACTTTTAGCTACCCTTTGATAATTCTATAGAAGGTGACACTTTTCAGTCTCTGCATTGCTCTATCTATACTATAGAAACATTTAGACCTTATTTCATATTTAAATGGATGGCAACACTGGTAGCTTTTGCTTTCCTCAAAAATAGGACTTGAGACCCACCACAGTCTTTACTTATCAATGAAACAAAGTGAAGATAATTTAGATGTTGACACGTGGTGGCTTCTACTTTCTTTAGCTCAAGATACATGGCATCTTTCAATGCTTTTATAAAATCATATTGAAACCTTTTGTGGTTGCCACCTAGTGCCTTCCACTTGATTCTGAGAAAAGCTTTATTGAAAATAAGCTTTTGAAACGTATAAGAAACATGAGATGTGGATGCTAACACTTATTACGCTCTACTGAGTTACTATGAGACACGTGGCATGTCCTAACCAACTTCTAGAAATTATGAAAAGTGCCTCGGCCAATGACACTTGGTAGCTTCCACGTGATTTCAACACTTAGACAAAAATGAGGCAAAAATAAATTTGAGCCCACGCTCTGAGTCAAAACTTTGTTGTCTCAAACCAAAGTATGCAGGGACAAAATTTTGCAGTGTGTAACTAAAAATCAAAATAAAATGTATAGTATTTTTCACTCTATATGTCCTATATCACATATTTCTATTATTGGGCATCAAGATACTTCATTACATGAGGCTCTTTTCACTATATCTTATCATTTGAGGGAATAGATGTAAACTGAGACTATCTTCTACTACATGTGGTAATATTAAATTTTTGGGTTATTAGGGTGCTAGATCACTATCATCAATGATTTTTCTCAATTTGAATCATATTATTACCTTTTTCACTCCTTCCTTAGTAATGGTTGCATATAAATTAGGGTATTCCTCCAACTGATGTTCCTTCTTAAAAAAATCACATGTGGGATAAATTAGATAATCTCATTGATAGTGATATGGATATCCATAATTATAACATTTTCATGGTATAAAATTACCACCTCTTCATCCCCTTCCTCAGCCTCATCCATGATATCCACCACTATCTCGATTATTTAAGATAGAGGTTTGACACATTCTTTGTACAAGTGCCTCATATATATCATGAATTAGTCAAGAATAATTTATGTCATGGGTATAAGCATCACATATATTAAAATATTTAGATATTTTAAAATGTGTAACCTACTTTAAGAGAGGACAAGAGCATACATCATGCTCTTCATGGAAAATTTCATAAGACTGGTTTAGGACAGTGTCGATGTTCTTGTTGGGGTATTTGTTTTTATTATGTCCTTGAAACTCAAAATTGGTACACCAAAGACCATCAAGAGTGTCATACATATTATTTTCAATCAACTTATCTAATTGTGATGCCATGGAAGCTATTTGAGATTTTATAAAAGTACTGATCCTAGTGTCAATGCTACCTATAGCTTCAGCATGGAGGGCAGCTCATAGGGTTTCACATGGGTTGATAAATGTCTTTTGAGAGACCATTCATATAAAAGGAAGTGTAAAACCTCCCATGAACCATTGGTCATGCTGAGCAAAATTAATCTCAAATGAAAGCTTAGACAAGAGTGTTTTGATTCATGCATCATACTCTCATATACTTTTAGTGAGATCTTGTTTTATATCTTTTAGTGAAACAATACTTTATTTCTCAAATTTAAGAATACCAAATTCTTGAAGAAATGATGTCTTGAGATAATCATAGTCAATTACTACTTGTTGAGGGTCAATCTTACTATACCACTTATGTGCTCTTTCCACAAGTGTGGTTGAAAATTATGTGGCCTTTTGCTCAGATAAAGTTAAACCACATGTTCTCCAAATGAGTTCACACTTATGAACATGCTCTACAACATTTTCCATACCTAAATATTTAGGTAAATGGAGCATCATTTCATAATACACCATTGGTAGTCAAGGTACTTATCATGATAGCTATTGAGAACCCTTAGGTCATGTACTTGAAGGTAGAAGTCCACCACTTCCTCCTATGCCACCTCTTAGTCCTCCTCCCACACCTCCAATAGTAGTACCTAAGATTTTGGGTGTAGTATTAGGTTAATTCATAATACTTTTACTATTACTCTACCCACTATAAATGTTAGGTCTACCAGGAATACTAGGTTGGGCCATGAAATTTCCTTAAAAATGAAGATAAAGTGTTAATTCACTATGATTTAAATATGGCTCAGCTATAGTTTCTCATATAGGATTAGTTTTTTACTCTAAAATATATGTATCCTAGTTATTTATGATTAAATCATCTAGCTCAAAATCATGAGCATGAACTATGGTTGGGTAAATGTGTTGGTTCAAATGTGGTTCTTCAGCCTCTTCTATCCAGTTAGTTTCTCCCTCATGATAAATCTAGCATTGGTCATATTTAAAAATTTGGTGAGTCCTCATTGTACCTTTTTGCTTCCCTATGGATCCTAACAACACTTCTTGAGTCCTCTCATTCCCTTCCTACTCTATCTCCACCTATAATCCTTTATCGAGCTCCATCATGTTTACGCTTTCACAACACCCATTGACTAGATATCATTCTAAAACAATAATTATTTACCAACACCTCTACATTCCTCTCCAAACTATGTGGTTCATACAAGGATGGATTTATCCATCTATAAGCAAAGTTTCAAGTTCCAAATCAATAAATGACTTCTTTACTTCTAGTGGGAAGTATTTAATATACCAACCTCATGGCTCTTGGAGAAACTAGAATTTGGCTTCTTCAGGACAAGAGTAAGTGGTTATAGCATATTATAAGATATAGCTATTCAATAACCATTTCCACCATATATTAACATCTCTTGTCCATAGTGTTCCCAAATGTGCTAAAGCCTTTTGACATTCTATCATCCAAGCTTACCTCATTCCAAAATTTCATGACCAGTTTTGAGCATAGGCATAGAGCCAAGCATGAAAATGAATAAAATTTTTGACAAAGAAGGTTTCATATAATGAGATTTAGATATGTTTTTCAACCCATGAACATGTATAAAATCCCATTTTAAAATAGGTAATTACAAAATGATCCTTGACCTTGTTAATCCATTATTTAATACTCTCAAGGGATAAACTTTTGATAATTTTACATTACTATGCAACAATCATTATGAGTCCTAGAAATGGAACCAAAATGTTGAGTCTTTTATATCATGTTTTCCTTAAATTACTAAAGTGTCTAGTCTCAACAAGTTTATGTGATATATTTTCACACAAGACTAAGCTCTTGTGTGCTCACCTAAAGCATGCAACAAGAAATTAGTTCCTAAAGGTTATGTTGCATAGTAACATACTTGTCATACACTTAAGTTTGTTCATATATCTAATTAGTGATTACATAAAAAATTAAATACACAAATATGGACCTTCTCTCATCAATTTAGACAAATAAGAACACAAAGATAACTACCACGGGGTACAAAGTGTTGATTACACAAACTCATATAGTTCATGTTCTATATATATCAGAGTCAACTATAAGTCATATATCACTTAATGTTTTAACTATCAATCAACTAAGACATAACATCATAAATAATTATAACTTTCATAATTTTCTATTACCATAAGGATCCATTCCATAATACCAATGTTTAGTCACATTACACATCTCTAGATAGGGGTATTTATACTTGTTCTTTCTTGACCAAGTAATTACATCATTAATTCAAATTAGGTGATTGGTTAATGATATCTAGTAGACTAAGATTCATATCAATAATTTACTTGTTTTTCCTAAGGACACAAGCCTTTATTCCCCTATGTTCTTTTCTCTATGTTAGATCCTTACTGCCAAATATCCTTCTTTGTGCGGTCTAGTGAAAAACTCATGTGATAATTAAAGTCTAGTTTATCCTTGAGAATCGATCCTCAACCATTTTACACTTCCCTCACACTCCCCAAGTCTTTCATTGTTACATCAAGTCCCATACTCTAGGGTTCTCCATATTTATATTTCATCTTTGACTGGGTGTTCTTGTGTTATTATCTCATGTCATTGTCCTCTAATTTTTCACTAGTTCCATGCCATGGTCCTCCTGCACCATCCTCCTCTTACACCATGTTGGTTCCTCACCAAAATCCAAAATACTTAATCAAAATTTTGGGTCCAACATTCACTAATAACCTATCTTGGATTTAACCCTAGTCAAATCATGACCTAGTATTTTGACATTATTTGTTTTTTGAGCTATTAATGCAAAACATTTAAAATAATTTCCAAAAGCCAAAAATTACTAATCAATATTAATTAAAAAAATCTCAATTAACTTGCCTAAGTAAAAATTCCAAGTTGAATTAATTAATTTCATTTATATGAAAATGAAATTTTCAACAAATAAGAATTCAAAGTCAAGTGAGCTAATAAAGTGATTTATTAATTTCTAAAATTTAGAAAAAGGTGAGTCACAACCTCATAAATATCTAAAGTGAATTCTCATGGATCATCAATATTAAAAAATGAGTTATCAATCCTCCATGAGTGCTTTGAACTAATCTAGGGTTACCTTGAATCAACCTAGGTTATTTTAGACTCAACTAAATTTAGAACTAAACCTAACCTCCCTAGGATTAGAGTTAGTTTTGAGACCTATATATAGGTGCCTTCACTCTACCTAAAAAATCTTTTATGTGTAAGGTTATTCTATAAGAATGATTTCAATAATAAATCAAAATAATGTTATAATGACAAATTAATATCAAGCTTCACACTAAGCTAAGCGAAGTAAAGCCACATGTGGTCATTGGAGAAGTGATACCTATATACAAGGGAAAATGTAGTTGACCTACAAATCAATCCTAGCTCAAAGAAGATAAATCACACTTACACTTTTACTTGTTTATATTATTGACCAAATTTGACCCTAAGATAAATTAGGTAAACCCCCCATATAGTCAAACTTTCTATAGGGTCTTGCTAAGTCATAAAATGGTCACATGGTCATGTTTTGAGGGTCACTTAATGTGTTTTAGACCTTGGTCATTCTTGTCATTTATCTTAATTTTCCTTTATGTCACCTTTTTGGTCACTCCAGATGACTTGTACAGTTTTTGCAAGAAGAAAAGTGTGTTAAGATAATTTCCAATGTGCAATATGTTAGATTTGGTTGGATAAACTATTATGTAACTGACATGATGTAGGTTCAATGTGGAAAGGAGGAGTTTAACTACAAAATAGGCCATTTTTAGTTATTTTTATGCATCCATGACAGCCCTAGAATGTGTGGTTACTTAATTAGGATCTCTTCAGATCCACAAAAGTTAAGTTTAGGTTTGGGAAGCTTTTATAGGCCCAAAACTAAGACAAATAGATTCTTCTCCCTCATCACTCTCTTGGACAAGATCAAACAGGTCAATGGTTTTCCTTTAGTATGGATAGGAGGAAGAGAGTTGAGATAAGTACACTTGGTGACTATTAGTACTCATAATAAGCTCTAATTCCATGGTAATATTTTATAGTTTGGTGTACTATGATCTATGAACAATCACTAAGATTGTTGATGACTTCAAACAACTTACACATCCTTAATGGCTTTAGGTTTCTCATCTATTTTTTTGGTCTGTGTCAACTAAGTAGTTATCATGGTCTTAAAAATAATGCACACTCTTTTCATGATATTTCCAACTAGTTTTTCATGTGTGAAGGTGAAGATATTAGTACAAACATCTCAATATGCTAGCAATGAATACTATTGAGGTCTGTTGATAATTGTTTCTAGTTCTAGTGTTTTATTCTTTGACAGTGGTTTCATATCAAAGATAATGTACCTAATTCAACCTTTCAAAGCATGGAATCTAGTTTATCTAGGATATATTTTCATTGAATTACTTGTAATTACATTGAGGTGAGTTTCTTAGACAATGAGTCAGGACTAGTCAGAGATCCAATATATACAGTCACCTATAGCCACCTGTAGGCATGTACGAAGGATATAAAGACCATCCAAAATATAAGAAATAGGTTATGCACATTTCCATGACTTGAATGGAAGTTATAAAATCATCTATGGCTCATAGTGTTGATCTTACAATTAATTAAAAACTTACAGTCAACCAAAGTTGATAAAAGTTTCAAATAAGCAAAGCTTACCTTAATTTCTTTGAATGAGTTTTTTCTATTACAAAATTTCTCCTATGGGTAAGAGTTAATGAGGTCTAAGTAGGTCTAATCACTTAATTATTTTAGCCTAGATGGAAATGTTACTCCTCAACATGAAAAGAAGTTCCTAATTCAAAGATAATGAGGGTTGAATGAGCTTTCAATTTAGGTAGGTTTTCACTATAGACACTTAGTGAGCCACAATGTCAAAAGGCCACATGAACTTATAATTTGCATCAATACATATTATGTTGATGGTAAAGAATGACTACATCATTTATAGACATGAAATGAATTCAAAAAGATAATAAATGATTCCTAGTAACTTGAGGAGAGATCAAAGGGTGTAAATACAATATTTAGACCTAATAACAACATCTACAGGATTCTTGATTCTCTAAGGGAGTACCTACAATCTAACATAATCACCAGTTAGCTCATGTTAGTAAAATATGCAAAATTAGTTAATGATCAAAAACATGAAGTGAATGAATATGTATAAATAACTTGTATAATTGTTATGTCACCTTCCATGTGTCTCTCAGACAAACATCAACATCTATAGGAGATCCTTTAATTTCCATAGTGAGATACCTACAGTCTAACTATAGACTAGTTTTAGCTAGTGGAGAGGTACAATTTGGAAGTATGTAGAGTTAAAAGATGGATGGATCATCTTGAAACCAATATCACATTGGGAATTACATAATCTCAAATTTTTTCAATATGTAGGAGCCTCCACATATGGTGATGAGTCTCAAACACAGTCAGTCTAAAACCTTACATATAATCCTGCACAACATATAGAGATAGAAAACTAGTCTTTGAAATTTGATGTTTGAGACTTCTAGGAGAAGAATAAAGTTTTGAAACTCTATACAAGGTGTCATCATAAACTAATAAATCTATCCATATTCTCATTTGAGTCTGATGAATAGGGTAGACTCCCTCTATTTTATCATAGATAGAGGGCACTCCCTAGGCAACATAACATACAGATCTAGCATATGAATGAGAGATAGATGAATGGTAGAATATTGAGGGATTGAGGATGATGTTAGAGTTGAAATAAAGTGATCAAAGTTTTTATAGTCCTTAAACACATTTTATCACACATAAGTAGGTTATATATATAATCAGACACAATTGGGCTTATTAGACATAAAAGTAGATATGAACACTCAGATGCCTAATTATATTCATATGAACATGAAAACATTACAAGAATTTTTAGGACCTTTAAGGGAGAATTGAGGATGGATTATAACTATTTTTTTCTATAAATTTCCTTAGATTGGTCATTTTGACCTAATTTTCTACAAAGGGTACTTAGAATTCAGTCAAGAGCTCAACAGGCCATGTTCATATGCTCACATATGTATGGAAAGTATGCATGGTGCCTCAAGGAATTGAGGACAGTTAAGGGGGGTCATTATGTTGTCTTAAGTGAAATTGTTTCAAGGTTTAAGTGTTTATATTTTATGACCCATTATTAACAATCTAAGAGACCTAAAACCCTCTCAAAACCCTTGTGTAAACCTAGTGGAGAAGATATAGATAATTATGCATCTAGGAGGGCTCAAATGGACATGAAAGTGATTTATACCTATCTATCACTCTTACAAGATCTATGGCATCCATTTGATTCATACTACCACTTGTATGGATAGGTTTAGTTCTATAGTTTCTTGCATATTTTGAGTTATTTCACAGGTGTAGAAGGGGATTGATGAAGAAGGATAATTATGGGAGGTATGTAGAGACTTATTCAAACTCATTACACTCATTTATCACCATATTTTTTTAGGTAAATCTCTTTATTAGACCATTTATTTTAGGTAGTCTAAACAAATAGTGAGAAGGCAAAATGACTACCTAAGTGTGATAGTGATTAGATTGACATTGAAATTTTTCTCAAGTTGTCTTTAAAATTTGTCCTAAATTCTTTCAAAAAAATTATTTGAGCAACTTTAGGCTACCTAAGTGATAGATGTGAAGATTCAAGCCTAGAGGGCTAGTTGGTGACTATAGATAGTGAATGACAAGTGACAAGGGTGAATCCATTAGTTAGAAAGGCATAAATGACCTAAACTAACCTTATTTCCATATTTTCATGTTAGAGGATATGTTTAAATTAATCCTATGGTAGTTTTAGAAAATCAAGTGAACTCCTCACCATCATGAAAGCAGTTTGAAATCAAGACAATGAAGAGTTCTATGCCAACTTGAGGAAGTTGTTATGCTTCAAATTGACACATGTTCATGATAGTTTACCAACCTATTTTCCAACTTATTTTCTTGAATTTGAACTAGTTTATAGAGTTTGAAACTTGGTATTATTACCTTTCCAATTCTCTTCTTCTCTCTCATGTCATATGATCTATATATTCAAGCCTTTTTGGCTTTGTAATGGGTCCATAATTGGTATGGCAAAGCCATGTTAGTGTTTACACCTCATTTTCCTTTGAATAAAGTTTATTAATTCTCTAAAATCTCTTTTATAATTTTTTTAAGTGGTTTATGTCGTTGACATGTAATGGACATGCTCTCATTACTTCCATTATTCTCTTGCATGTTTGGTGTGTGTGATCTCTCTTCTAATGGGTTTCATAAAGTGTATTATTTGTTAAGTTTATCTTGAAGTGTGAGAGGGACTAGTAGTGTCTTTATTATACTTTATTTTCACCCACCTCTAGATAGGCATCGCAATCTATCTCTATGAGAAATACTTATGTTAGAAAGACATAGAGTTAAGGTCAGTTTTGGTAGTCTTCTTTCTTGGTACAGATGCAAGTGTGTTGTGTGGAGTTATCTTTGGTCTATCACCTCATTAACATAGGTTTATTTTATGTCTCCTTCTTCCATTTTCACCTCTAATAGTGATTAATCTGGTATAGTGTGAGCCTATAAGATAAATCAAGGGAGCTAGCCTTTTCAAACCTAGAGATATATCTCTTATAGTAGATTGTCTATGAAGAGAGGTAGTTCCTTATTGTCCTAAAATTGAGAAGGTATAATTGAATTATCTAGGGTGAAATTTTAGGCTAAAATAGTTTTGGCATGCCTGACGGGACATGAATTCTGACATGGTTGTTCAAGGTAGATACTGGATTTGACAACAAGGAGCTATAATAGTCCACTTCTTATAGTATATGGTGATTTCAAAGTTTCAATCTTCATTACAGACTAGTGCACTCTTTCATGCCTAAGGTAAACACAAGGTATCTCACCAAAGGTAATTATTTTGAGTTTAAATAGATTCCTCATTATTCTTACAAAGTAAATGCATTTGAAAACACCCATCCCTATACAAAGAAGTCATACCTTACTCACAATCTGATAAGAAAGTTCTTAATTCCCACATTCTTGCAAAGTCCTAAGGACACCATGGTAAGGAACCATCTTATTATTGACTCCAATGGCTATATTCCTCTAAGACATTCTCATTATGATGACATACCCATATCTTCCCTCAAAAGTGTTCCATCATACATCGAAGATTTTGTCATCACACATATTAAGCATATTATAAATATTCCCAACATTTGAAATATCCATCACATCATAGAAGATAACATTTTAATTAGGTTATTAGATGTCTCCTTAAAATTAAAATCTCTTAACTAGTATGGAACTTTGGAACCTAAATCAATCATAACTTGGCATGAGTTAGGAGATGCATTGAGAAGAAGATTGAGGATAAGAGTGATAACTTGTCACTAACTAAGAAACTAACCATCATTAGGAGAGCACCTCAATAAGTCATTCAAGACTTCAACACAAGATTTTAGAAGACATGGGATATAATCCTAATCATGGTAAGACCAATATCACCATGATTTATTTTACTACCTTAAATCCTTTGATAGTGATGTTGCAATAATGATACAATCTATAGGAGGTAACGCACTACCTAATGCCTATTAGATGCCCATTAGTGCAGATAATTATTTGATTTAGGTTGGGGAGATTTCTCTAAGACCTCTCATTCCCCTATTTCCTAATTTTAAAACTCATACACTTATTGTTTCCCCTATTCTTGCACCTAAACATAAGCCTACTCCCCTAGTCAACCAAGTAAATCTAATCATGAAGATGAGATGAGAGTTATGAAGAAAAATATTCTAGGTCTAAAGAGGATTATCCAAAAATATCAAATAAGTCCTGACCAAAGTCACTATTAGCCTAATTAGTCTTACCCTAACTATCAAGGAAATAGGCCACCTTTCAAAGGTCATCTTCAAAGTCAAAGATAACTAGTTAAATTAAAGCCATATGGTGGATATAACTCCAATACTCTTTCTACCTCAAGGACACTAGTGCCTAGTCAAAAAAAAATTTATCAAGAGCATAATAGTAACCCTTCATTAGATCAACTTTATGATCCATCTCCTTATGTCAATGAGTCCTTCAATCAAGCCTTCATGGAAAAATTGGGAACTATGCCAACTATGACTCAAGATGAAGTACCGAATAGAGGAGTGACCAATGGGAAAGGTGCTCAAGTGGGGTATACATTGGTAAACTATCATCAAGATGACTCATGTGTAGTTAATTATCAAGGGTAGTCAAGCATTGATGCACATTCTATATCTTCAAACATGAAGATCAAGAAGAAGCCAATTAAAGAAGTTTAAAGAGCCGGTAGTGGTCAACTAATGAATATTAAAAAAAGTACAAGGGAAGGTATGTCTAATGTCATTCCAAATACATAAGTAAGACAAAGAGATCATAATATTAGGAATGTTTTCATACCTCAAAATTCTCAAGGTGTAAGAAACATGATTCCTACTATTGGATAAGCAAAAGTAAGTGGTTCTTTCACCAACAATGTATAACAAATGAAGAGGTCTCATGTGAATGTCTCAATATAAATACATTATAAATACTTGGACAAGTAGACCTAATTCAAGAGGAGCTATCCAAACTTAGTATGGTAACTAAATAGCCTAACCAAAGAGAGGTATCCTTGAAAAACACCATGAATCCAAGTGAAAGATAATCAAGCAAAGTTGAAAAGGTAGACAAACCTCCTCCATTTTATCTGTCCATCATTTTTGGAGATGACTTGGTACATAATTGTCTCATTTATATTGGAGCTAGTACTTGTGGCATGCCCAAGCAAGTAGCTAAAAAAATGAACTTAAATATCAGCCTAATGCTAAAGGAGTGCTACAATTGGATGGATTAGCTACCAAGGCCATTGGCATAATCAGAGGTTTGAAATTGATTCTCCATGCTTGTCCTACCTTCACCATTTATTAGGATGTTGTATTGGTAAATGTGCCTCCTAATTTTGCACTTTGTTTTTCAATAGAACTCACTACTAAAATGGGAGGTTATATGAACTCAAACTAGTCCTATGTGGAATTTAGGACAAGATATGGTGCAAAAGTGACAATCAAATATGAACCTTTTTATATCTTTCATGTTTAACTTTATGTGCCTTACACTTCTAAAATGAATTTCAATGTGATTGAAGAAGATGATCACCCTAGTGATTAGGAGCCTCTAACTCTCCTTGATGGCATATGTAATTTGTATCTTGATGAGTGGGGTACTGATCAAGGTGGATTTGAAGAAATTGGAATTGGAACTTACATACTTCATGAGGATTGTGATGGAATTATTGAGGAAGATGCTGATAACATTCTAGAGAAATTTGTATGGGGAAACTATCTTGTAAATGTGGATGATGATGTGAATATCCTAGCTATGTCAAAACATGACAGTCCTAGTGTGTAGCCCATTCTACTTACAAAGGAAGAGAACACTCATAAAGATGAACATCATGAAGAAGTAGATGACATGTGTAAATAATTCAATGCCATTCTGAAGGAATTTGAGGAGTTGAATAGGACTTAAATTATTCAAAAAGAATGCATACCTAATGATGAGGTCAAACATGATCCATATAAGCATAAGGAAGAGATTGAGATCTCTACCAAATAATAAATAACATTGGTAGATCATGAGGTGTTTGATGAACATAAGGAGGATGGTCTTGATGATTTACAATAACAAGCATATCATGTTTCAAATGTACTTAAATTTGAGAATGTTGTGGTGATATCCAAGATTTAGTTTGAGGGGTGTTAATTAAACATGACATAAGTCAAGTTGGCTACAAAGACAATAAAGTCCCTTAGTGAGTTGGATGGAGTGTTGTTGAGTACTCCAAATGATAAAATTGTACTTAGTAGAAGTTTCAATCATGGTAAGTCTTTTGAATATCTCCATTAGAAAGTATTAAGTGACAATTAAGCATCACATGAGGATCCATTTTATTGGATAAATAGTGATGAAATAAGTATTTTCTTTGACCCTGCTTGAAGCAATGAATAAGTTTCTTCACCTCAAGTGTTTTGAGGTATTGTACATATTAGGATAGGTGTGTTTTCTTTCATTTGATGTGTGTTTTCCTTAAGTATTAATGAGAACACAAGTGAGTGTCTTGTTTCTTATCTTGTGTGTTTGTTTCCCTATTTTATGTGGTGTGTTTGGTGTCCTTTAATAGGCTTATCAATGTCAATATAAGTATATAGGTGACTCTATTTCCCAAGGATAGGATAAGGCTACTAGTATTTAGCATAGTAGACTTGCTACCCCTAAGAAATCACCAAAATGTTAACCAAATTTGACCCTAAGACAAATTAGGTCAACCCCCCATATAGTCAAACTTTGTGTAGGGTCTTGATAAGTCATAAAATGGTCACATGGTCATGTTTTTAGGGTCACTTAATGTGTTTTAGACCTTGTTCATTCTTGTCATTTATATTAATTTTCCTTTATGTCAACTTTTTGGTCACTCTAGGTTACTTATATAGTTTCCACAAGAAGACAAGTGTGTTAAGAGAATGTTTAATGTACAATATGTTAGATTCGGTTATATAAAATATTACATAACTAACATGATGTAGGTTCAACATGGGAAGAAGGAGTGTAACTGCAAAACAAGCCATTTTTAGATAGTTATATAGATTCATGACAACTTTGACATGTGTGGTCACTTCAAAAGGGTCTCTTTAGATCCGTAAGAGTTAGTTTTAGGCTTGGGAAGCTTTGATAGGCCCAAAATTGAGAAAAATCAATTCTTCTCCTGAATTACTCTTTTGGACAAGGTTAAACAGGTTAATGACTTTCCTTCATTATGGATAGGAGGAAGAGAGTTGAGCTAAATTCACTTGGTGGATGTTAGTACTCCTAATGATATCTCATTCCATGGTAATAGTTTTTGGTTTAGTGTATAATGATATATGAAAAATAACTAATATTGTTGATGAATTAAAATAGATTACACATCCCCAATGGATTTAATTTTCTCATCTATTTATTTTGGTCTATGTCAACCAAGTAGTGAACATGGTCTTGCAGAGAATGCACACTCTTTTCTTGATGTTTTTATCTAGTTTTTCACATGTGAAGGTGAGAAGATTAGTAGAAACATCTCATTGTGAAATCGATGAATAGAATTGAGGTTTTCAAATAGTTATTTCCAATTTTAGTGTTCTATTCTTTTTCATTGGCTTCATATCAAAGATAATGTACGGGGTTCAAACTTTAAAAGCATGGAAGCTAGTTTTCCGTAAAAAATTTACATGGAAGGACTTATAAGTTTATTGAGTTGAGTTTCTTAGAAAATTAGTAATCACTATTAAGAGCTCCAATATATACAATCACCTATGGGAACCTATAGGCATGTACAAAGGATATAAATACCATTCAAAATCCAAGAAATAGGTTATGCACATTTTCATGACTTGAATGGAAGTTTTAAAGTCATTTATGGTTCATAGTGTTGATACTGTAGTCAATTAAAAAATTTCAATCAACCAAAGTTGATAAAAGTTTAAAATGAGCTAAGTTTACCTTAATTTATCTGAATGAGTTTTTTCTCTTACAAAATGCCACCTATGGGTAAGAGTTGTTGAGGTATAATAAAGTCTAATCACTTAATTATTTTAGCCTAGCTAGAAATTTTACTCCTCAAAATGAAGGGAAGTTGTTAAGTCAAAGAGAAAGAGAGTTTAATGAGCTTTAAATTTAGGCAAGTTTTCACTATAGACACTTAGTGATCCATAATGCCAAAAGGCCACATAAACTTATAACATGTAACAACACATGTTGTGTTGATGGTAAAGATTGACTACATGGTTTATAGACATAAAATGACATAAAATAGGTATGATATTATTCATAGTTACTTGAGGAGAGATAAAAGGGTGTAGATAAAATTCTCATACCTGAAGCAACACCTAAAATAATTCTTGATTCTCCAAGGGAGTACCTATAGTCTGACATAGTCACAAGTTAGCTCATGTTAATGCAAGATGTAAGCTTAGATAATGATCAAAAACATGAATTAAATGGATATGTGTAAATAAATTTCATAATTTTTATGTCACATTATATGTGTCTCTTAGGGAAACATCAAAATATATATGATATCCTTTGTTTTCCTTAGTGAGATGCCTACAGTCTGACTGCAGACTAGTTCTAGCTAGTGGAAAGGTATAATTTAGAAGTATACAGAGGTAAAAGATGGATGGATCATGTTGAAACCACTCTCATATTGGTAATAAAATAATATCAATTTTTTTCAATATGTATTATCCTCCACATATATATATGAGTCTCAAACATAGTCATTCTAAAACATTTCATATAATCTTGCATAGAATACAAACCTAGAAAGCTAGTCTTGTGAGATTTGATGTTTGAGATTTCTAGGAGAAGAATAAACTTTTGAAACTTGACATAGGGTGAAATTATAACCTAATAAATATATATTTAGTCTCATTTGAGTATAATGAATAGGGTATATTCCCTCTATTTTATCTCAAATAGAGGGCACTCCACAAGCAACATAACTTATAGACCTAACATATGAATGAGAGATAGATGAATGGAAAAGTCCTAAGGGATTGTGAGGATTATTTTATATTTTAAATTGAGTGATGAAAATTTTCATAGGACTTACATCCATTATATCCTCATAGGTGGATTTTATACTTAGTTAGGCACAGTTAGGCATATCAGGTCTAAAATTGGATATGAACACTCAGATGCCTAACTCTATTAATATGACCAGAAAATCCTTCCAAGTATTTTTTAGACCTTAAGGGGATAAATTAGGATGTATTAGAACAATTTTTTGCATATATTTACTTATATTGGTCATTTTTGGCCTAATTTACTACCAGGGATACTCACAACATAGTCAAGAGCTTGAGAGGCCATGTTCATATACTCACAGCTATATGAATAGTGTGCATGGTGACTCAAGGATTTTTGGATAGTTGAGGGAAGTCCTTATATTATCTTAAGTGAAATTGGTTCAGGATTTGAGTCTCTATATTTTTTTAACAATTGTTAACAGTCTAAGAGACCTAAAACCCTCTTAAAACCCTTGTGCAAACTTGATGGAGAAGATACATATAATTATGAATATAAGAGGTGTAAAATGGATATGGAAGTGATTTATATCTATATATCACTCTTCTAGGATCCATGGCATCCATTTTATCTATATTGTCACTTGTATGGATAGGTTTAGTACTGAGTTTCTTACAAATTTTGAGTTGTTTCATATGTATAGAAAGGGATTGATTAATTATGATCATTGTGTTAGGTATATAGAGATCCATTATAACTAATTACTCTCATCACCATGTTTGTGTAAAAAAACCTCTCTATTAGACCATTAATTATAGGCAGTCTAAATAGATAGTAAGAAGGCAAAATGACTACCTAAGTGTGATAGTGAGAAGAGTGACATTGAAACTTTTGAGGCTTATTTGATAGACCAAAATAAAAAGGAGACTTTAACATGTGTCTTAAATTATTTAAAAAAAAATATTTGAGCAACTTCAGGATACCTAAGTGATAGATGTGAAGATTCAATCCTAAAGGGCTAATAAGTGACTATAGATAGTGAATGAAAACTGACAAGTGTGAGTCCATCAGTTAGAGATACATAGATGACCTAAAATGACCTAAATTCCATATTTATATGTTATATGATACATTTCAATGACTCTTATGGAATTTTTAGACAATCAAGTGAAATCCTCACCATCATGAAGGTAGTTTCAAATCAAGACAATGAAGTGTTCTATGCCAAATTAAGGAAGTTGCTTTATTTCAGATTGACACATGTTCATGTCAATTTTTTGACCTCTTTTACAAATAATTTTATTAAATTTTAACTAGTTTATATATTTTTATAATTTGTCTTGTGACCTTTCCACTTCTCTTCTTCTCTCTCCTCACATATGCTCTATATATTCAAGCCTTTTTAGCTTTGTAATGGATCCATAATTGGTATGGCAAAGCCTTACTAATTTTGACACCACATTTTCCTTTTAATAAAGTTTTATAAATTTGATTCATTCTCTAAAATATCTTTCCTAAGTGTGTTAAGTATGTTAGGTGGCTGAAAATTGATGAACATGATCTCCTTGCTTCCATTATGCTCTTGCATGTTTAGTGTGAGTGATCTCTCTTCTAACAGGTTTCATAAAGTGTATTGTTTGTTAAGTGTGTCTTGAAATGTGAGAAGGAATATTAGTGTCTAGTATCATACCTTATCTTCACCCACCTCTAGATAGGCATAGCAATCTGCCTCTATGAGAAATACTTATGCTAGAAGGACATAGAGTTAAAGTCAATTTTGGTATCCTCCTTTCTTGGTGTAGATGCAAGTTTGTTGTTTGGAGTTATCTTTGGTATATCACCTCATTAGAATAGGATTATTTTATGTATCCTTATTCCCTTTTCATCCCCAATAGTTATTAGTCTATTCTAGTGTAAGCCTAAAAAATAAATCAATGGACCTATCCCTTTCAAACCTAGAGATATATCTCTTGTATTAACTTTTCTATAAAGAGAGGTAGTTCCATGTTGTCCTAAAATTGAGAAGGTCTACTTGAATTCTCTATGGTGTAATTTTATGCTACAAAAGATACATTTATATAATTAGTGTCATGACCAAGATGGATCCACTATACCTAAACAAGGGGTCTCTTACCATAATAATGTCACTAGAGAGGGTTCCAAAACCACCAGTCAAACAACACCATGCAATAACCCTACTTAGTTCCTATGGTTTCTATATTCACAAAGTAAATAAAAATTAAAATAAAATCTAATATAGTTCTCTCCAAATATTTTAGTACAAAGTGGGTGTAATAAACATAAAAAGTAAACATGCATAAAAGATATATACTTAAGCCAATGTATAGGAAATCCTAATTCATGGGATAGAAGTATAAATGTAAATCTATCTACTTTAACAAAGGAGGAACAAAGTTATGAATACTTACCTTTGAATACAAACTCACTGAGCCTCAATCTCTACCTTGGCCGAGGTGTTTTACAAGAGGTTATTGTGGTATGTAAGGATAACAAGGATAAGTTAGCTATAGGCTACACAACTTCTCTATGTATCCAAAACACTTCTCCACAAGATAAGATTTGTATCTCCAAGTATAGTATTAAGACCCTAATAAATTATATTCATGTAGAATGGTGGATAATCAAATATACAATATGATGTTCTTCTTATTATCTTCCTAATAAATGGCAGAAATGGATGTGTAAATATATCTAAATCTAACTCTAAACCTTTTTGAAAGTTTAGCCAATAGTGTCAGCCCAATTCAACCGTGTATCTTTAATTAATAAAATCAAGTTAGGTTTATTTATAGGTCAACCAAGGCTAACCTAGACCCATAACATGGTAATATTAATTTAAATATAGGGTTATCCTAGGTTGACATTGTTTGGTAAATGTCAAAAAGGGTTTTTGGCTTAGGTAGGGGCTGAATAAGGTGGTGAGTTACTTGGAGGAGTATGTAAGGGAGGAGGCACATATTAGGTAAGTTTAAAGGAGATTGTTGTGTAGATTTCAAGTGGTGGTATAGGTAAAAATAATCTTTTGAATTACTAATGGTCTACCCACCCCTTTCTTAGTATACCCTTTAAGGCATGCACTCAGATAGGTTGAGACTCGATAGGGTATTATAAGAGAAAAAATATCAATAATTGATAAATTTTGAAAATATTATGTGAATACATATGCCTCAACATAATCTCATCACATGCCATTAAATTGAAACATGGGATGGTGCTTTAGGAAAAGAACATAGTAACACATAACGTTGAAGCTAAATAAATTATAGTAAAAAGTGAATAAGATAAATGAAAGGATAAAATTAAAAAATGCATACCTTTACTTACCGTAGTGTTGTTGAAAAGGAATGAAATGAAATAAATGTGAAGGTGTATAATGTAGGGAAAATTAGGTAAACATATAAAAATTAGTGAAAAATTGAAATTTTTGAAAAACATACATATAATATGTGAAAAGATTCTCTACGATGTTAGGATTCCATAACATCTTGCAATTCTAAAAAAGATCAAGTAGAAACAAAGATATGATTAAAAATGAAATTTGGTTATAAATATTTGATAGATAAATCATTTTTAATAGTAAATATAAATAAGCTAAAAATAAATTCATTTGTTATTTGACTATTCTAAGAAAATGTTGCTCTGAGAGACCTAGTTTGAGCCTAGAGAGCAACCATGGTAAGGAGACAACAACTATGATATGGAGGATGCATAACAGTTTCACTGGGTGAAATGCATGTAAAAATCATTAATTTCAAAAATTTAATAAATTTTAATTAAAATTAAGCTAAATATACAATATTAGATGGTAGGTAAAAATAGACATTGAAACTAAACCTAAGAAATTTGAGTAGACTAGGGGTAGAGTGAGGTAATGGGTAGGAAAATATCATACCAATAAATTTTTAGAAACCTAAATTACACCATGTTGAATTAGATTTCTCAAATATCCTTCAAACTTGGACTAACATTGGATTGGTCTATAGGTGTGGGGTACCTATGCTTAGAATAAATCTCTAGATTATGAGGCTAGCTCCTCTAATATATCACTTATATTTAACTTACTAAATCCTAATTTTATTTTGGGATGAAAAGAGTTAGAAGGATTAATAAAAAGGGAAATATTATTCTATTGATGGTGATACACCTGTATTATTGGTTCATTGACTCAAATTTGTTCTTATACAACACTAATGAATCAGAAATGGATTCAAAGACTATCTTTAAGGCTTCTTTTGAAATAATGTTTCACATGGAGATCATAATGTATGACTATAGCTTGGAGTTAAATGGAAAGAGGTTTGATTTGAGACACTATTCAACCTTGTTACACTAAAAATATGATCATTAACTTTTGACACTTCATATAACCTACAAAAGATAATTCATCAATAGA
Source organism: Torreya grandis (assembly GCA_037957365.1). NCBI lineage: Eukaryota > Viridiplantae > Streptophyta > Pinopsida > Cupressales > Taxaceae > Torreya > Torreya grandis. The sequence continues at coordinate 57,584 of JARHVA010002723.1, forward strand.
TAGGTATGGCAAGGACATGTCAAGGTAAGCTTCATCCACTTTTCCACATCTAAACAAGCATATACACACTATAATTCAATCATAAATATTCTACAATAGTCTATTTTATTGATTCAAGGGGTTAAAAATCTCAATCTTGGTAGAGTTTCATTATGCCAAAGAGAGGGATACTGAAAATAGTCCTAAAATCCTAAATATATAGAATAATGATAAGAAAAGAAACCAATATGGCATAGAAGAGATAAGAAGAAGTTATTTCATCCTTAACTCAAGTAAAATTTAGTTACAACTTATAGTACATAGTCCTTAAGACTTATCTCCATGTTGATACTCTTGCATGCTCCTTTTGGCATTGGAAACAAGGTGGTGGGCCATAGTGACTCATTTAAACTTATCCTATAGCATGTTATACTATTATTTATCAAATTAATCCACTTAAAATAATATCAAGCTAAATTAATGACCTTTATTTCATGAAGACCATGGAATATTCATTGATTGTTAGTCAAGGATTAGTTAACTCATGATTGGCACTTAAGATCTGTTAACTCCTTATTTAACCCTCCTTTGCATTGATTATCACTTAGATCCAATTATTAATGGAATATCCACTTTAATACCAATTATAAATCATGATAAATCCATATTGGGTTTCATAAATAGCTTCATAATGCCATTTTCCACTTCATTAGATTGACCAAATAGGTCTACTAAGCCAATTAGACCTAGTATCGTAACTCTTTGCACTTGATGGACATAAGAACCTATATAAAAATTTGAAAACATGAAAATATTGTGAATTTAAGACATGAAACAATGCCTTATATCATGAAATGAGTCCTCCTTGGTGAGCAACACCTGTAAATTAGTCAAACTAGTTGACTAGGTCAAACTATCTTCAATTCTATAGACTAGCTATTTTGAAGAGACCAATACAGGCATGGCTTTGGGCATATGATGGATTGATGAGGGATAAAAAGTTCCAAACTTCATTCTTCATGGATTGGAATCCATTAAACTTCCTTGTACCTCTATTTTATGCACTTTTTCATTAAAACCCCTTTTTTATGCCATGTCTATATAGTTTTGTACATCATGGTATCATTTATATGACCTTATCTAAGTTTAATTAAATTTTTAACTAATTTATGATGATTCATGGGATTTTTTTGGCAATAAATTTCACTTTTCTCAAAACTAGTCTATAGGAGGGTTTGGGAGGGTTTTGGTGGTGAACCTTTTTAATGATGGCTCATAAATTATGAACCTCCAAAACATAACTTCTTTCATTTATATTTATTCCATATACCCCTTAAAATTTACTTATAATCTTGGGTTCCCATGCAAAAGGTGTGTAAAGATACGTACGTAAATAAATTTGTATGTAGGGTTTTGTTTGTATTATGGACATGCTTATACTATTAGTAATGGTTCTTAAACCTCATCTCCTCAATAAACCTCAATACTTAATGTATTATAATTTCATATGGGTACTCAAATAATTCTAATATCATTTGGCCAAAATCTTCTTATGGTGAAAGATATGAGCTCTTGAATAGGCAACTCGAATTAAGTGTATGGATTGTGGTGGTTCAAATTATCTCCCAAGGAAAAATTTGAACTTTCCATTATTTACTCATAATTTAAATAATTTTCATTGGATCTAAAACATCCCATTAATCTTTCTCATTGTGTTATCAGTAATTGATAAGGTCTAAAAGTGCCTTAAAGTGATGTAGGCCTTCTATGCCTAAAACTATTTTTTAGGCCTAATTGGCTAAATCTAAGTATTGGTGTTAAATTAAACTATAAATGATATTTGGGGTTGGAAAAAAAAATTCTTATTCATTTCCATCCCCTTTGACCTCCTTTTGTTACCTAAGCTTCACTTTATCTCCATAGTCTCTTAAAACTACTTATGGGTTTCTTTGTTTGCCTATGTGTTTGGGGCTTCTTCTCTTAAGGCTTACATGTTTTTTGGAGTTTTAAAACTTTATAATATGTGATAATAGAGATAACCATATTAAAACTAAGTTTATATCTTATCAAAACCCTCTACTCTCTTGTCTCTCTACCTTAGGGTTTTAAGTAGTCTTAGCTTGTAAAACCCTAGGTGACTGAGTTTGATGCTCTACCTTGATAAAATTGAGATTAAATTTAATAAAAATATTATTATCTACCATTATCATATATATTTACCATCCAATATTTTTATGATGTCTTGAGACACCATCTCACACATGGATTTCACCATTAATACATAGGCTTGTCTAGCTTCCTCTTCTTAAACCTACCCTCAAGGGCATCTAACTTGAAAAACTAAGAGTTACCTACCTCAAGGATAATATTATAACTATAAAATTACCTTATTTTTCCTTTTAAATCTTCATATGGAGATTTAACCCTCTATTATGCTCTCAAACTTCTCAAAAGTTCATTTGGTCTTCTTCATGATTGGTAGTAGATTGTATGAGGTATGTGTAAAAATAGTGATAACTTCCACCTTTTTTATGACCTTTATAATTACTTAATAATATTTATAAGATCATTTATGTCATCTACACCAAGTTTTAATCCTTAATTAGGCCTATATATGCTTCAAAGTCATAATTTTCTCCAAGGTAGGCTCATAAGTTTGATTGTGACTACAGTTTTCCCTGGTTCAATTACCCTAGCTATGTTTAGACCCTTTTCATGATTTTAACTAGGTGAATTGTTCTTTAGTTGTTTAAAAACCATATATGTATCATTCACTCATGAATTTCACTCTCTTATCCAATCAAGTCCTCTTTCTTTGTAAATGAGAATTTTAAAGGAGAATAGATTGTATGCTTCTTTTAACTGTGTATTCATACTTTTAGGGTTACTCATATGTATATTAGGATCCTAATATTCATTTAAATATGCTTTAGGTTTTAGATAGGTTTTAAAACTTCTTATATTTCTTCCAAAAAACCAATATACCTTCCTTTTTCTTTATGTACAGAATTGCAGTTTGAACCTGTAGGTTATGTTTTGAAGTGTCTCTATACTTTAGGTATATAACACATCAATTATATTAAAAGTTTTGAAACTAAATATGAGCCTTTATTTGGTTCAAATAATCCATCATTATTTATAATCTTAAATACACCTTTTTTCTTAGTTAAAACTAAGTTTTTTTCTCCTTCTTAGCTACACAAAGTCACTAAGATGGTTGTAGATGTATGTTTGATTGTCTCATTTTATCTATGGTCTTATCATCACATCCTTGATTTGGATTTAATATTTAATGGCTCAGGGCCTTCATGCTACAAAAAATTTATCTCCTCTTTATGTTCAAACCTTGGAGAGATAACTTGATTGTATATTGATATGATTGTACTTGATGGTTCATTATACCTTGTATGAATTGTGGTAAGGAAACAATCATGGTGTATGGTGAGTGAGGTTTGGAGAGGCTTCATTGTGTCCATAATAAACTTGAATATCACTTCATTCATCTTAAATCATACTCTATCTCCCACTTGTATTGATGGTCTCTTAAGAAACACCTTAAGACTTGCTTGGTAAAACCACTTCTTCATGGTCTTGATCTATCTCATCATGACTTATTCTTATGAATACTCTATGTGACAGATATTATTCCATTATACCACTCTAATCTTTTCTTCTCCATGATTTGAAATAGGCTTGTGTTTTTGAGAAGGATGTAGGTGAACATCCATAAGGTTAATGATTATGTCAATATGTATTTTGAATTCCATATCTTTATAAAAACTTAGACCATTCAATGTGACTCTCAAACCTAGTCAAAGACCTCATATATCTTCAAATCATAACAACCCCATTTCTCATAGTCTTGATGTGACTCAATTTTTCACTTTAAGAAGCATTCAAACTTGTTTTAGGTGGTGATCCATATGAAGATAGGTCCTATTTTAAATTTGATCAAATTCAAGATTTGCTTTCATGACCTTTATTTGATGATCACCACTTTATTGCACTTGTTCTTCACACCCATTACTCTATGTTCTTAAAAATATGCCTTTCTATCCATCATAGACTGACTATGTTTGACCCTTTTTGACCTTTGTATGGACTGTGTGTAGGCTTTAGGATGCTTGCAGAGATGATATAAGTAACAAGATGTCCATGAGTCCTTCAACTTGTAAAATTACCCTTCATTCAAATAACCTCACTTAAATGTCAAACTTTCTTGAAAGTCTTTTTCAATGCATTTTATTGATCCCATTAATCATGGATGTAGGTGATTGTAGCTTGTATGAACTGTGTGGATTTAGACCTTGAGAAGGTCACAAAAAATTAACATGATCCTTTCCTCCATATGTAACTTGATGAGAGAGGAATGAACCAATACCTTAAATGGGATATCTTCCATATTTAACTTTATTTGCACTTCCATGAAAAATATTGACTATACTTTTGTTCATTGTAGGTGATCATTATTGACTATTTAGTAGTGTTAGTAAGGTATCATAACCCTATGCTCATGACCATGATGATCTCTACAGTCATTGAATCCTCTTTGAAAGTGAATTCATGAGATGGAGGTGAGTGGAAAGTTGTTAAGATGGCAATGGAAAATGGGGAACCATGAAACTAAGAATGGAAGTGAAAAGATAGGCTTTACAACATTGAGGAATGGTAGTGACAAGACAATGTAGATGAATGAAACATAATGGAGGTGAAAATAATATGAGGCATATATTACAAGACCATATTGAGGGTCTTATTCAATCATAATCACATGTTCAACAAGACATATCAATTTGGAGGCCTTTGATCAAACATATAGTGCTAAAATGGAAACCTACAAGTCCACTAAGAACCTTAACAAATGCTAAGAAACCTTAAAATTTGCTAAAATGTGACTCCATGAATATGTTGAGATCCATTACTGGCTTCCTTGCTATGAATATTTGAATAAACTTTTGATAATCTTGAATGAAATACATATGACATGAATGAAACCCCTTCAAATAATAATCCAACAAATTTTGATGTTCCTTCTCTCTCATGGACCATACAAAATCTATTCATATGCTTGTAGACTACATATTTGCATTATATGCCTTCTTTATCTCCATATTACCATCACACGTGTGGAAAGTAACTAAAGGATGCCATATAAAGGTGAATCATGGTCCTAAAAAACTCCAAAAACTTTAATTATTTTACCATTATGCCTAGATGAAGAGAAAACTTAGAAAACTAACTACCTACTTGGATGAAGGAGACATAGTGAGTGCCTTAACTTAAAAGGGATGATTCATAAACAAGAAAGGATAAAATTGATAACCACTTACCATATATGGAATCTCTCTCAGGCCCCTTTCTTTGGCCAAAATTATAAACCTTGATTTTCTCTCTCATGGTCGTACCACCTGCAAACCTGAAAGGCTATCACATGTGTAAAGAAGCTAGATGGATGGAGAGAATCAGTTTTGAGTCTATTTTGGATTATTTTTTCATGAAAATCTTATGTAAAACCTATAAAAATTCCAAATTCAAACTCCAGGGCTCAAATATATGGTAAAAGTTGTACAATCCATACTCTTGCATGAAATTACATAAAAATGGCCTTTCTTGAATATTTTCCAAACTTAAAGCCTTTAAGCACAATATATGGAGAGAAGGAGAAGACCACGAGTCAAATAACATGTTAGAACATGTGTTAAGTCTTTTTACAACTTTAATGGGCCAAAATTCACATGTGTGAGCTCATTAGAGGCCTTTTCTATGCTTTAGCTTGCATGAAATGATATTTTCAAAGCATGAAACTTTATGACTAAGGTAAAGTCATAAATATGAATGTGTTAAAAGGCATTATTATTGATTTTTTGGCATTTTGACTCTAAATTTAACACTTAAAGGCTTGAAAACTTTATTTTTTAGTCAACATACCTATAGAACAGTGTCATGAAAATTTTTGAGTTATAAGGGATGGCATTTGGCCTTGACAGGCTGAATTACCAACATTTTTGGAAACTCATAGGGGTTGACCAACCTACTAGTCAAAATAATTCATTAAATTTCATATAACAATAAAAATTTAAAACATGACAACATGGATTGATGACTCTCTTTACTTCCAAATAGATTTTTGTACTTTGATCCACCTCTTTTGACTACAAAAATAACAAGATAAAATAGAAAAAACACAAGGAACAACAACTAAACTATGAAGCAAACACAACTACCTTAAGGAAATAAGAAAACAAGACAAACACAACAACAAGAAAATAGACTACTACTCATGTTATTCACTTATTGAAATATGACAAATAACCTAAAAAAAATATCCTGAGATAAAAATCTTTCCTCTAGGGTCAAATGGAAAACTTGATTGTCCACTGTGGAAACTTGAAACATGATTGCCATATCTTAATAGTTTCTTCATATAGCTAAGAGCATTTGCACATTCATAGTCTCCTCGATAAGTAACTAGTTATTATAGTTTCAATTTTAGGTGCATGAATTGTAGATGTGAGTCCAAGACCTATTCATACTCCTCCCATATCCATTTACTTTTTATTAACAATCTTAATTCTTCTTAAGTCATGAGTTGCTACTTATGGTCATGTTGGGTAGCTTAAAGTGTCTCTTGTGTTATGGCTGAAAAATTTAATTTCATGACTTCTTGAGGCTATTTTATTTCATATTCAACTTCAAAGAGTAAACAAACATCTAAATATTAAGTGAGAAGTTGATAAACATGCTTGCAAGACTCAAACAAGTCATCTACTGAAAAATAACTTTATAGAATGGTGTGTTTGGAGAAGTGACTCCCTATTTTATGAAATTACTTCTCTCAACCTAAAATGAATCACTTTCAAGTAGATAATAACCTAAATTGATGACATCAAACAAGTCCAGTAATTAATTTTAACCAAGCTTAAGTATGATTGGAATCTCTTCACTTTGAATAGTAGAAGATATAGGAGCAAGCATATCACTTCCTTGGTCATGATCATGAAGCTACAACTCTTCCTTTACTATCTTAGATTGGTCAATTGAAATTTCTTCATCTTCAACATTCACTTTCTAATTTATCATGTTCTAAGATTCAACTTATTCTTTATCTTAATTGACTAATTGGTATTTGTCTTCTAATACTGCTGCAAAATATTGTGAGCTATCATGATGAATGTCAGCTATCATGTAACCAAGTAGTTCATGGAAATCATCTTTTTCTTTTACAATTAGAGTGTCTTCCTCTTATATCTTAGTTATAACCTCTTTGAATTATTTTTCTTTTTCAAGGGGTGTCCTAATGGTGATTTCTTCTCATGATCATTCAATACTATGTCATCTTCATTCATATCAGTTAAACTTTATTCATTTACCTCACAAAGGAGAGGCTCATTCTCAAAATATTCCATGGTAAACCCCTAAAAATACTCAATAACATGAAAAAGGTCCAAATTTATTTATATGGATGCTTGATTCTACTCATGGGGCTGCTCAACTTGGATAACCATCACCTCTTTTCTTTGTTGTATTTGTCCTTGGATAGACTTCCATGAAGGGAAGGCTTTGAGATCTTGAGGAGGTAGGAGTGGAGGTTGAATGAATTCCTACTTAATTTTTAAAACAACACTTGGGCTTATTCTTTACTTCTCTTCTTTATCCTTTAACTATTGCATTTGTTTCCAAGTCATAAATTTGGGTTTAGAGACTTCTTCCCTTGCACTTATTGCATCCATGGGTGTGAATGAAGGAAATTGATATTGATATTATGTTGCCTTTTCATCTAATATTAACTACTAAAGATGTCAATTTGAAAGCTCAACATATTTGGTAAGGTGAGCCTCAAAGTCATGAACCAACTCATTAGAGATCTCTTCCTATTGATAAGAAGATGCAGGCTCTTATACGTTCTATTATGAAACATTTTAAGTAGCCTCCTCAAAACACTCATCTTCCACATGTTAAGGTATTTCTTGGATATACTTATAATTAGGAAATGTTTGAAAGGTTTTAATGGAATATTGAGGCTATGGTATATGTTTGTTTGATATTCATGAAGATAAAAGGGAAATTCACTAGGGCTGGTAAAGTGTCCAAGGAGACAGTTCAGGAAACTCCTACACAAGAACCCAAAACTCCTATATTAAGAAGGTATCTTAGGGTAAGAAAATCTCTTAAATGTTTTTCCCCATCTTTGATTTATTTATTACTTACTAATAGTGGAAAGCCAAAATGTTTTGAGGAAGCAATCTAGGTGAATGATAGGAAGAAGTGGGAGTAAGCCATGGAAGAAGAACATAGTTCTCTCATAGAGAACCAGACATGGGATTTGGTGAAGCTACCTAAGGGAAAGAGAGCATTGAAAAATAAGTGGGTATATAAAATCAAAGAAGAGGATGGAGGAAGGAAAAGATGCAAGGCTTGGTTAGTGGTTAAGGGGTTTTCATAGAATAAAGGTATTGATTTTGATGAGATTTTTTCTCATGTTGTTTGGTATAGTTACAGTAGAGTATTTTCACTCAGAGAAATTAGATGTGAAGACTGCATTCCTTCATGATGATTTGGAGGAGGAATTGGTGTGAAAACTAAAAAATATCTTATATGGCCTTAAACAAGCTCCATGATAATGGTATAAAAAGTTTGCTATTTTTATGTTAGAACAGGGTTACTCCAAGTGTCATTCTAACCATTACATGTATGTCAAGAGATTTGAGGATGATAATTATATTATCCTATGCTTGTATGTAGATGATATGTTGGTTACAAGAAATAACATGCAATAGATTCAAGTACTCAAGAAGTAGCTTGGTGATTCATTTCTTATGAAGTATTTGTGTGCAATGAAGCAAATCCTTGGTATGATGATAACTCGATATAGAAAGGAGAAGAAGCTAATCTTATCCTAGGAAGAGTACATGAAGAAATTTTTGGAGAGGTTTAGTATGCAAGATGTTAAGCCAATTGGGACTCCTTTGGCAGGCCATTTTATATTATCAAAGGAGCAGTGTCCCAAGATAGAAGAAGAAAAGATAAATATGTCCAAGGTACCTTACTCATCATTATTTGGTAGCCTAATGTATGTTATGGTCTATACCAAGCTAGATATTTCCCATGTAGTGGGAGTAGTAAGTAGGTACATGAGTAATCCAGGTTATGAACACTAACAAGCAGTGAAATGGATTCTTTGATATTTTCAAGGAACTATGGGTACAATATTATGTTTTAGTGGATTAGACAGCACTTTACATGGTTATATGGACTCGAATATGGTTTTGGATGTTGATATAAAGATGATTATGACAAGTTATCTATTTACTATCAGGGATACAGTGGTTAGTTGGATTTCCTGGATATAGAAGGTTGTGGCTTTATCAACCATAGAGGTTGAGTATGTTATTGCTACATAGGCTAACAAGGAGATAATTTGGTTACAATAGTTACTTAATGAGTTGGGTTATAATTAGGAAGTTAGGGGACTACATAGTAATAGTCAGAGTGTTATACATTTAGCTAAAAACTTTTCTTTCCACTCGAGGATGAAGCACATATAATTGTAATATCATTTCATCAAGATAGCTTTAGAGGAAAACATGGTGAAGCTAGAGAAGATACATATGAGCCAAAATCCTATAGATATGATGACTAAGGTAGTCATATTTGATAAGTTGAGGTTATGTTCAACTTTGGTTGGTCTTTGTGAAGATCATGGAGGAGTGTTAAATTTTGTTCAAGGGGAAATGAACACCAAGTGGGAGACTGTTAAATGTGGGGTTCATTTTAACACCCCTAAAGTAAAAATAAAATTACCAGGATAATTTTAACATAAAATATTTACCTTTTACAATGGTGAGATGGATTTTAACCACTTCCCTTTTTTTTGGCATGTTTTTAGGAAGTGAGTATGATTTAAAGGTGTTGACAGAATCGAGGGATTATGTGGTTGAAACCTCCCTTATTTTGTGCCTTATTTTGTGGTGATATGGCTATCCTTATGGTTATAGTACATTTTTAAAGTTATTTTGAAAAGTGTAAATAGGGGAGAGGGGTAACACATTATTCATTGCATTTTGCATTGATTTTTGAGCTCTGTATTCTTTCTACGGTCAATGTGATGAATTTTGAGGTGTAGCTTTACATCTCAAGAATTATGGTGTGAATTTGGGCTAGATAAAATTATCTTTGTGAGAGGTTTCTTATTTAGATTTTTTTTTACTCTTTTTATAATATTATTGAGATCCTCTTGGTGAATGTAGCCCACATTGGGTGAACCATGTTATATCAATGTTATGTGTGTATTTTTGCTTAGATCTAAATTTTTCTTCCATATGTCTCTATTGTGATTCTGAGGAATGATTTATATGTTGCATATTATTGCATAATTAATTAATTTTAATCGCTTATTCCTAAAAATCCATGGCAACCACATATAGGATAAGTCTATTTACATATAACCATTAATATATTTGGACCAATATCTACTCAATATGATGCCATATGCCTCTAGGATTTCAACCACTTATATGTCTATAAACTATTGAATTCTTGGTTCAACTTGAAATTACATATGAACATTCAATAATTCTCCTACAATCCTGACTTTAGACTTATCTAACTAAACCACTACCTTATAAGATTTTATAGGAATTAGTCTTGGTTTTCTATAAATTCCTATATGCATGCCATTATCTAAGGCTCCTAAATCAACCAAGAAATTGGGCAGATTCTTTCCAAAGATTCAGACTATGATTAAGAAGGGTGGAACCTCATTTTTGGCCATGTGTATCATAATGTTGGTATTGGATGTGGATTTATTTTTGGGCTAAGTGCTCTTATCTATAAGAGACTTAAGGAGTAAATACATTTGTTCAATAAATTTGGCCAATTTTTAGAGGGTTATATTGGATTTTATCTTTTTCATATCCTCAACTATGATTTAGATTGTCTTACTAGTGGTAGGTTTACTCTTATCTAAATTTGGTGGGGGTGGATCATTTATTCATTGGTCAATGTGCCCTACTCATAAGGGTATAATTTACCTATTGTAATTACTTCATTGGCTAAATATCATTGATATTATCATTAATTTAATTGTCTCCTTCACTAAGGACTTTTAAGGTCTCCAAAACCATGGTTATATTAGGTGATTTGGATGAACTAGGAACACTACAGTGACCCATAGTATTCTAGTTATTTGGAATAATCTCATATTCACAATCTCCTTTTATAATATTTCAAAGGCATTAAAAAACTCAATGTAATCAATTTCCACATGTTGGGTTATGTTATACACATGACACCAATTGGGTAGGGTGATCTCCATGATGTTTATTTTAGACATACTATTATAAGGAGACTCAATTTTATTTTCTTGCTTATTATTAGGTTTGTAATTGCATTGATAAATGAAATTCAGGGAAGAATTTCCACTACTTGAACTACCCACTTATTTTTGTAAACTAAAGAAATCATTGTTCAATCTATGTACCATCCTTTGGATTGCATCTATCTCAGAACTAGATGATTATTTATTATAATTATGCATGTTATTAGTTATAACTAGGACTATGGCTTGGTTATAATATCATGGCATAGCCTCATTACTAATAGAATTTAGAAATCCCAAATTCTGATTTGGAGCAACATAGAGCAAAGGAAGTTGATTTGAGATCGAGAGAGGCTATAACATTAGAACGTTATGATTTACATCCAAGATTGGATTCAATGTTCACATGTTTTAGAGGATGTCAGGAATAGGGGCCAACATTTGTTCTTATGGATTGAGATTCTTGTATACTTTTATTTCCTCTGTATAGACAAGAGGAAAATCAATGATATTTGGATCCCTCCTTAATAACATGGTTGTCCATGGGTCTAATGCATTATTAAACATTTCCAATACTAATTGATCATCTGGCATATATAGGGTTGTCACCCTACTATACATAATTTGAAAGTGGGCATTAAAATTACATAGAGGTTCATTGAGATCCATTCTCATGCAATAAAAATGTTGATACATCACATTGGGGTCTACCACTTGAATAAAATAGGCTAATAACATGATACTCAATTGATTATAGCTTTTAATTAAATTATCAAGCAAGTTAAGGAACCAAACATAGGCTACATCAAACAAGGTGAAAGGGAATAGCCTTTAGGCTACATATTCATGTTTAATGTTGAGTAACCTAAGGGTAGTTTTTATAAGACATGACATGTTATTTAGAAATCCCCTAGTAATTGGGGTGAACCTTGGAAGGTACCTCTCAAGATTCATAGGCAGATCATGCATATCCCCTAGAACATTTATTACAGACCCTACTAAAATATCCATGGGTGAAAAATGGGTGGGGGTCTATTTAGGGTAGGTTGAAAGGATGAAATAATAGGGGTATCTAAAGTTCTTGGTATCCCTCTAGTATTTCATGTTATGCTAAATATTTGTAATGGGGATATAATCAATCTACCTCTTATTGATCGAGATCTAGTGATTCACTCAACATGATCCAAATTATTTAAGATATCAAATATTAGTTAGAGATATTAATACCAATAACCTTAATCCAATAAAACATGAAATATGGATAATCTAAAATATTAAATCAATGCCACACAAAGTATCTAGAATTTCAAACTAGATGGAGAGGATGTCCTCCTTATATCACTAGTTTTTATTGGCCTCAATTTGTGACCCACAACAAAAATAGTTATCAAACTAACTAATTTGATGGAAAAAAGGAAGATAAAAGCACATGAGACACAATGTCCCATCATTTTTGTGATCTATCTATTTGAATATAAGGGTCAATAACTTTCCAATCATTTATCCAGGTGAGCAATGTAAATTCATCACCAGAAGTTTAATCCACTCCATTTTGTCTAATAAATCTTACTGATGTTTGCTTATGTCCTTTCTTCCTTGTTCCCATTTACATCACACTATAATATAATGTATAAAATATTCATCATAAAAAATATAAAAGGGGAGAAAGATAAAGGTATTAAATTAATTGGTTCCTTTACTGAAACAAGATTTTTAATGCTAAAAATAAAAAACATGTCTGATCATAATTATACCATTGTGTACTAGGTCTCATTATACTACAAATCAAATAAACTCAATGGGTAGGATTCTAAGTAATTAACTAAACATATTACCCCAAACTTATATTAAATAAAATCATATAAAAGGCCTATATAAATTGGACACAATAGCTTGATACAGCTTGAAGTTAAACATAATGGAAATTTAGAGCCAATCAAACTAGCTATTGTACAATCTAACTATATATTCATTAGTAAACAAGCATTGTAATCTCATATTAACATTAATAAATTCTATTCCATAAATAAATGAAGGAAATGTCTAAATAAAAACATGAATTTCAAACTAGATTGGTATCTATTTCAATGTTATTACAAAAACATTTAAGCATGCCCTCTAGACAAACAATAGCTAGCCAAAATAAAACAAGAAAAATAGAGGACTGAGCCTATCATAATTTTTGTATAGTTTCGGTGCATTACATCTCCCCCATTTTTACAATAATTTGGACTAAATTTTATAGAAAATAGAATGGTAATTATCTATAAATAGCATAAGTCTCCCATCTTTAGCTATGATTGCCATTCTAGGATACTACAACTACATTCGATTAGAATATTCCCTTTTACCATCATAAGATTTCAAGTTATAAATGTCTTTTCTCTATGGTTGTGACACTTTTCCAATCAAAATGATATCCCAACTTCTCCCTTTTGGGCCAAGTATTTTGAATGATTACTCTAAATGGCCCACCTAAAAGAATATTTGGGTCATGAAGCCACCAATTCACTCCACTTACCTCATTTGGCCAATCAAATCCCTTAAAATCCATCTCAATTGATTATTTTATTGTTCTCCTCAATTTGGGCCATTATATAATTTTATCAAGCCATCAAATTTAGGCCCACATCTTTTATGATGACTCATCTAGTTGACAAGGTTTAGGTTTATAATATTTTATGTCTTCAAGCCATATTTTCCATTTGGTGTTTATTTATAGTCCTATACATTTTCCTTAACCATGTTAGCTTCCTCTTGGGTCCTTGGGTCCACTCATTTGCTTTGTTGGCCTCAAGATCTACTCTATTAGCCATGTGGCCTCTTCTCAAATTTTATTTATTTTTCCTTTGTTAGGCTATTGGATTTACCCACTATGTCCCACTTCTCCACTTGACACCCTGTCATCGCCCCCAGGATTTACTTTATTATTTGCCTATTTCATTATTGTTTCCACATGGATTCTTCTCAAATTCTTAGGCTCTTCAAGCTTTGGGGTAATGTTTCTAACCCTTTTAGCTCTTGGGCTCCTAGGAGGGTGCCACATGGCATCTTATCAAGGCCTTAGGGCCATGAGCCTTTGTTAATGTCATTCAAATTCTATACTTCTTGGTTAATATTGTAATACCCTTGAGGTTTCAAGGTTTTGAGTTTCTAAGGTTTTAAGCTTCTAGGTTAATTCCCTAATTCCTCTGAGGTTATGAGGTTATAAGTTTCTAAATTTTTGATCTCCTAGGATGGTTCCATGTGGTGCCATATTGGGGTCTTGGGTCTTTAAAATGACTTGGTTATTTTTTTAAAAAGTTAATTTGAATCCATACATTGACAAGATTTGGATGTGTGTAAGGATCTAAGGAACCCTAGGAAGTCTTCAAAACTTGTAGAAAAGATAAGGCAATAAAATAACTAAGGCAAATGAAGTCATTAGTAAGTTAGCCAAAAATGAGAAAATACACCAAGGTGTAACACAAAGGCTAGCTTCTGAGTTTATACACAATAGAATTCATTAGTACATATTAATGAATTTAAATAATCTTCAAAGCTCAAATATTTTTTTAATATCCAAGTCAAAAATGAATATCAACCAAGTCTTTATAATGGTAAATTATAAATACTTGGTCATTTTCAATTCAAAATAAAGCATTTTAGAGGTACAATTTAGACTGGGTGGATCAGACATGGAATCTTTATGTTTAAAAGGCTTTAATTTAGACTTGGTTAACATCATTGAAACATTTATATGGTATAATTCACATCTAGAAACCTAAAAACTAAAGACCAAACCAAAACAAAAGGGTCCCCAATTAAAATTTGAGAATGGTGCATTTTGGACCCAATTGGTATCTTGTATTTAACCCTAATTTAATATGGGTCAATTTAGTATAGGGTTAAGAATATAGATATGAATAAGAATAAGGGTGATAAATATATCTATAGTGGGCCAATGAATTTCAAAACTTAGATAAATAATATTATAAATTTACAATACTAAGATATGCTAAAAATAGAAAGTAAAATTATTGATTAATATTGTAATAAATGGAAAATAATAGTATTTAACTATTTTAATGTGCACATGAAGATCTAGACTGAAACATGTTGGAAGTGGACTAAATCAAGATTCTAGAATAGTCATCAAATTTTAGAATCACACTTTATGGCCTCATATATGGATGTGACCACATAGAACTTTTTCATTTTATTTCACCTATTCTCTGGTGTGTTTATATCTAGTGCACAAGCTACCACTTTTTGTCAAATGATAAAACCCTAGCTTCTTCACCCTTGGAGTGACTATTGAAAAATAAGTTAGTGGGCATATAGTGTTGAGTTGTCTTAAGGACCCATATGCCAATGGGCACTACCTACATATCTAATAATCTAAAGAGGGCCTCAAATTTATATATTTCTCCCTTAAAAGTTATATTTTATGTGCATAATGATGTAATGTGTAATAAGCAAGTACATAGAGTGACCTAACTTGTAACTTGGTAAATATGGCTCACAGAATGATCCTTCAGTGCTTCAGACATGTAAATGGTGTAGAACAAGATTAAAAAGAGGGTTAATATAATGTTAGTAGAATGAAATCCAAAATGAATTCAAGAACTAACACTCTATACTTTCTCCCTAGGGTGAGCTATAATTACTAGACAAATAAATTAGTACAAGAAGACAAATAATACATGCACCTTCCTTGAAAACTCCATATAGCAACTAGTTTACAAATGATTGGGCTCGATTCATGGATTAATAATATTTTTCACTACATGTGTTCATTACAACAACATATCCCCTTGTCCATCAATGGATATGATGAAAAAATGGTGAAATTTTTAACAATATTTTGGCATTAATTATTTGCACAAATAAGCTTGATAATTATTCATGGAGGCCCTTGTATTTATAATTTTCCTAAAATGATATTGACCATCCATATTAAGATCAAGATTTTTGGTCCAATATTGATTCAACTTTGGATACCAAATGCAATTAATGTTGCAATTAATATTTTGGAAGAAAGGAGAAATTAATAGGCATGGTTTGCACAAATCAAATATTTGATGTATTTATTAAGCATGGCTTACATTTTTGACTTTGTGAATGATGATGTCATGATGATGTCACGCTTTCATACATTTATTTAATTTTAATTTTCCAAAATTAGATATTAACTAATTTGATATGGATTTTCACTTAAAAATTTAATTGGATTTAATTAGTTAAGTGAATTTGATTAGGCTTCTTATAATTCTTAAAATTTCATTACTTGTCATGAATTCTTTGTTGAAAATGTCAATTTACTAGGTCACAATTTTAATGGAGATGAATTATAAGAATATAATGATTGCATATAGGATAATACCCTAATTAGGAACATATTAACATGAATCAAAAATTATATGTGATGTGTGCTGATGAATCAGATCTTTTTGGTGGTTTTGGTATAATTTGTGCATTATTACAAGAAGTCATTTAGACTTATAATTTCAACATAGAAATGGTGATAATTGAGTGTCTACAGATGGATTTTTCCTATGAATGATATTTAAATAGAAAAAATAGGGAAGATTTTCTCATTTGAATTTTTGATTGAGTTCCTTTGTTAAATTGCCTTGTGAGTTATTCGATCAATTATAGGTAAGGAATGAATTAGGATTGATCTTGTATATATACCAATCCCCTTTAGAAATATATCACATTAAATCATTTAGTATTAGTATAAGGATATGTTTCATTTGTAAATTTGATGACTTTAGGGCATCGGGCACTTAGTTTGGTATAAGACACTAGCATGAGCATGGGAGTCTGGGTAGGATGCAAGTGTTGAGGAAGCTGGAAAATAGGTACAAATTGAAAACTTGAAGATGATGATAATAAGTAGTTTTATAGCATTTTGAGTAGTGTAGAAGGCTTGGTCATCAAAATAACATATTTTTATACTAAGAGATAAGCAATAGGCATAAGAGATAGTGAATGTGAGCCTTTCTACAATGGTAAGGTCAAAAAACTAAAGGGTATAACCATGAGAAGTAGTTACCAAGTATACAAAACTGAGGTAATTTATAATTCATATTTAGTGTCTATATTCCCCCCCACCCTTTAATATAGTAATGAAATTACTAGTTTAAAGTAAAATAAATGTGGAATTGGATGTGTATAACACACCTTGTTTTTGTGTGAGTCCCACTTAAGTGATTTGTTGGTTACTAACTTGATATTAAGAGCATGTTATAGTATATCAACAATGCATATAATCTATAATTTACATAATTTGAAATGATTGAAAGTAGGAGAGCAAGGTTAGGAGTATACTAGTATATTGATATAACCATCTTATATTTTAGAAATTTGATTTGAAGAGATGTTTCGATATGAAGTATTGAAGGTGGGATTAGGAAAATTTGAAAAATTGAAAGTGCATATATATATATAATATATATATATAGCAATTGGAGGATAACTTTCCCCCAACCTTGGAGAAAAGTTGAGTTGCCACCTAGTAATTGAGATTGTTACATCCCGATTCTCACACCTAAACTAATTTACATATTTATCCATGGATTAATATTAAATTTAATTTTTTTGGCTACTTTTTAACTAAATATTTATTCATATACTATTATGGGATAGATGTGTGTTACTTAGATTTCATGAGTTCATTATTATGAGGTGGCTAATTATGAATTTTTTACATAATGATTATGTTACTTATTGTTACAGTATTGTTTTATGATTATATCATGATGAAATTGAATAACTACCGTATAATTGTGAGTTTGATGTAAGAGATTTCATCCTTTAGGTAATTTAAGGAGAGCATCCTCGGACAAGTGGCATGGATGGAGATAGTGAAAGATGATAGAGGAAATTGTTAAGACCTGTGCACACACCACATTAGGTTTTAAAACATAACATGCATTTTGTGTTTGGTTTGATAGTATTAGTATGTTTTGGAAGTAAATTATAGTATATATTATAACTTGTGTGTTTTATGCATTAACATATTTATATGGGATAAATCTTGTAGGAGTTTTTATTTTGTATTTATACATAGACATAGTGCTTTAATTATAATATGTTTATATAAAATTGTTATATTCATGATTGTGAATAAGGAAATGTAAATATTTTTATTAACATATTATTTGTATCTTATCTAAATGATTTAATGTCTTAAATAACATTTTATAATGTTAAGTTTTCAAAGATTGATATTCAGAATATCAATATTTGACAAGATATTATAAAGACATATATGGTCTATATACAATAGTAAGAAATGCAAACAATTAGTAGAAGATAATTAAAAGAAATATTTGTTTGGTTTATTATCAAGGGATAATTACCTTATTATATTTGATGTGAGTTTGAATATCCTAAAATTTTCTCCTATAATCTAAAGTCTAGTTTTGAATTATGCATGGACTACGTAGAGTTTTGTAGAGGTGATTTATCATGACAAAGGTGGACTTGTTTTAATGTTATACTTGAGTTTGAAAATTAAATTGACATGCAAAGTTTCATTTTGATATAAAAAAATAATGATTAAGGAAAAAGGAAAAGGATCAATGCTATAATTAGGGATTTTTTTGGTTATTAACTGAGTTAAGTAAGTTAAAGGGAAAATAATGGATTAAGCATGAATAAATAACTAGAATCTAGGATATAAATGTAATTTCAAGTTAATTTATGGATTGGCATGGAATTTTAATAAGTAGTGATCCATTGAGTAGAGGATACATGGCTGAGGAGAAGAGGAAACAAGCTGAGCAAGTTGAAAAGAGTTTTTTGGTTTCAAATTGGTAGCTTGGAAAAGGTTGGTGATAAATTTAATTGTATCAATTCTATTTATTTCTATGTGAATGAATTTGTTTGCTTAGGTTTTGAATGATAGCAATTTAAATTAATTAGCCTTGTAGATGGTTCCTCCATCCATAGTACTAATCCTATATGCCATAAAAGCCTTAGGAATGTAAACCATGATAGTTGAGTTTGTTTGCTAGGGTTTGGAATATTTATATTTCTATATTGAAAATAGGAAACCTAAGCATAAGATTGAAATTTATAGACTATGTATGTTTTAGAATCCCTATATGTTTATATACTCAAAAAATGGAAGGTTGGCTTTCTGAGCATATAGACATAATAAAAAGGTCTAGTACCCATTTAGATTTGTATGAAGTTTATGTCGATTTAAAATGGGAAGACACAATTATAATTTATGTTTGTTTTTGTGGATTTAGTGACTATGGACATTGGTCATATAAACTAGTAATGATATAAAAATGACTGCATATGACTATTTATAAAAATAATACAATGAATGTTTAGACTGTGTATTATATGTTGAGAACCATGGAAATATAGGTATTTTAGAATACAAAAAACATAGGGGAAATTATATTTAAAACTGAGTTTTAAATGTTATAAAACAATGAGAGTTTTTATGATTAAGAATCTAAAATAGGGTATAACTATATTCATATAATTATGGACTGTGTTTGTGTTCCAAAATAGTGAATAAAAAAAAGAATGAAATATGACTGTGCATATTACGATAATACACAAAACCATGGTTGTATGTAGATTTACATTAGTGTTATTGTTTTAGTAAATAGGGTATTTACTTAGCATTACAAATAGAGATAATATATATTTATGGACTTAGAGTTTGGAGAAATGGTATAAGACTTGGGTCTACATTATAAGTCGATTGAGTAAGTTTTGTTACAATGGCATATTTAGGGGACTTTCATTTATCCAAATTTATGACTGTAATTGATTTAGGACTAAAGAATAAAATGGAGTTCTTGATATACAAAACTATTATAATAATAATGGTATGTATCCAAATTGACATGGTCAAATTTTGGCATATGTTATATAAATTAATATTGTTAAGTATTAAATGGTTCATTCTGCAAAGGAAACTATGTATATTTAGGTACTTTGGTGAACTATGTATGTTTCTAAAAATAACAAAACATTATCATTTATAAAGGATGCTTGTCAATAAACATTAGACTTATTCAGTTGTATATTTTTAGAAGAGTTTAAGGTTTATGAAATTACATTTAGTTTTATGTATAAACCTGAAAATGAATTAGGTAAATTGATATAAAACTATGTATATCAAAATAGTCATACATTTAAATTGTCTATATTATGGGATATACATAATAGAAACATATCTAAATATATGAGATATATATAGGATAATTTAGGTCTTACTACACCTATATATCTTATATTTATAAATTAGGTGGCATGAATATACTTATAGTATGTGACTAATCACATAAGTCATGAAATCTCGACAGATAGGGAACTATAACTTTATATAGATAGCCTAAATTATGGTATGAATAGATGTTTTTTTAATTAAATTTTATCAAAACATTATGTAATTTGTGTTATATTGAATGATTGAACTTTAGGCTATGAAATTGATAAAATTTGTATACAGCATTTGTTTAAGAAAATTGAGATTTTTAGAATGACTTTTATTATACCCATATGGTATATAAACTTGCATGTTGTAATATTTTGTATGAGATGTATATTATAATAAGGTTCATTCATATGTTTGATAGACTAAACATATGTAGAGTAATTATTTTTGTAACTAGTAAATGGATTGTAATTTTTACTATAAATAATTGCATGAACATGTTGGTTATTATTAATAGTTTACCAAATCTAGCATTGATGATTATAAATAAGAAGTGAGGTGGAGTTCATTGGCTTACTTATCATCACCAATGGGAGATGAAGGTAATCTGATCAAGTGGTGTGTATTAAATTGACTGATCTTAGAGATCAATAACTATTTAAAAACTTTGGCCAAAGTGATGTAGATAAACATTGTCATTTCATATGTATGATTTAAGTGTTGTGTGATATCATGTTAGATCATATTTTATTTATGATGCACATCATGTAATATAAATATTACATCACATGGGTACTAGCATGCCTCTCTACATTTTTGTACCATTACTATCTACCCATTTATGGAGGGAGGGCCATTCCCTATTTGGGGGATTGTGTGGGGGATCGATGGTTTATGGTTGGAGTGAAAAGGATCTTGGATGATGCTCTCCCTCCCCACTAATATAATTACTTGGAGGGTACACATGAGATTATCAGAGATACAGTTGACTTAGAGTAACTCAAACTCTATGGAGCATAGTATATATAATTTTACTTTTGATGAGGCTATATGCCTATTGGAAACTTAATTATTTATTATAATACATATATAGTGGTGAGTATATTATTATACTAGTTGTGGTTGGATTATATATTATGATTAATTTCCTTGTGCAATTGTGATTAATTTCTAGTGATCAATAAATATTTTTGTTACATGTTTGCTTATGTTAATTATGATTAGTTTTGTATATTAATAATAACTAATTATAGTATCATGTTGTAATCTAATGAAATAATAAGTGTTGAGTAAGTAATTTAAAAAAAAAATACTACATTATTCTTGTAAATCCTTTTAGGGATGTTACATTGTGGTATCAGAGTTGAGGCTCAAACTCTAGGACTTAATGAGTCCACTAACATTTTATATTATTCTATTACTAGAAATAATAATGGTGTGAGAAAGAGCATTGGGTGAGGTCTTTTAAATGTTAAAACCATAACCCTCTATCTGATCCTTACTAATTTGCCATTGAATAAGCAGTAGAGTTAGATTAGATTATTATGACCATGAATGAGACTAGGGACAAAGTTGTAGCCTTAGAATAGAAAATTCATGGACATGAGGAAGAGGCCCAATAGGAAGAGCTTGAAGATCATCTTATTGAGCAATAAATTCATCAAGAGCAGAGACATGAGGAAGTGCCGTAAGATGTTAGAGCATGTGTAGCCATAGAGTTGGCTAGGGATATGAAAAAGGTGAATCCATCTAAGTTTGATGGAACCATTATGAGAGATGGATTTGAATCATGGTTGACTAAAATGGAGAAGCATTTCAAGATTCAAAACTACTCTAAGGAATATAAGGCTATTTAGGGAGCTTATCATTTGGTTGGAGAAGCAACTATGTGGTGGGCCAACAAGAAGTTGGAAATGAATCTGAATTTGACCACCACTACTTGGGAATAGTTTGCGACACTATTTAGATCATAGTGGCTTCCATAGATTTATTTTGATTAAAAATTAATAGATTTTTAGAATCTAAAGAAATATGACTTGTTAGTGAATGAGTATTGGTAATAGCTCACCAAATTTATAAAATATGCACCTCAGTATTAGGTTGATGAGAGGTTCAAGATTAGGAAGTTTATCATGGGATTAAAACCCCATATTGGTGGAGAGGTGGACATTCATAGACCATCTACCATAGATCAAATCTTTGAGAAAGTAGTCAAGCAAGAGAAAAAGTTGAAATCTCTTACTCAATTAGGAGACAAGTTTAAGAAAAAGTTCAAATCCAAGTTTTATGAAGAAGAACTAGAAGCAGAGGAGTGGAGACTCTAAGAATTAGTTCAAAAATTAGAATAACAAATTCAATAGTGGTAAAGGTAGAAATAAATTGTGTAATGGTTCCAAGGTCAATTTCAAGGGAAACCAATAATCTGATAGGAAGGGAATGCCAGGAGGTTGCTTCATCTATGGAGGTGACCATTTTGTGCATGAATATACTTAGGATAAGTTAAGAAACAAAGGTTGTGTCCCTCGGTAAGGAAATTTTCAATGATGTATTCATGTAATGATTTATAATTAGCAAGTTGAATTCCAAGCTTCACCCATATAACTTTTAGGTATTTTTTTTGAACATCCAGTGTCTTTTTTGATAGATACAGGGGCTACATAATTTTTTATAGCTCCTATAATTCTAAATAAATTGTCTAGAAAAGATGGTGTAATGGTAAATGCATGGTTGATACAATATGGGAATGACTCTAAAGTCCAAGTGAACAAGTGTTTGGTAGAAGCAAAAATTAGATTGCTATAATTCACCATGGTTGATGATCTTTATGTAGCACTTCTAGGATCATATGATGTAATCATAGGTGTCAATTGGATTCCAGAACATAAAGCCAAGGTTGACTATTATCTAAAAAGACTTGAGTGTCTTAATGATTTTGTAAATAAAATACTAATTCAAGGTGAGAAAATGGAGGTAAGGCTTACATATATTTATGAAATGCAACTTAGGAAGGCCCAAGATAAAGGGTGTCAAACATTTATCATTAAGATAAATGAAATGGTGGAAACTAAGGAACCATCAATTGAAGATTATCCTTTCCTTAAGAATTTTCATGATGTGTTTTTAGAAGAATTTCCTAGATTGACTCCAAAAAGGGAATTTGATTTCTCAATTGATATCAAACTATGATCAAAACCTCAGACTAAGGCTCCATAGAGAATGACAACCATTGAATTAGAAGAATTGAAGGCACAACTTTGGGAATTATTTTCCAAAGGATTTATCAAACCAAGTGTGTCACCATGGGGTGCACTAGTTGTTTTCATTAAGAATAACGATGGTACTCTTAAAATTTTTATTGATTATAGAATTTTTAATAAAGTAACCATCAATAACAAGTATCCTCTACCTTGAATAGATTATTTTTTTTATCAAATGTAGGGAGAAATGGTATTTTCTAAGATTGATTTTAGAGATAGATATAATTAATTAAAGATAAAACATGAAAATATTCCAAAGATGGCATTTATAACTCACTAAGGGCATTATGAGTTCATCATGTTACCATTTGGATTTATGAATGCACTAGTAGCATTCATGAATCTCATGAACAGTGTGTTTATAAATTACTTGGATCATTTTGCTTTGGTTTTTTTAGATGACATTCTTATATGATTAAGGGATGAAGAAGAATAGATTCAGAATTTGGAGTTAGTTTTGTAATGTCTATGAAAGCATAGGCTATATGGAAAGTTGTCCAAGTGTGTATTTTTCCAAAATAAAGTGCAATATATGGGACATATTATCTCAGTAGACAAAATTTCTATTGATTTGGTTAAGATAAGATCCATTACAGAGTGGCCAACACTAAGTAATGTGCACAAGGTAAGGATTTTTATGGGATTAATATGCTATTATAATAAATTCATTTCAATTTTTTTCAAGATAGCTAATCTGATTAACTCTCTACAATGTAAGAATCAGAGTTTTATCTGGTAGATAAGTGTGAAGTAGTGTTTCATGAATTGAAAAGAAGGCTTAATTAGCACCAGTTTTAAGAGTTCTTAATCCCAATGGTCAGTTTTAGGTGGTCATAGATGTATCTGGGGATGGACTAGGAGTCCTTATATAGGATGGTGCAATAGTATATTATGATTCAAGAAAGTTGAAGCCTTATGAGGTGAATTACGCCCCTCATAATCTTTAACCTATAGTAATTATCCATGATTTTCAAGTTTGTATACATTGGGAAATCCATTTGAGCTCAATACTAGTAACTTGGGGCTCAAATACATTTTCACCCAACCAAATTTGAATGCTCATCAGAGATGTTGGTTAAAAAATTTGTCCAAATATGACTTTGATATTAATTACATTAAAGGTAAAGAGAAAAAATTCGCTGATGCTTTGAGTCATAGAAGATACATAGTAACTGTAGTTACTATCAAGAAAAAATTTAGGGATCATGTGATTGAGTTCTCTCTAGGGGATGAATTCTATGACCAAGTCAAGAAATTGTTAGCAAAGAATTCTCAAAATGCTAGGTATAAAAGATATAGTTTTGAGAGTGATGGTCTTCTATGTTATAACAAAAGGATGTATGTGCTAGATCAGGAGAATATGAAGAGGACAGTACTAAAGGGAATACATAATGCCTAGGGTAAATTTAGTGGTGAATATTCATTTTTTGGTAAATTGTATTTGACAATTTTTTGGGAATAGTACATATGACCCATTCACCTAAATTTTTAGGATGTAATTTTTTTTAGGGGTTAGCTCACTAATAATTTATAATAATTATGGGAGAATACATATGATTTTACTTATATATATATTACATATATATTTAAATTTATATTGAATAGAATCATCTCAATCTGAGTCTATATACAAAAGTTATGGCCTTGAAAAGTTGGCATTTGATGTCACCCAACTGTATCATCTTGTTATCACTCGATAGCATCATGATGTTTTTGCTCAATATCATGATTTCACTTAGTATCATGTTATCATTTAGTATCATGCTACCACTCATTGGCATGCTATCACTTGGTAGCATGTTTCCATTCAATAGCATGATGTCACTCGGTGGCATGTTGTGATGCAATTGAACAACTTTTAGAGTCCATAAATTTTATATACGATATCAATTTGAGATGATTTTTTTGAAATTTTATATATGTTAAATATGAATATAAATTTTGTAATACCTTCATATGACATAGTGCCTTATCATGATATATTTCCATCACATGAAATAGTGTTGTCATGCAATAACATAATGTGTTGCAACTGAGCACCAACTTCTGGAGGTCATAACTTTTACTTATGAAATTGATTTGAGATGATTTTTTTTTAAATTATATATCTTATAAATATTAATTTAAGTTTCTTCATGTTTTCACATGACATATTTCCATCGTGAAACATAATTCCATCATGCAACATAGTGTCATCATGTGATAGTATAATGCATTGTAACTAAGCACCAACTTCTAGAGGCCATAACTTTTACATGCAAACTCAGTTTGAGATGATTTTTTTGAAATTTCATATATATTCAAGAGGAATAAAAATATGGGATAATATTAAATTTTATTAAAGTTTTTCATATTCTTTTTTAATTTATCTCATAACCTATATGTTTTAACTATGTAAAGGGATGACTGTACAGAAAAATTAAGAAGGCTTTTTTTTTTTTTGAAATTTTAATATTTTCAAAAGATATAAATTGAATTAACATAAATAAACCTAAGGGTGTTTCTAATATGGTCTCTTAGAATGAACCATGACAATGTCCCATATTTAGGACATCCATGAGTAACAAATCCTATGTCAAAGATTATATCACTATATTTATGGAAGGGAATCAAGAAAGATATAGTCAACTTTGTGTCTCATTGTCTTGAATGTCATAAAGTAAAATTTGAACATGTGCATCTAGATGGATTAGTATATCCACATGACATACTAGAATGGAAATAGAAGGTGATAATTATGCACTTTATCCAAGGATTACCATTATCATGAAACAGACATGACATGATCTTGGTTGTAGTCAATAAACTAATCAAGGTAGCATATTTTATCCCAAATAATTTGACAAAAAAGCACCAACTATAGCAAGAGGTTTGTAAAATAAGTGTATTTATTACATAGTTTTATAAAAAGGATCATATTATATCATGATCTCAAAATGACTTCTAGCTTTTGGTTAACTCTGAACTTAGCTTTAGGTACGCAACTAGATTTTAGTATAGCATATCATCCTCAGACTGATGATCAAATTGAGTGAGTTAATCAATTTTTAGAGGATCTTCATCATATGTATTACATGGATCAGTAATAAAAATGGGAAGAATACCTATCATTGGTTTATTTTACATATAACAACTCATACCAATCTAATTTGAATATGGCTTCATTTGAAGCACTTTATGGGAGAAGATGTAGGACACCAATTGGTTGGGATAAGCTGGAAGACAAGGTAGTATTTGGACCTGAGATGCTTTCAAAAATGGAAGAGAAAGTTAAAAAACTTAGGTGAAGATTGGTTGAAGCCAATGATAGGCAAAATATCTATGTTGATCTAAAGAGAATAGCTAGGCATTTTACAATAGGTGATAAAGTATTTTTATGAGTTAAGCTACAAAAGAGATCAATTAAATTTAGGAAGTCATCAAAACTTTCACTAAGATATGTGGGACCCTTCAATGTTTTAGAAGTGCTCAATCTTTTAGTGTATAGGCTTGCATTGCCACATTCCTTAGCTCTATTGCATAATGTCTTCAATGTATCTTATCTAAAAAATTATATAGCTAATCATTCATATGTGTTGGATTGGAATGCTTTGTAAGTTTTAGATCCTAGGGTGGTCATAGTAGAACCAATCAGAGTAATTAACACTTACAAACTTTGTTTGTAAAATAGATAAGTGTCATAGTCTAAGGTCTTGTGGGACCAATACTCTGAGGATAGTGCTACTTGGGAGGACTATGAAGAGTTCTATAGATTATTTATACATTTTTTTACTTGATGTATGTTAGATATTCTATTTTATTCTATTAAAATCTATTTTTTACTTAGAATTATTATTTGAATAAGTGTCATCAAGATGATGACTAGTTTTAGGGGGAAAGGATGTTACATCCTAATTCTCACATATAAACTAATTTACATATTTATCCATGGATTAATATTAAAGTTAATTTGTTTTTTTTCTTTTTACCTAAATCTTAAGTCATATATTATTATGAGATAGATGTGTGTTACATATATTTCATGAGTTCATTATTATGAGGTGGCTAATTATTAATTCTATACATAATGATTATGTTACTTATTTTTACATTATTATTTTATGATTATATCATGATGAAATTGAATAACTGCCTTATTGTCATGAGTGTGATGTAGGATATTTCATCCCTTAGAATGTGATGGAGGGAGAGAACCATCGAAGAGGGTGGCATAGATGGAGATAATGAAAGATGATAAAGGAAATTGCTAAGACCCATACACACACCACATTAGGTTTTAGAACATAATATGCATTTTATGTTTTGTTTGATAGTATTAGTAAATTTTGGAAGTAAATTGCATTAGATATTATAAATTTAATTTTTTATGCATTAACATATTTATACGGGATAAATATTGTAGGTGTTTGTATTTTGTATTTATACATAGACATAGTGATTTAATTATAATATGTTTATATAAGATTATTCTATTCATGTTTGTGACTAGGTAAATGTAAATCTTTTGATTAACATATTTTTTATAACATTTTATAATGTTAATTTTTCAAAGATTGATATTCAGAATATCAATATTTGACAAGCTATTATAAAGGTATATATGGTCTATATACAATAGTAAGAAATGTAAATAGTTAGCAGGAGATAATTAAAAGTAATACATGTTTGGTTTATTAT
Organism: Torreya grandis; assembly: GCA_037957365.1. Lineage (NCBI taxonomy): Eukaryota > Viridiplantae > Streptophyta > Pinopsida > Cupressales > Taxaceae > Torreya > Torreya grandis. The sequence continues at coordinate 85,989 of JARHVA010002723.1, forward strand.
CAAGGGATAATTATATTATTATATTTGATAGGATTTTGAATATCTTATAATCTAAAGTCTAGTTTTAAATTATGCATGGACTGTGTAGAGTTTTGTAAAAGTGAGTTAGCATGACAAAGGTGGACTTGTTTTAATGTTATACTCGAGTTTGAAAATGAAATTGGCATGAAAATTTGGATTTGGTTTAAAAAATAATGATTAAGGAAAAATGAGAAGGCTCAATGTTGTAATTAGGGGGTTTTTTTGTTATTAACTATGAGTTAAGTGAGTTAAGGGTAAAATAGTGGATTAAGCATGAGCAGCTAACTAGGATCTAGGAGATACATGAAATTTCCAGTCGATTTGGGGATTGGAATGGAATTTTAATAAGTAGTGAGCCATTAAGTAGAGGAGACATGACTGAGGAGAATAGGAAATGAGCTGAGAAAGTGGAAAAGAGTTTTTTGGTTTCAAATTGGTAGCTTTGAAAAGGTTGGTGATGTAAATTTAATTGTATCAATTTTAGATATTTTTGTGTGAATGAATTTGTTTGCTTAAGGTTTGAATGATAGCAATTTAAATTAAACAAAAGTAAAAGGATAGTCATGTGGATGTCTCGACCATCCACAAAACTAACCCTATATGTTATAAAATCTTTAGGAATGTAAACCATAATAGTTGAGTTCATTTTCTAGGGTATGGAGTATATATCTTGTTATGTTGAAAATACAAAACCTAGGCATAAAATTGATGAATTTATAGACTGTGTATGTTTTAGAATCCCTATATGTTTATATACTTAGAAAATGGAAGGCCATATTTATGAGCATATGGACTTAATAAAAAGTTCTGGTACCCATTTAGATTTATATGAAGTCTATGTTGATTTAAAATGGGAAGACACAATTATAATTTATGTTTATTTTTTGGGATTTAGTGATTGTGGACATTGGTCATATAAACTAGTAATGATATAAAAATGATGGTATATGAATATTTATAAAAATAATATAGTGAATCTTTAGACTGTGTATTATATGTTGAAAATCATAAAACTGTAGGTATTTTAGAATACAAAAAAAAGGGGGAAATTACATTTAAAATTGAGTTTTATATATTATAAAACCATGAGATTTTTTATGATTAAGAATCCAAAACAAGGTATAACTATATTAATATAATTATGGACTATGTTTGTGTTTTGAAATAGTGAATAAAAATAAGAATCAAATATGATTGTGTGTATGATAATAACACACAAAATTGTGGTTATATTTAGATTTAAATTGGTGTTTTTTTTATAAGTTCAATAGGAAAAAAGGGCCCTAAACCCTATACAAAATAGCCCTTAGTGAAAAAATTCTTCAGGCGAGCCACAAATAGTACATTACAAACACTTGAATAGCAGATAAAAAATTAAAAGCACTAAAGCAATAAAAACAACAAGACCATTAAGGACTATCAATAGTCCCATAATTGACTAAAAACTTGACCATAACATTATAATCCCTGAGGATTTCCTCCCCCACATCCATGACCTTGTCATCAAAGTCTTTGATAGTAGTAAACATTGAAGTTATGCGGTAAAGAGCCTTGGCAGCAAATTTTGCCATCACCTACCATTTATTTTACATCTTATCCATTGTATCTTTAAACTCCATAATTTCATTAGTAGTCTTAACACACAATGAGTATTTTCCCTTCTTTTTCTTGCCACAAAATCCAATAGTCACCTCCTCCATATCCTCTAAGCTAGATTTGTTTAATTCATCAAAATGGCTTATTCCTTCTTCCTCATGAACTAATTTAGTAGGAGTTTCATCTTCTCCCTCTCCCTTAAAATCCTCAAAATACTCACAGTCATCAAAAAATTCAATTCCCTTGGGGTGAATGGATGGGATTCTAGCTATACATTTGGATCTATGAACTCTTTTTCCACTATGCTTCTTAGCACCAACCTCATGATCACTCCCCTCCCATCTGGGGCTAGGGTCCAAATATTTGGCTGGATCCTCAACCTAGCTAGATTCCTCATTCTCATGTTTATCCTTCTTAGACACTTTTCCCTCATCCTCCCTAACCTTTCATTCCCTTTTAGTGGGCACCACCATTTCCACCTCAATCTCTCAGATATGAGTCACAAGTTTTCCATTGGATTTCTTCAGAGATTTTAGTTTGGAATTAGGGGCAAGGGCCCCAATAGGAGTATTACCTTCCTTAATCTTGAGGCCTCCCTTCAAAATTTTAGAGTAGCTTTTGGGAGCTCCAATGGATTTATTGTCCTTACCTTTGATAGTAAGATTCGATGGTTTATCCTCCAGCAAATAAACTTTAATATGTGTTAGTGGGCACAATGCTAAATAGAAGTGATACAACCTCAGAATGAGGCCTTGGTAAATGGGAATGAGAGGGGAGTTTTTAGCATAGGACTCCTTGGCATGATTAATAAAATTTTCCAAAGAGGACAATAGGAAGAAGGGAAAATTGATCTCCATTTTATTCCTAAAATGGTTGATCAAGGCAAAATGTTAATGATAAAATACCTTAAATCTACCTTCAAATGTGAAGTATTTCATAATCATGAGGTATATTTTCCCCCATAGCTCTAACACCTTTTCCCTTTCAAACCCCCCATGAAGCTTCATAGAAAATTCTCCTTCTCTGAAGAAAATTGTCATATTTTCTAGGTCTAATACCATACTATGTTTTCAATGCTTTTTCCCTTTTATGGGGAGCCCCATGGCTTGCCCAATCACTTCCTCTGAGAATTTGAACCCAATGTCCCCCAGACAGACCTATCTAGAATCTTCCTCCCAGGACTCCACAAATTGGTGAGACAAATTATCATCATGGCCATTTATAACCTCAAGGAAATATGCCACATTTCCCTTCTATATAATATGTTAGACCGTATGATCTTGTTGGAATTCCTTAGGGGAAGTTAGCTCTACCTTAACAATGTCACCACCCATTTTCAAACCTTGAAAATCACTTAGCCAAAGAAAAATATTAAAGAGACTAAAGGATCATTTATTAATATACCTTATATTACTAATAGTCATCTAAAAATACTTCCACTAGCTCTTAGGCCACAAAAATCCAAAAATGATAGCATAATAATTTTGGATATTGGCATTACAATTGTCATCCTAGTTATCATCCTCAAAGAATACCCACACTTGCCACCTTAAGCAAAAATGATGATCACATTAGATGAGGATTCTGTGGAAATGATTATTCTCTTGCCATCCTATCCTTTGATCATCCCTCCAAACCATCACGTGTCATCTCATCCTCTTCTTTGGCCAACATGGTCACGTGATGTCCCATGCCTCCTCAGCATTATTTTAAGTTAGGTTGTCATTTGATTTATCCATCTACCAATGTCTTATCTACTCAAATTTATAATAAGCCCTTCATTTATATGGGCCTTTATCACATCCATTCCATATCCTGTAGGCATCTTAATGAGTATTTTAGTCAGCTCCCCTCTTTTTTTATCCTTAATCACACTCTATTGAAATTGTAAAATTAAAATCCTATTCCTATCATACTAAGTTTGAAATTCAAAAGTTTCAGACTCCTCAACAAACTTATTGCCTTGTCATAATAAATATCCACCTCCACTAATACAAAGATTGATAATGACAAGGAGATCATAACAACTAATTTGCACAAGTGCTTCCATCCTTATTAATAAGATTTTGAATCTCAAGAGGCAACTTGGACACAAGCCTCCAACACCACCAAAAACTAATATTATTTCCCAAATTTTCCATAGCATATATAACAACATTACCTTCCGTATAAATATTAAAAAAATGATAATCCTCCAAAGCATTGAGAAACAATTGGATATCACCAATAATATTTGTCAAAGTCCAACCTATACTCACATATCCTAATCCCCTTCCACATGAAGATGTAATGTTCAGAGAGATAGCAAGTTTAATACCCCATAGCATGGCTAAAGATTTAGCTTCATTATTTATTTTAATACCAATTCCCCTAGTATAAGTAGCCACAAACATTCCTGAATTAGATCTAATTATGCCTCCTCTATTGGCTACCCCTAGGTTCCCTTTTGCTGCCCCATTAAATTTTAGCTTGAACCAATCTTTTTGAGGCACAATATGTTTAGTTATAGTCATAGATATCTTTTTGGAATTATCAAATTAATATATATTTGGATTAACAGTCCATTATTTCAATAGTCTCAATCTTCTTCTCTAGGTGGGTTTTCAACAGCTTTAAATTTGTAAGAATTGATATTCTCAAGTAGCAATTTGGAGAAAGTTTGAACACCTCCAAGGGGGTTTTATACTTTTCTCTAAAAATTATATTATTTCACTCTTTCCATAAATTCTAGGCTAGGTGAGGTGAAATTTGTACCCATTGTTCTTTAATAATCAAATAAGTAGGTTAGAAAGGGGGTTTCTAATATCTAACTAGAACCATTACCCTATCACTAAAAACCCAACTCAAATTTAATCTCTACATAGTAAGAATCCAAATCTACCAAGTAAATTTACATTTCAGAAGGAGGTGGATGATAGTTTATTCTTATTCACCACATAGAATACACTTGTTTCGAATTTAAAAACCTCTCTTCTTTAAGTTATCAAGAGTCAGGATTTTATTGTGAACTAGGGACCACCAAAATAATTTGATTTTAGGTAAAAGTTTAGGTAACCAAACTTTTCCCCACAACCTATCTTCTTCAGGTTCTAACATTAGTCCATAGGTAATTTTCACACTAAATAGGCCTTTATCATCCTTATCCCAAATCATTTGTTCTTGTTTAGGAAAGAGGGACAATCTATAGTTAGTCAAATCCTTATGTAGCTAAATATCCATCTCTTTATCCTCATCTTAATTAGTTACATAATCCATGATACTCTTCCAAATCCTAATACCCTCATTCCTACTAATATAATTAATCACTTTATCACCAAAGGATCTATAAGCTCTATCCATTAATCTACTATAACCCATATCTTTGAGGAGAAGGTCCTTCAACCATCTATCCTCCTAGAAGTTTACATTCCTACCATCCCCAATATTCTATTTAAAACCTCTATGAAGAAGGCCCTGCATTTTGAGAGTTCCATTCTAAATGATAGAACCTTTCAGAATTGCATTATTAGTTAGTATCATGTGACCTATATCCCTATTGAGATATTTGGCATTCATAATATCACCCCAATCCTTATTACCTTGAATGAGGTTCCACCCTGTCTTTATCATGAGGGCCTTATTCATGAGATGAATCCTTCTCAAGCCCAAACCCCCCTAGAATTTGGGAGTATAAAACTTCTCCCAAAAAACTAATGCATTTCTCCTCTTATCCTCCACTCCAAACTAAATAATTCTTTTGAATCTAATCAATCTTCTCAGCTACATATCTAAGGATTTTGAAAATACTTAGGAATTAATTAGGTATACCTTGTAAAGATGCTTTGAGGAGTTGAAATTTCCCTTCTTGACTTAGTAGAGCTCCCTTCCATCCAACCAACTTTATCTACATTATCTTTGTAATCATATTCTAATAGTTATATGTGACTTTAGTGACTATGATTGGAAGGCCAAGGTAGGTAGAAAGAAGTATCACACTACATCATCCCAAAGCTCTAGTAATTTTTTGTTGTAAATCAACCTATGTGTTTAGAAAATAGATGCAAATTTTCTCAAAGTTAATAATCTGCTCATAGGCTTCTTCATAAAAATTGAGTAGTTTTTTCCATCTACTAGCCTCTACCCCAAAGCAATACCAAACAAAATATTATCATGAATAAATTGTTGGATGACTGATGGTTAGATAGTAAAAGTAAGCTTAATACCCCTAAGGCATCCTTGTGCAAAAAAATTATAGGAATTTCTACCCATCACCTCTACCATCAAAATGAATAGATAGGGAGAAAGAGGGTCTCCCTATTTAAGGCCTCTCTCTGAGGGAAAAAAACCTTTGGGGGAACCATTGACCATCATAGAGAATCTAAACATGGAATGCACTCCCTCACTAGGTTGATCATTCAGTCTTAAAAGCCAAATTTTCTAAGCACCCTAATCAATAAATCCTAATTAACTCTATCATATGCTTTGAAAAGTTCCAATTTAAATATCATACCTAGGGTTTGACTTTTGGAGATAGAATGAATGATCTCATGAGTGGTGATAGTCACATCAAGAATTTACCTACCCAAAACAATACCTTTTTGGTTGGAAGCAATGAGTTTATCCAAGAGTGGTTGTAAATGAGAGACTAAAATCTTGGTGAAGATTTTATACATCATATTGCAGAGACTGATCAATTTGAAGTTTGTCATAGAGGTAGAATCTATCTTCTTTGGGATCAAGGCTATAAAAGTGTTGTCCAACTATCACAGGAGTCTTTCAGTCTGAAATAAATCCTTGGAAACATTAGTGATATCCTCCCCTATGACATCCCAAAAGGTTTGGAAGAATGTTAGGGGGAACCCATCCAAGCCTAAAGCTTTAAATGGTCCCATAGCAAAAATAGCCACCCTAACTTCCTGTTTAGTAGCTAGTTTAGTTAGAAGTTTGTTATCTTCATCAAACAATATAGTAAGGATGGAATCTAGAAGGGACTCATAATCTTCCATTATAACATTAACATGATTAGCAACCAAGAGAGACTCAAAGTAGTTGGAAGCTAACCTCCCAATTTCCTTATCATCCTTTACCACATTACCATTCTCATCCTTAAGTCTACCAATAGAGTTTCTTTTCCTATGCCTTAGAGTAGACTAATGGAAAAAAAATGTATTCCTATCCCCCTCTTTTAGCCTTTAGACCCTAGACTTTTATTTCTAATAAATCTCTCCCTCTTTCAAAGTCACTATCCAATCTTTAGAGAGAGAGTTGTCTAAGGCCTAAATTTCCTTTGATAAATCCCCTTGCTCCATTTTAGATTAAACTTCTAAAATTTGAATCATAATGTTTTGCTTCCTTATCAATACATTCCCAAAATTATACTTATTCCAACCCTTAACTTTATTTCTAACATTAGCTAATTTTTTAACCAATGTATATATTTTCAACCCCTAGATAGGGATATTCCACCATCCATCTAGATAATCACTAAAATCTAGATGGAGAGCCCACATCATTTCAAAATTAAATGGGAAGGATCCTCTAGCACTCCTTTCTTACCAATTTAGCATTAGAGGGTTGTGATTTGAATCCACCCTAAGAAGAGCTACCAGATTAACAAGGTTGGTGATGGTCTAATTGGAAGATATTAAGAATCTATCAAGCTTAACCTAAATAAGACTACTTCATTATCTTTTGTTATACCAAATAAAATAATGTCCCTCCAGATCAATGTCTATAAGGCTAATATTGGTCAATAACTCTGCCAAATCTAACATGATGTTAGAATAATATATCTAACCCCCATTTTATCAGATGGATAAAGGGGTGAATTCAGATCCCCCACCACCATCCAATTGGTTCCCCTAGCATTTTTAATCCTATTTGATATATTATCCCATACCTCCTTTCTTGAAATTTGTGTATTTAGGGCATAAACATTGACCAATGACCACTGGATAAAACTATATTAAAGGATATTTCCATATAATTCCTACATTAGGACACCACCTTCCCTTGAAAATTATGACTCCATAAAGTGGCTATACCTCCCAAAGCTCCTTGAGCTCCATTAATGGCATAATTGACATCGGGATAGCTATTTTTAATTTCTAATTTGAATTTCTCCTTAGTCATCTTAACTTCTTGAAGTAACAGAATATCCACCTTATTATCAAAAAATGTATTTCCTAACAAGCAACTACTTATGAGTGATGTTGAGCCCTTAGATATTCCATGAGACAATCTTTAGTTTTAGGTTCTCCTAGGGGGAACCACTAAGGTGGTCTACCTTCCCCTATAAATTTCCTTCTCCATCTCTCTCTATCTTATTTGGATGAGTGAGGGTCTTCCCCTACTATTATCTCCACCCACATCCACTATCTTTTTACTGTTTCCCTTCCCTTTCTTCTTCATAATGGACCAACCCTCTAAGTCCTCCATACTCTTACTAGTGCCTGCACTTTGGGATGGGGAGAAACTTTTATCCAAATTTCTTGTTCCTAATTTAAAACCTCCCCTTATTTATTTAAGGCTTTGAACATCCTAGGAAGCTCTCATCAGAGTCTTCTCTATCATTTGAGGTTCTGAAGATTGGAATAGCTCACCCTCTTCCTTTTCTTCAATTCTACCATTTAGGTCTTCCACCTGATTGATAAATCCTTCCTTAATCATTATTTCATTTGAGCCTTATTTCTCCCCACTTGAGTTCATTCCCTAGAAATATATTTAAGGCATGACATCTTCCTTCTCCTTTAACCTTTGATGGGTATCTTCCACCAATTTAGCCACCTCAAGATTCTTTTCTAGAGAAGCTAGAGGGGAATCCATAATTTTAAGGATATATTCCTTAAAGGGATAGTCCTCTGAAGTCTCTACCAGATCCTCTCGCATATCCTTATAAAGTTGGGGATATTTGAGGCCCTACATTGGGTGAATACAATACCTAGTTTCATATAGTTTTGAAAAAACACTCTAGAGTTCTCATAGAGAATACTCTAATACCACTTCCCATATTTGGATTCTAAGATGATAGAGGTGGGGAGTGTTTTGAGGATGTCTACATTAACGTAGAATCTATCATAGACTAATCTTACCTTAGATTTTGTAACTTTGTCAACAATCACATAAACTCTAAAAGAGTTTCCTATCCATGAAAATATTTCCTCATCCTAAAACTCTAATGGGAGGCCTAGGATCCTGACCCAGACAGGAGCTAATTTGTTAAGGTCTACTTTCAGATCAAAACCAAGTTTCCATTTGCATAGAGATAGAGAATGTGTATTGTATAACCATGGGCCTCCATCTAGGATTGATATTAGATCCTCTTGAGTGTTAAACTTAAATAGAAATAATCCACCCACCATAGCGCTAGCCAAGATGCTTCCCTTTAGAGCCTATTTAGTAGCCACCCATCTTTTCAACAAGTAAATATTGGGCATGAAAGTGAATAACATCCCCCAGAGTGTGTTCTCTATGGATGAGGCCACCCTTAAAATTATATGATCTGGTATATTTGGAGCCTAAGTGCCCTTATAGTTAGATAGTATCAGGGCACTCATAGAATAAAAACTACCACAATGAGCATCACCCATAAAGGCCTCCTTCCATCGCTTAGATCCAAGATTCAAGGGAAACGTCACATGCTCAACATGATTACCCATGTTAGGAATAGAATCTCTAGGTATAGGAGGGGGGTATAGTTCATGGGGCCCCCAGGTTGTCTTCATCTACTCCCACCCAAAACTAGATTCAAAAAAGCTAGAAAGTTACAGAGTGATACCAAAAATCAATGACTTAGATTTACATTAGTGTTATTGTTTTAGTAAATAGGGTATTTAATTAGAATTAAAAATAAATAGAATATATATTTATGGACTTAGATTTTGGATAAATGGTATAAAACTCAAGTCTGTGTTATAAGTTGACTGATCAAGTTTTGTTACAATGGCATATTTAGGGGACTTTCATTTATCCAAATTTATGACTATAGTAAATTCGGGATTTAATAATAAAATGGAATTCTTGATATAGAAAATTGTTATTATAATAACAGTATTTAGCCAAATTGATAGGGTCAAATTGTGGCATATGTTATATAAATTAATATTGTTAAGTATTAAGTGGTTCATTTTACAAAGGAAATCATCTATATTTAGGTACTTTGATGAACTGTGTATGTTTGTTAAAAGAACATAACAATATTATTTATAAAGGATGACTATCAATAAATGTTAGACTTATTTAGTTGTATATTTTTACAAGATTTTAAGGTTTATGACATTACATTTAGTTTAATGTATAAACCTAAAAATGAATTATGTAAATTTAAATAAAATTATGTATATCAAAATGGTGGTATGTTTAAATTATTTATATTATGGAATATAGATAATATAAATGTATCTAAATATATGAGATATATGTATAGGATAATTTAGGTCTTCCAACATGTGTATATCCTATATTTATAAATTAGGTGGAATGAATATAATTATCGTATGTGACTGATCACATAAGTCATGAAATCCTGATGGATAGGGAACTATAACTAAATACACATAGCCTAAATTTTGGGATGAATAAGTGAGTGATTTTAATTAAAGTTTAGAAAATCATTATGTAATTTGTGTTATATTGAATGATTGAACTTTAGGCTATGAAATTGATAAAATTTGTATATAGTATTTGTTTAAGAAAATTCAGATTTTTGGAATGACTTGTATTATACTCGTATGGTATATAAACTTGCATATTGTATAATTATATATGATATGTATATTATAATAAGGTTAATTCATATGTTTGATAGACTAAACATATGTAAATTAATTATTTTCATAACTAGTAAATAATTTGTACTTGCTAGTATAAATAATTGCATAAACATGTTAACCAAATATATCATTGATGATTCTAACTAAGAAGTGATATGGACTTCACTAGCTTAGTTAGCATCACCAATGTGAGATGAAGCTAATCCTATCAAGTGGTGTGTATAAAATTGATTGATCTTAGAGATCAATAACTATTATGTGTTGTGTGATATGTTAGATCTTATTTTCTTTTCGATACACAGCATGTAGTAGAAATATTATAGCACACGGGTAATAGCACGTATCTCTAGATTTTGCACCATCACTCTTTACCCATATGTAAAAGGAGGGCCATTCCTTATTTTGGTGATTATATAAGGGATTAATGGTCCATCTCTGATATGGAAAAGCATTTGATTGATTCTCTCCCTCCCCACTTCTGTACTTACTTGGAGACTACACTTGAGATTATCAGATATATAGTTGAGTTAGAGTAACTCAATCTCCATGGAACATACTATCTATAATTTTAATTTTGATGAGGCTATATGCTTATTGCAAATGTAATTATTTATTATAATACATATATAGTGGTGACTATAATATTGCACTAGCCATGGTTGAATTATATATTATGATTACTTTTTTTGTGCAATTATGATTAATTGATAGTGATCAATAAATATTGTTGTTACATGTTTTATTATGTTAATTATGCTTAGTTTTGTATGTTAACAATCACTAATTAGATTCTCATGGTGTAATATAATGAAAGAATAAGTGTTAAGTAGATAATTTAAAAAAAAAATACTACATTATACTAGTAAATCCCTATGTGAATGTTACAGATATTATCTCAAACATGAAACCCAATCATACGTATAACCTAGTGAGCATTGGTGATCCAATTTAACTCACACTATAAATTTGGTGAGGGTGTATGATTTAATCACTCCATATTATAAAATTGGTAAGATTGAGTAATGTAATCACCTTAGCCTTGTCAAAATTGAACCAACTAATAAATTAGATTGGCTCAAAAATAGCCTACAAAATAACATCCTTGTGTATGTTAAACTCCATAGAAGTATTTAAAATCTAAAACATAATTTGATTTTGAAATTTAAGGTGATATTTTGTATGGCATATATACATCTTATAAATTAAAACTTGGGTATAATAATGATACCAATGTATAGAATATTGCTACAAATGTGTATCTGAATCATATAACTATGTAATTTCTCCAATTTGAAATATTACAAGTGTGGAAGACATGCTGCCATGACATGCCCCAAAAAAAATTTTAAACTTTAAAGGTGTAAAATTCATGCCTCTATGATAATCCCCCACTAATATTCCCCCCTTTTGAGGTGAGGTAAATTAGAAACTAGTAGTTACCTTACTTCAAAAAGATAAGATAATTATATAATGTATGTATTGATCATGTAGCATTTATGAGTAACATGTCTAGGTAGATATAACAATGAGGTACATAGTATGCGATCGCATCAAATCTTAAGATGAATGATGTGAAACATGGAAATGTATAAATAGTAATAGTGCAAGCTCAATAAGAAATCAAGCACACACATAAGAACATTCAAAAGAAAATCAAAATATAATAGACCAAGGAGACCTCAAATAAGGGGTATGTTAAAATGTCACACAATCAAAGGGACATGACTTAATCAAATATCCACAAAGCATATAAATACATGTCTAAATGTACACATACAACAAACCATGACATATGAAAATGTCATAATATGAAAACACAGGCACGGGGGCCACAATTAATGGAGCATATTAAAATTCATGAATAAGTAATGCAATGCATGACAATAAAAAACAAGGAACACACTCAAAGAAGTGCAAAAAAGAAAGAATGAAATAATAAGCAACAGATATAAGCATATCATACTAGTACATGGATATATTTGTTATCAAAAAATGTTAAGTACATAGTATATCAAGTACATTATGAAAGATATAAGCATAGATAAAGGCATGTGTAAGTAGATAATCTCAAACATGATAATGAAAAATGATCAAAGAATGATATAACCTGGATGTATCATGATCAAAGAATCAAATTCCCCCAATGTCCATATTACATGATTAGAGGGAAGGCCCAACATCTAAAATTTCATAGATCATATGCCTGGGTATGCATGTATCACACTCAAAAGATGAATGAAACACATGTAAATATAAATAAATGATATGTTATCTACCAACATGAAAATAAAAACATATATGCCATAGAGCTAATATAACATGTAAATGTTGAAAATATTTTTGGATTTTTTTAATTTTATTGATATTTTAATATTGAAAAACTAATATAGTCCAACAAGTCTTCAAATTTAGGAGCCAAGGTGTTCTATAGTGGCCTTATTTTCCAAAATTGTTTATAGTGCTTTATTGTAATTTTTATGTATTTACTGGTAAATCTCTATGATAAACTATGGGTATATACCTAAAATCATATCCATTATGTGGGAAATTAATTTATTTTTTATCATGATATAAAGTAAGATATAAACCTGTGGTACTGACATTTGCTTGCATATCAATCAACCAATGATGGCCAAGATGTAGAGTCAATAAAAATTATTGATCCATTACACATATACCAGGGTTTTCTACCTTTGGTCTACATGAAATGGGTATTATAATATACCCAATAGATTTTGGAAAATATAGAGAGTATTATAATTCATTTATATTATGTCTAATCTGATGTAGTGTGTTAATTTCTAAGCATTTATATCCACCTTGAGGTGTTGGTAACAAACCCCATAAATATTTTTAGTAATGGTTAAGGCTTCATGCCTTGGTTTTTTTAAATAATGGATCTCTTCTAAATAATTATAAATATTAGGATTGTCTCATTTCTTAGGGATAATTTGTATGTGCCCTTCACTCTTGTATTTTTGAATTTGGTTTTTTAATGCCTCATAATGATTTATATGATGGCCAATGATCTGATGATAGTTAAATTATGGTAATCCTTCTTTATGAAATAGTATACTACCTGATATATGCATGTTACAACGTAAATATATCATCCTATGTTTAATTAACATATAAAGTATTGTATTTAGAGTATCTTGGTTTATTATGATCTGTATGGTTTGTTGTCATTTGTATGGTCTATTGTGGAGTCTTATGAGAAAGTGGAGACACCAAAAAATTTAAAACTGCATTCCAAATGTCATAATTACTTTAACCACCTTGGAACCCTCTCAGTACCAATCTGACCCTCTGACCCCTAACTGAACCTAACCATAGTCAGTTTGACCAAAATAGCTTAACCTTAGATTTTACCCAATTTGACCCTTCACCCTTGACTGTTAATTTTTAGGTTGATCATTGATGGTCACCTTAACCAACAATGGTCAAGGTACACTTCCTTAACCACCAATATGCAAACTCACCCACCTTGATTTTCTAAAAATAACTTGTCCTCATCCACGTGTGAGCCATTGTATGAGTAATTTATAATTATAAGGCTCATTTCACATCTTATTGTAACTCTCTTGCCTTGCCTATAAGAAGAGAGGAATAGAGAGGTGAAAATCATCTACAATTATTATCAAAATATTTTGCATCCAAAATTTTCTTTTTTAGGTCAACCATCATCAACAATCTAGCAAACCAACTACCACATCAGAGAGTGAACTTACCATCATAGTTATGTCAAAGTGCCTAATATCATTGCTCTATCAGAATCATGCTAGACTCCATCAATTAGTTAACCACCTCAAGCATCCACCCAATCAATTTCCTACAAGATAAGTATTTGGTTTCTAGTATTCCATTACTTTTTTTTTCTCTCATAGCCCAACACCTACCCAAATCCCAGAATCTCACTTTGAGATCCCATAAATTAGATTATTATCAACCCAAATCCACCCATAGTAACCATCAATGGTTGTCTCAACCGTCGATGGTCTATCCAACCACTGACGGTCACCTTGACCATCGACAATCACCTTAACTACCAACGGTCAGCCCAACCACTGACAGTTACTATGGCAGTAAATTTTAGCAAGATATTTTCACCCACCTACTCCAAACCAAATATAATTCTCTATGTCCCTACCTATTTATATACCCCTATCTAATTTTTTGAAGCATACCCCAATCACTAATATTAATTATTTTATCACTAATTTAATCATTTCTAGTCTACTTCTTAACAAGCATTTTTTGTGTTAAATTTCAATAACTCTTGATTATTGATGCAATTACTTTCTATTTTATTTATAAACTTAATTGTTTAAAATATGTGGATTGATAACCCCCAAGGAAGTTCTTACTTCCAAGATCTAGCTATCGGTAGGTAATCCACTCAACTATCTATCTAGCAAACAAATTTGCTTTAGTTTTTTCTTATCTACAAGTCATCCTCCCAATCCAAAGAGTATTTCTTCATGATCTTTTAATTCCATATGCACACAACCAAATAGGTTTTTCAAACATACCCATACTTATTTTCTTCTTTTCCCTTTCCAAATAATAAGTGAAAATTCACTAAAACATTCTTGTACGCCCAATGGGATACTTGTGTCTTTATTTGGGGTCTTGCTTTCTTACATTCTCTCTATATTCTATGTTCATTAACAAAATCAGAAGTTTCTTTTTGGCCTTAAAATTAAGTGCATACATCGATTGCTTGAAATTTTAGTTCATATAGCTTAACTTAAAAGCAAAGTAATCTATCATAACTCCATTATTTGTTATACACACTCAACCAAACTAAATTCATAAATTAAACATCAAATAAACTTGACACAAGGACTAAATAATATTTCATCACCTAGTGGTAACCTTACCCTTTCCTGACAATCCCACTTAGAGGTCATTACCAAGGGGAGAACCAAATCAGCTCTCTAGTTGAGTATAAACTATGGATATCAATATATATTGGCTAAGCACCTGACACCCTTATCAGTGTAGTGTGTGAAGTGAGGGGGAAGGTCCCAATAGAAATACATGTATTGATTCTAGTATATATTATTTTTGAGATCCTAAACACAACCTGGAACTAACCTTAGACTTCTTCTCTAGTACTTTCTCTACAAACCAATTTTAGTTACACAATTTCTTAAGGCATAAGCCAAAAGTGAGATTAACTAAAAATCTAGGGCCTAATGTCTATTTTAGAGTGTGATTTGATTTATTTTATTATTTTTTATATTCTCTTTATTTGAGTAGCAAGGCTATTTGTGATTTCTATCTCCCATATCTCATATGGTTCTCACTCGCTAGCAGCAAAGAGACCTTGCGGAGCAAAACCCATCACCAAGCCAACCTACCTCTCCTACCTCTTCATCCATAGACTATATCTTTGAACCAATAGATTTTCCTCACCCCTTGGGAAGTCCTAATTTTCCTCAAGAGGTTCCTCAAGGAGATATATATTTTATCTCTTTCCTAGATAACAATCTTGTAGCCTTGTAATATTATCTTACAACCATGTCTTACCATATCCTAGCTTTAGCCCCACCCATGGATCCACCTTATGGCATGCCTCTCCACCTTATGGGTAGTACCTATATTACCATGGTTACTACCCAACTTTTAACAACCCAAAATTATTCATCAACCAATAACCCCTTCGAGACTACCATAGAAAACCAACCAACCCAAACTACCATTTCCCTTATACCTTCCACTCCTATAACCACTCTTCCATAATAAGAGTGCCTACCTATATCACTACCAATATTATTCTAGATATCCCCAATCCATAGACCACTACTCTACTCCAAATCCTTGTGGTCTCCATACCCTCTACCTTGCCACTGATCAGTACAAGGGTCACCACCCTTCCATCGGTCACCAACCCAACTACTGCTCCTATCCAACAAGCACCCCTTGCACCAAACTTTGGATGTATCTCTAACATACAAGGGCATGTAACCCTACCCAATACCAAACCACATATATCTACCTACCCATATAAATATTCCACCCAACCATTAGCATCTACTTACCAATATATGGCAACCTCCCAACCTTCTACCCAATATCAGTATGTCTCCCGACCATTGTAGTAGTATGCATCTTATAACCTTCTAGGTACATGACCCCAAGTGGACTTAATTAAGATGATTATGGAAAATATGACAACCTTATAGTCATCCATTTTGGGTGCTCACAACATCTTGTCATACGATCAGTTTTGTAATGATCCCATCTATCCATCTATACCCATTAGGCCATATCCTCCCCAATGGGAACTTTCTAAGTTCTCTAAATTTCAAAGTAAGGAGGATCCCCAATATCATATTAGGGAATTTAGGCATGATTTTTATCTCATCACCTATTATTATTCCCTTCTCCTCTACACCTTCCCCATGTCTCTAGTCAGGTTGGCATTGGATTGGTATAGTGCCATACCCAAGCACTCCCTTTTCTCCTTCACCCAACTGGCACAAACCTTCTTGGACCACTTTTTGATCAATATATCTAAGAAATTTTCTATCACCAACCTATACTATATCCATTATATTGAGGATGAATCCATTTCTAATTTTTTAGCTCATTGGAGAAGCCTAATTAACCAACTTTCCTTATCCCTTTCTCAACCCAAACTCATAGAGCTCTTTACTTAGGCATGTGCCAAGCACGTCTATTCTACACTAAGTGTCCAAAGATTTTGAACCTTTGATGAAGTTTTTTCCATGGCACATAAGCTATATAATTGAGCCATTGATGAAGGAAAGCTAAATCTCAAAAACAAGAACTCAACCTACAAAACCAATGAGGCCTCTTCCTCCAAGTCAATAAATAGTACAATACTAATACCAAGAACAAGGGAATCACAAATGTGGTTTTCCTTAAGGTTATTCCTCCACCTTACGTCAACCAACCAAATTCCTCTAGTTCCTTAAAGCAAAACACAAAGAACCAAAATAGGAACAAACATAAGCAATTCCCCCCACTTGGTGAATCTTATGTTTCCATCTTGGAGAATCTATTGAAATCCAACATGATTCAATTTCCTCCTATCAACCCTCCCTATAAATTTATTCCTCTCATCCTACACCTATTTGGTTCAATTTTAATGATTTTTGTGCCTTTCATCAAGTAATAAGACATGATGTCAGTAGATGTAACACTTTCAATAGCCTTATCCAATCCCTCATTGATAAGGGAGAGATCACATTAGACAACCCCAATTCACCATCAAACCAAGCCCATGATATATTTAAGAAACCCTTCGCAAACCATGCTCCTACCAAAAATGAGAGCAATGACATCGAGTGTTCTCATGATACCCATATAGTTAACATGGTCCTTGATGCACTCATTACTACAAAACCTAATACCCAATCCTATAGTTCTCTACCTTCTCAATCTATTGATGTAGTGGACTTACCTTCCCTTCCTCTAGAAACCCAAACTGAGGAAGTACCACCCTCTCCCCCTCTACTTATTGATCTAGTGGAGATGTTAGCCTCCCTTTCAACTTTCATATCAGAACAATCAACCATCATTGCCTCACCTTCACCTTTAACTACCAAGTAACCCACCCCTCCTTCAAAGATAATTATAAAAGAATAAATCCCCATGTCTACTACTCCCATAGAGAATCCACCTATCTCAACCTTTCATCCTTTGATTGAGAAAGAGGACAAGGTTACCATCCCCCTTTCCCAACCTATGGGTTTATCATTCAGACCTAATACCTAGGAAGTTAAACCAATCTATAAACCATTCTCTAGACTAGTTCAGAGATTGGAGTTTATTTCCAAACCCAAATTATACCAAGCTACCTTTTAGCAAAAACTAGGTCTCCTTTATATTATCAGACCAAAACCTCCAACCCTTTCTTTGGTGGACCAACCCACCACTTCTATTGACCAACCTATTACCATACTACCTAGCCAACCAAAACCTCCACCCAACTAACCAAGACCTCTACTAAACTAACCAACCCCAAACCACCTAAGCCAACCAAAACCCAAATGGTCAAACCCTCCTCTCTCACCCTAATAAAACAACCAAAATCCTTAGTACCCTCCCTATACCATGCCTTATTCACCCATCTATGAAAGTGGACCTAACCCCTTCAAATCCACCAATCAAATTCCATACCAAAGAGGTCAAACCACCTAAAGTCTTGAAGGCCTAAATTTTACCTCCCTCAACTTTTCCCTCCATTTTGGGGCTTCATCCCTCCACCATGAGTAAGAAACCCCTTATCTCTACCAAAAACCCACCACCTCTTTTGGTCACAACATCATAGTTATTTTTTGGCACACCTCTCTTCACCACACTAGCAATACCTAAGCTACCTACCTTGTGATCCTCCACCTCTAGCTCATCAACATCCTTACCTAAACTGAATCCATCTACCAATTATACCACCCTACTCAAAGAACCTACCATCAAACCTATTTCCAAATGGCCTTCTACCCCAACCATTAAAGTAAAGACAACAACACCTTTAAATATTTAGTTGAGTCTTAATCAACTATTCTCCATAGGTTATTGAAAAATTATTATTTGGCCTGACATCCCATCAGACCCTTTAACCCCTTTATTTCAAAACTTATCTGGTATAATGACCACCAAGTGTGTTCTTATCATAAGACACCCAGCCATGACATAGAGAAATTTAAATCTCTCCAAACCATTATCTACTAGATTTATAATGATGTCAATATACTAATATAATAACCTCATATGGGCCCCATACCAATCCAACTAACAACCATACCTACCCAATGTGTAGCTCTCCTCCACTGTAACCTTAAATTGAAGATGAGTCTAACCAGTTTTCTACTTAAACCTATCTTTCTATACATACTATAAATGTGGTCATGAGATCACATTAGAAGGATAAGGGGAAGGCTAAGGTGCCTATTCCATGGATTTATCCATCTTCAACCTCCCAACCAGCCCACACCCAACTGTCTCCATCTTTGACCAAACCCAAGGTATCTTTTTTAGGTGCCTCCCAGTCTAACCCCTCAGAATCCATCAAGAGAGTTATCTTAAGGCAAATCCATCAAACCCTAGTGAATATGAGCTTGTATGATTTGATCTCTACCTCTCCCCATCACTTCTAAGTAATAATAGAGGCTTTGTAATCCATTGAGGTCCAATTTGAATACCTCCAAATTTTAGCAAGATATATTAGTGTCCTTTAAATTTCTAAACTTGTTACCTTTAAGGATTCAAAAATACCTTCCATCCATCCCAAGGACCTATATCCACCTCTCTTTATTATTGATTACATCAACCAAACCCATATTAAATGGGTCATGATTAATGGGGGAGCTAACATCAACATCATCTCCTTTCACACCCATAATCAATTTAACCTATCAAATAATGTCATATCTAAAACCTTGGTTGTCCTTCAATCATTCAAAAATACCATGGCCAATACCTTGGGAACTGTCATCCTCCATATTTTTTTAGGACCCCACATGATCCCTAAACTTTTCTATGTATTTAAAGGTGAATTCCAATATAATGTTTTATTGGGATGAACCTAGATCTACTCCATGGGTTGCATCCCCTCCACCCTTTACCATTACATTAAGTTTGAGAAAGAACGCCATGTCATCACCATCCAAGCTAGCCCAAGTCCTTTCTCGACATGCAATATGACCTATCACCCCAATGATGTCCTCATGCCCCCATCTAACACACCCTTAATAGCTAAAACCCAACCTTTAACCACCAAAGAAGATATCATATCCCCTTCCACCGATGAGGCATCGACTAGTTCCTTTATCCCTTCATACCAAATCCCCACCATAGACCCTTTAAAATCAATGTTCCATCTCCTTTCACTGGGGGAGTATCACCTTTTATCTCTTGATGTTTTCCCTATTCCTCATGAGTATGGGTAACTCATCAACTAGTTGGGATATGACCCCAATTTCATAAATATCATTTCCTTTGGACCTCCCCACCATCAGACCCATTTTTTATATGGGGGATTTGACAAACCCCTTAGTTATTATACCACCTTTCTTTCACCTAGGCCCATTTACCACTAGTTTTTCCTACCTAGATAAATTGAGTTTCGTTAAGACATACCTCCATTAGTGTGTTTGGAAAGGATTTGGTCTTAGATGATATGAGCATGGCCCACATGATTTGGTCACCATCAAGACCAAGAAGTCACATGAGAATCTTAGCCTTGGTTTCATCCTACCCAATAAAAATCAACCCAAACCACCTATCATGACCATTATTGAGGAAGATACCCCTTCTTCACTGACCTTGCCCCCACCTGTGTGTGAGGATGATGACATCATCCCACCTAACTTTATTTTTCATAAATATGATCAAAATTTCACCTCTAACTTATTATAAGGATGGGGTGACTATATCCATCCCTTTGACCCATCTTGACATGATAGGAAAAAACTCTCCTACCATTAGCACTATCTAGTGCCAGTATGATGATTTCATTCTCACCTACCTTGGTGCCCTAGATTATTCCATACATAACTCCATCCCAGCTAAGACCTCAACTATGTTTAATGAATCCATCATGAATATCAACTTAGGCACTCTATATAACCCCCACATTATTAAACTTGGCCAATCATTAAACTTTGAGGAACTTCAAGACTTCCCTTCTTTCTTCCAAGACCGTAGCATAGCCTTTGCCTTATCTTATAGTGACATGCCTAAAATTGACCCCACCATTGTTAACCATAAAACCATGATGCCAAACATATCAAGTATAATATTTGATGTATGCACCCTTGCATAGCCCTTCCTATCAAAGAAGAGCTTCAGTATCTTCTATCTGTCAATTTCATTCAACTAATTAATTACCCCCAATGGGTCTTAAATGTTGTACCTATCACCAAATCCATAAGGGGACTACACATTTGTGTATAATTTCATGACCTAAACTTCACTTACCCCAAAGATGACTTCCTCTACCAAGCATCGACTAGCTTGTTAATCTTACATCCAGTCACAAGATGTTATCTCTCAAGGATGGGTTCTTGGGTTACAATCAGATCTTAATTACTCCCAAATATTAGCATAAGACCACCTTTACCACCCCATGGGGATCCTTTTTCTATAGGTTCATGCCCTTTGGATGAAATAATGAGAGTACAAAGTACCAACATGTTATGACCTATATCTTTCATGACCTTATCCATAAGATTATCGAGGACTATGTGGATGACCTTCTCATAAAATCCAAACTCCAAAAATATCACTTGGTTGTTCTTAAGATCATATTTGAATGCCTCATCCACTACCATGTAAATCTTAACCCCAAGAAATGCATTTTTAGGGTCTTCTCAATAAAAGTTCTTAGCTTCATTATCTCCCTTCATGGAATCAAAATTAATCCCATTAGGATAAAATCCATCTTCAACATGCTTTCTCTAACCAACCTTAAACAACTTTGTAGTTTGTAGGGAAAGCTTTAATCTATTCATTGCTTTATCTCCTAGCTTTTGGGCTGATCCCAACCCTTCCACCACCTTGTGAAGAATGATGTATCTTTCAAGTGGAAGAGTGACTATCAAAAGGCCTCTTATTCACTCAAAGAGTACCTTTTGTCACCACCTATCCTTACCCCTCCCAAGGATGACCAATATTTCTACCTTTATATATTTTTCACCAACCATTCCCTAAGGGAAATGTTGGCTCATCAAGATGAAAAACACAAAGATTAATCCATCTACTACATTAGCCACACACTTGTAGAATATGAGACTCATTATACCATACTAAGAAACTTTATTTGGCCTTATTCTTCATGATTACCAAACTTTTCCACTACCTTCTTAACCATAAAACCTATGTCATAACCAACATTGACCCACTCAAGTACATGCACTCCAAGCCATACCAAAACTAGCATATGGTCAAGTGGCTCATGCTCTTAGCAGAGTTTGACTTTGAGTTCCTCTAGTAAAAGTTAATTAAGTAGAAAGTCATTGTCAACCAATTAGCTAAAGCACCTTTAGCAGATAACCAACCTCCTCCTCTTAAGTTCTCTAATGAGCCCATCATGACCCTCTCTCAATTATATTTCACCTATCAAGTCACCATGTACTTTTATGGATCAAAGTGTCAACATGGTGGGGGAATGGGTATCATCCTTATCCCCTTTGATGGTGAACCTCTTCCTTTATCCTTCAAACTTGATTTTTAATGCACCAACAATATGGCTGATATGAAGCCCTAGTGGTAGGCCTTCAAACTACCTTATCCCTAGGAGTCAAAACAATCAACATCTTTGGTGACTCCTAGCTTGTGGTCAATCAAATCAATGGCTCCTACCAATGCAAGAATGATGTCTTACAATAGTATAAGAAACTATTTGATGAAATCTTAGCATCTTTTGAATGCTACCACATTGAGTCAACCTCATGATATACCAACTACCCTTGAATTCTAAGTTATCTGTTGTTATCCACAGACTCACCTAGCCTTCCTATATCAAACCAAACTCTTTGACCATTTTCAATGTAGAAGAGACACAACCCAACATTTGGTATCAGCAAACCTTCAACTACCTCAACCTTGACAACATTCCTTCTAGCCTTTCTAGGAATGCTCAAAAAGCATTTATCTAGAGTACCTCACATTATACCATACTAGGAGGTATCCTTTATAAATGTAGCTTTAATGGTCTTCTCTTCCATTGCCTATATATTTAAGAAGCCTCTCATGCTATCAAGGAAATTCATGATGGTATCTATAAGGGGAACTTTAGTGGCCTCACTAGAGCTAAATACATCCTTCACCTTAGCTGTTACTAGCCTAGCCTTAACCAAGACTATTGTGATTATGTGAAAAAGTGTGTTAAGTGTCAATATCATGTTAATCTACATCATGTTCCTAGCCATAGTATTTAATTTATGGCCCTTTTCACAATGGTGTTTAAATCTCATTAGTGAAATTAACCCCCATTCCTTATAGTGACATGACTCTATCATCCCCATGACCAAGTATTTTAGCAAGTGGGTAAAGTTTATTCCTCTAGTCTTGACCAAAGTGGAAAATATTGTCAACTTTATCAACCATCACATTATCTACCATTTTGGTTTTCCTTATTATATCATCATTGATAATGGTAAATCCTTTAAAAATAATTAATTATAGGGTTTATGTGATGTTTTTGGCATTAAGTTAAGATTTTCCTTACCCTATCACCCTCAAGCAAATGAACAAGTTGAGGCCTCTAATAAAACTCTTAATAACATGCTAACTAAAATCATTAATGAATCTAGTTGAGATTGGCATTTGTGCATCCCCTTTGCCTTATGGGTATATTTTACTAGAATTAGAACCCCTATGGGTGCTACCACTTTTTCTCTTGTATTTGGAGTAGAAGTTGTATTGCCTCTTAAAGTCCAAATCCCCTCTCTCCACATATCTTTACAAGACCTTATTTCTAAGGATGATTATTATTATCACTATTTAGCTCAGCTCAAGCTACTTGATGAGCATTATTTAGTATCCATTACCCATCTCCACATCTACCAAGAGCATGTCAAGCATGCCTATAACAAACACCTTAAAGTTTGAGAATTCAATATCGAAGATATCATCCTAAGTGAAAACCAACATGTCACTAATATGGAGAAAAGCAAGTAGGCAAAATTTAATTTCAATTGGCTTTAACCTTATATCATAACCCACAAGTATGGACCAAGAGCTTATAGGTTGTGTTGTCTCAAAGGCCACCCAGAACCTGAGCCCCTTAATGCTTTGCATTTGCATCAATTATTTTGTTAAGAAAGATCAATTTTACCTTTTATTTAACTTAAGCTCATCCCTTACTACCTACCTACATTCCATCTCCTTATTTTAGGGGTAATTGATTAAAATTGAATCACGTGATTATCTATCACCGACATAACCTTATCTTAAACAATAGGTATCATAACTCTATCCATAGCATGGTTCTCATGGTACTTTCCACCCCTTTATAGGATGGATTCCCTTGATCATTATCACCTAAACCTCTTTACACCTAATCAACCTTCTTGTGCTTTTAGTTTTGCCTTCATAAAGGTGAACCCATAATCTAGCCTAAGCAAGTCTATTTGAGAAAAATCAAAGCAATAAAAATTAAAACCCCTATCATTAGCATTCATGGGTCATTCCTAGGATTCATAGACTGCTCCTTTGAAGGATAGTTGTTGAACATTTATTTAAAATTGCCAAAACATAAGGTGGATTGCTCCCTTAAAGGATAGCTATCAAAAAGCATTGAATAAAGAAAATAAATTTAGACCACTCCCTTAAAGGATGGTTGAGTATATTATTTTTTCAAAATCATAGAAATTTCATGGAAGCTTTTTACATTGATCAAATTCCCATAGACAACGATCAGCAAAAGACCCATTATCACAATCACAGCAAAAGCAAACTTATATTGAAAGCCACATTCAGCTCTCAAATAACATAACAAGGTGGAAGCCATAATCAAATTTCAAAAGTAGACTTCCTATATTGATTAATCTACATAGTTTGGCATAGACTTATTTATACTGACTCTTTGGACATCTAGCGAAGAGGCATGCTAGTCTTACATGAAGGTTCCATTTTCACCCATCTCCCCTTTGTTCAATATAAGTAAGGTATTTTTGAGATTAATTGACATTATGTGGTCAGGATACCTTTTTCACCAACTAAAAAATGCTAATGTGAAGCATTCGAAGGGCTTATGTTCATTAAACTGATCCAACTTCAATTTTGTTTTAGTCCTTGTCAACAAAGAAACATTGTGCCCTCTTCTTATCCTATCATGACTAGTTAATATTTTCATTATGATGTTTATCTCTTGTTTATATTCTTTGGTCTCCCATTTAGTGTTATTAATTAAATTAACTCATGTGTTATATCTTAAAAATTAACAAGCATAACCATACCAAGCATAATAAAACCATAACATCCATGAGCAATTAAATCAACCAACCATTTTTCACCACACATATAGTTTAAAATAATGCAGTATATACTCATTAAAATTTATAATATCATAAGCATAACCATAAATCAAAACCATCTCATGCCTAGCTAATCCTATATCAGTGACTAGCATCCATAAGTATCATCCATAAGCAATATAAACATCACACCATAAGCATTAAATCTCAACATCAAACCATAAACCATAAATCATGAATATGATCATAAATAATGATCATATATATAACTCATGAGTCAAGACAACTTTTTCACCAATTAAAAAATGCTAATGTGAAGCATTCAAAGGGCTTATGTTCATTCAATTGATCCAACTTCAGTTTTGTTTTAGTCCTTGTCAACAAAGAAACATCATGTCCTCTTCTTATCCTATCGTGACTAGTTGATATTTTCATTACAACATTTGTCTCTTATTTATATTATTTAGTCTCCCATCTAGTATTTTTAATTAAATTACCTCATGTGTTCTATCCTAAAAATTAACATGCATAACCATACCAATCATAATAAAACCATAACATCTATGAGCAATTAAAGCAACCAACCATTTTCACCACACGTCTAAGTCTAAAATAATGTAGTATATACTCATTAAAATTTAGCAATGGATTTTTGAGCTTACTTGACATTATGTGGTCAAGACACCTTTTTCACAAACTAACAAATGCTATTAATGTGAATCATTCGAAGGGCTTATTTCATTAAGCCGATCTAAATTTGGTTTTATTTTAGTCCTTATCAACAAAGAAACATCATGCCCTCTTCTTATCCTATCATGACTAATTGATATTTTTATTATGATGCTTATCTCTTGTTTATATTGTTTGGTCTCCCATCTAGTGTTGTTAATTAAATTACCGCATGTGTTCTATCCTAAAAATTATCAACAAACATAACCACACCAAGCATAATAAAACCATAACTTCCATGAGAAATTAAAGTAACCAGCCATTTTTCACCACATGTCTAAGTATAAAAAAATGCAATATACTCATTAAAATTTAGCATATCATAAGCATAACCATAAATCAAAACCATATCATCCCTAGTTAAGCCTATATTAGTGTCTAGCATCCATAACATAAGCATCATACATAAGTAATATAAACATCACACCATAAGCATTAAACATCAACATCAAACCATAAACCATGAACATGAGCATAAATAACAATCATATGTATAACTCATGAGTCAAATAACATAATAATGTGTATAAGTAGATAGACATGCCTCTCTCTCAAAATGTACATCTCACTACATTAACTCACAAGACAAAATCAAAATGATATACAAAATGTCTAATCTAGTTATATCTATGCCCCAAGGGCACCACTACCTCTTAGAGCATTGTTAGATCCTGGTGCTTACCCACTTGTTGTACCTACCAATCCCCCTATTGTCCATGCCTATCTAGATATAGACACTTACCACTACCCTAGTGTCACCACATTTGCATTACCTGCCAAGCTAGCCCTATACTCACCCCATTGAGGCTCCTATGGACTCTATGTAAAAACTATGGGCTCATAATATTGTATTTCCTCCACTATAGCTAGGTATGGTGTTCTAGGGATGTTGTTTCTCTACTCATTTTCGCTTTTTACATTCAGAAGAAATAAGAAACTAAAGATAATGGTCAGGGGTTAGATGATACCTGGATTAAGTTGTGCACCGTATCCAGATGATTGAAGTAGCTCCTCTTTGGTTGTGGAGGATGACACCTATAGATAATAAAGACTTAAACAAAGAAAATCTTAGATAGATATATGGTGGACTGCCAAGCAAAGCTCAGTCCCAAAAGTGCAAAGACTTCTTTGAGGGATGACAGCCCACTTATTTGACAAAAGAGTGTTGCTAGAAAGAGAAATAATGAAAGGCTAAAGAAGAGAAATAGATAACACATACCTGATTCCTACAATTTGTCTCTCACAGTCACCAATGCTGGTTAGTCTACCGTCGTCGATTGGTCAATGTTGCTGACATCGATTAGGCTGCCAACGTCGATAGGGGAAATGGGCCTTGATGCCAATGTCGGTAGGGGCAATGGGCCTTGGATGGGTTTTTGGTTGATGTCTTTAGTCAACAAAGGAGTCTAGGAGGTCTGTAGGAGTTGTGCGGGTATGCAAGATAGTGGACAGAGTCTTAGGAAGGACAAAGGTAGGGGACAGGTTGTTAAAATGGGTCAGGATAAAAGGAAGGCTTTTCAGCCTCTCAAGGAAGAAAGCTAGATTTGGTCTCAACAGTACTCAGAAATAGCCAATGGACTAATTACCAATGCATTTTAGAAATATTGAAATATAAACCAGAAGAATACTTAGCTTTTGGTGGAGAACTAGAAGTGTAGAAGACTTGTTCCCGTTATGGCTGATGTAGGAGACTTTGTGCAATGTTTCAATCTGGTGTGGAGTGAATTTTGCAGAGTTTCTTAGCCTGGAGAGTGATGATAGAATGTTGATGCCTCATCCTAAAGCCTACCTTTGATATGCAAGGAGTCAAGGAGCAAGAGAATTCAGATCCTGGGAGCAACAGAATTAGCCTTCGGGGGCAAGAGAGTTAGCATTCAGGTCAGAGAATTCATGTTCAGGGCTCCAGCCGAGGTTAGAATTTGATTTTAAGCAATCAACATCGGTGATACCACCGGTGTCGGTCTACTGTTGATCGACGTTGGCAGCTAGAGAATGGGTAAAAAGGCTATTGTTAGCCTTTTGCCCGTTCTTCCATCTGCCAAGCTTTGTTGTTGTTATTAAACGGTCCAAAGATGGATTTAATGGGTGTGAGAGTTAGTGGGAGAGTTGAAATAGGTCTTAGGTAATTATGATTAGTCATAGGGTGATAAATGGTCTAAGGGCAAGGAATCCAAGGTGAGGTGTCTAAAGGGGATGATTAATTTAAAATAAGAATTTTAAATTAATAAAGTATAGGTTAGGCATGTGAAAGTTAGAAAGGGACCAAGGGGGGGTTGACACTATTTTAGTGTCTACATTTGCCCCTTTTTGTCTTGTTGGTTGTTCTTGATGAACTGCAAGACAAAAATTGGAGTAAGTTGCCCCAGGTATGGGATGAGGTAGTTTTTGTCCTGTTGGTTGTTCTGATGAACTGCAAGACAAAAATACGAGTAAGTTGCCTTAGTTATGGGATGAGGTATCCCCCCTCAAAGCGGGAGTTGAGGGAAGGTAACCTGATATCAAGTGCCGATTTGATAGGCAGTAGATGGGTTATGGTGAAGTTTGAGTGTGAATGCTGCAAAAGTTGAGATTGTGCATATACCACTTCACGTGATAGTCTAGCCAAATTGTCACAGGTAAGGTCAAGGAGTGCTAAAATTGAAGTAACTGGGCCCTAGATTTTAGTCATAATTGATTGGGGTATTTGATCCAAGCTGTAGCTCCAATGGTCATCGTGTTCCAAGCATCCCGGGCTCAGGAAGTGCTCCTAGAAAACACAAAAAAATTTACAAGTAGTGGGGATCAACTGGAGCACAATCTGATACTTGTGAGGGTCATGGACAATTTGCTAAATATTCATGAGGTAGCATATGCAATCAAAACCACCAAGGCATAGTTGTCTCAAAAGTGGTTGTGGTCTGAGGAGATAGTCACGATCTCTAAGGTCATTGGTTGAGTCAGGCTGAGATATAAATCATCTCAAGTGTAGTTTGTTGTGGATGGGGAGATGTATGCGACCTCTAATGTGCCCCATGAGAAGTTTAGGTAACTCATTCAGTGTCAGGGCTGATTGTTTGGTCATCATTTTGGGTTGGTATAGATAGTTGGTCCATTAGATGGATGGATGAAGGAATGGCTGAACTAACCTCAGAAGACCCCATGTCAACTAAGTGCTGCCTACATAGCCCCTGTTTGAAGGGCCTCAGGCCAATGTAGTTCTCCCTAAAATGGAGGAAGAGGGTTGGTTATGGATTGGGTTCGACTAGGTTAAGTCATGGCTAAAGGTGGAATGGTTTGTCCATTAGGTAGACGAACAAACAAATGGCTGACGTCATTAGGGAGATGAATAGGCAAATGGCTGAGCTAACCTCAGAAGACCCCATGTCAACTGATTGCTACCTATATATCCTCTATTTTAAGGGCCTCAGGCCAATGTAGTTCTCCCCAAAAGGGAAGAAGAGTCAAAGAGGTTGATAGTTGTCTTGGTCAGGTTAGGGTCGTTAGCATTTCCCATAGGTGTGATGGTACATGCTTGAAATGATGAGTTTATGATGATGTTACAGCCTTTTCCATATTATTTGATGGTGTATTCTGTAACATTGGTTAGGTGGTTTTTCATCCCTAGAAATTTTCCATATTGGTGATGGATGTATGCTAAAAATGAAATGTGTGATGATGTTATAGCCTTTTTCATATTGTGTGATGGTGTATTCTATAACATTGGTTATATGGTTTTTCATCCCTAGTAATTGTCCATATTTGTGATGGTGTATGCTAAAAATGAAATGAGTATGTTTATGATTTAGCAAGTAATGGTTTATGCTTGGCATAAATTGTGTGGTCGATAGTTTCCATGTGTATTGGTTTCCATAGAAACTAGTGTGAATAGGCTATGATAATGTTAGTGGTCTGAAAAAGGTTTGGTTTGGTTTAGAAAATGATTTGGTTGTATGTGACAAAGGTATGTAAGAAGTGAAAGGTGTTTTTCTCTTTCATTGACAAGGACCATAATGGTAGCATAGATAGGGTTGGTGCAAACAAAATCCCCTTTCATGCATTACGTCATTGACTGTTGTTTGTGTTAAAGAAGTATTCAAATCACTTGATGTTAAGTGAGCTCAAAATCCCTTGGATATGTTGAGGTAATAGGTTTGATTATGTGAGATGTGAGGATAGCGTAACCCTTTTTATCAAGGATAACTTTGCCCCTTTTATAGGTGACCCTGAGAATGACTATAGGCAAGTCCAAATTTTTTTTATTTATTTTTTTGGTAGACTGATCAATGCGAGAAGTCTACATGGGGATGTTGTTTTGTTTTGTGGTCATATATGAAGCTGATCAATGTGGGAAGCTTTTGAGAGAATGTTGTTTGTAACAAAATTTGGGCATAGCCATCCTTTGAGGGAGTGATCTATATTCTGCTTTGTATGGTTGAATGTCTTTGAATAGCTGTCCTTCAAGGGAGTAGTCTATTAATTACAGCAATGATGCAGTTGTCCTTTGAGGGAGTAGTCTACATTTATAGTTTATGACCTTTGGTTAGGCATCCCAGTTTTATGTTTTGTTTTTGACTGAATTTTTGGTCATGGACTTGACTATAGAGGTTTAAGGGTTTCTCTTTTATTAGGACAAAGCATTCATGCTTGACAAAAGGGTTGACTAATGTTTGTAGGAAAAGAAGGGAATAGGAATGAGGATGATAGGGGTTGCTCAAGGGATGAGCTCAATTTAAATATCAATTGAATGAGTACTTGATTAACATTAGAATGGTCATAGATGCAAGGCATTAAGGGGCTCAAGTTCTGGCCGACCTTCAAGAGAAGACAAACGATAAGTCCATGATCCATACTTATGCATCATGATGTAAGGTCTGAGTCAACTAGGAGCAAACTTGCCTCATTTTCTTCTTTCCATATTGGTCATGTGTTAAATATGATTAAGAAGTTGGTTGATGTTTAGTCGATATTGTGATAGTTAGTATAAAGTCAAATTCCCCCAGTCATTTTTTGTGACAGGGACAATGTTTGTCACCCATTGTGGATAATCAATGAGTTGGATAAATGAAATGAAGAGAAGATGTTGAAGCTCCTCTTTAATAAGGAGTGCGATGTGAGGATGCATCCTACAAATTTTTTACTTGATAGGCTTAGTTTAAAAGGGTGAGATCCTGATCTTCTAGGTTAGAGGTTGGAATCTCAGAATTACTGACGGTGATGGAGGCAATGGTTGGTAATGTTTTGATTAAAGAAGCTAGTGGTTGGGGGTCTTTGGGTTGGACCTTCACTACCTGTAATGCTTTAATTAAGGTTTGGTGATGTTGTGGAGAGCTTTGAATGAGGTCATACAAAGACATCTTCACAAGGGTTTGGTGAAGTTGTTTCACCATGGAGTCATGAATTGGCTTTGAAGATGTTGGTTGGGATGTGCCCAAGATTGAAATCTTGGGTTTTGGTGGTTGAGAAGGCTTGACGGATGGATATATCCAAGGGATATAAATATTCTCTTTTCCTTCATCCTTTGATGTTTGGGACCTGGTGTCCATATTGATAGTGTTGATTTCAAACAAAGGGGGAGTAGGTGATAGAGGGACCATAGTCTGACGATGGGTTCTCAATTTAGGTGAGGATGTTTGAGAGGCATGGGATGGTGTTGGTGGTTTGTTGAAAGGGTGGTTAAGAGGATCCTTAATGAAAGGGATGACCTTTTTCAAGTGTTGATGAATGACAACCTTAAGATTGCAGCAATGCTCAGTGTCATGTCCAGGTGTGTGATGATACTCACAAAATTTAATGTCATCAAACCAAGATGGTTTTGATCTGAGAGTTGATGAGTGTGAAGCTAAGGAGGTGTGAGAGACATGGGATAGTGTCAGTGGTTTGTCAAAAGGGTGGTTAAGAGGATCCTTAATGAGAAGGGTATCCTTTTTTAGGTATTGATGAATGACAACCTTAAGAGCACAACAACGCTTAGTATCATGTCCAAGTGTGCGATGATACGCATAGATTTTAGTGTCATCGAACTAAGATGTTTTTGGTCCAAGAGGTGGGTATGGCTTAAGAGGTGGGAGAATGATGCTATAAGAATGTAACAATTGGTGTAATAGCAAAGCATAAGAGCCCGCTAATGAGTCTGTGCATTTTGTTGCAATAGGGGTTGACAACTTCTGTTTAGGAGTTGTAGGAGGAGTTTTTTGTACCATCTTTTTTTTTTGGTGTTGTGACCACACGTGTAGATGGCACTTTCATGTTGAGAGGTGTCAGATTTAGAAGAGGTATGTTTTTATTAGGTAATGGATGTAATGGAGGTGTTTTGCCTTTGTTAGGTGTTGGAGTTGGGAGCACTCCTATTAAGGTGGATGGATGTGGTCCCAAAATAGAGGACAATGATGATGATGGGGGAGGATTTCTCTAGTGTGGTTTAGTAGCCTTCTTTAGTTTGGAGTGAGGACCGCTATTATGTGAGGTAAGGTTCAAGTCTACCTTCACTTGTGGGTGAGTGAAGTTTGATATGGGGTGAACACCGAGAGATTTAACCTATCTTGGTATGATGGATGCCTGCGAAGGTTTGGGTTCAGGTGTAAGTGGAAGCATGTGAGATGTAGCGATCACAGGCAAAAGGTGAGAGAAAATCATCACCAAATCTCCCTCAGTCAAAGTGGGTGAAGTCACAAGTTCTTCTCTTGGTGGAGAAGGGATTAGAGGATGTGGCTCTTCAGTTGGATAGAGTGCAGGGATGATCATGGCTTCTACGTGTGGTCGAGTAGCGGGGAAGGTATGATCCCCCATTGATGATAAGAAGGATGAGGGTGAGGCTGTCAGTGTTGGTGCCATCAAAGCATCCTCCAATATGGGAGAGGTCAAAGTAGACTCTCCTGTGTGTGAAAAGGGGCTGGATGGAGGACTATTCTTCATTTGTGGAGGAAAAATAGGAGAGGAAGGCTCCTCTACCTGTGGTGGAGAAATAGGCGAAGAAGGCTCTTCTACCTGTGGTGGACAAATAGGAGAAGAAGGCTCTTCTATCTGAGGTGGATAAATAGGAAAAGAAGGCTCTTCTACCTGAGGTGGACAAATAGGAGAAGGCTCTTCAACCTATGACGGACAAATAGGTTGATTAACCTCTTCAGACTATGGGAGAGGTTGGTTAGGAATAGACACCATGTCGATCATGTGTATATTGTGCTCTTGAAGGTCATTGGCTATGGTCTGAATGTTATTCTAACTTGAGGGATGGTTAGGGAATGGTTGCCTAAAGATATATATGTTGTGGTTAGCTAGCACATTTGGGTTATCCAAAACAAGATCCCCCTTGTCTAGCATGTCTTGGACAATGTTTTTGAAGGTTTTACAGTTGTTTATGTCATGACCCTTGACACGATGATAGTTAAAAAATTCATTTTCCCTATACCATGTAGGGATGGCTTTTAAGGGGTCAAATTGAGGTGGTCATATTTGAAGGAGATTGAGGAGCCCCTGCTTGACAAGTTTATCCAATATGAAAGTGTATGATTCTCCTATTGGAGTGTATTGACATTATACGTATCATTGTTGGAATTGTCTTGTGATATATTCTGATGTGGAAGGTTGAGACTGGTTGGTTGTTGTTGAAGATGATGGCCTAAGGACCACAGCATTTGTCGATCCCTTGGACTTAGAGTTGGAAGAAGAAGGTTTGGAATATGAAGGGTCATTAGATTTTGTGTTACTATGCAATTTGACATTATCTTCTTCAACAGCACAGAGTTCAAGCTTTCTGGCCATGGTGAAAACTTCATCAAATGTGTAGAATGTTTAAACCCAAAAAGTGGATGAGATGTGCTTGGCACATGCTCTTGAAAAGAGCTTAATGAGCTCAGTTTGAGGTAGTGAAAAGGAGAGTTGGTTGATTAAGCCTCTCCAACAGGCAACTAAATCAGCTATTGATTCATCATCAAATTGTCTGATAGAATATAGGTCTGTGATGGAGACCTTTTTAGTTATGTTAATTGAAAAGTGGTCAAGAAATAGTTGAGCTAGTTGAGTGAAGGTAGAGAGAGAATGACTAGTAATAGAGCTATACCAGTCAAGGGCGGCCCTCGAAAGTGACATGGGGAATGTGTGAAGTAATAATGCATCATCGTGCGCTATGAGGTAACAAGCGTGTCTAAATGCTCATAGATGTTGTTGTGGGTCCTCTTTACTCTAAAATTGAGTAAATTTGGGGAGTTCCCACTAGTTAAGATATGGTTGAATCAAGACTAAAGGATGAATGGGTTCATTAGAGATTTGTTCATATGAAAGAACATTGCTTGAACCGGAAATGGATGTCTCCAGGTTAGACATCTTATCCATCAGCATCTTGATTAGATCAACTGGTGGATTGATAAGTGGGGCACCCCCTAGGTTGTAAGGTACCTAGAAGGCATTAAGAGGGGCGTATGACATACTTGGTTGTGTTTGTATAGGTGCAACATATTGGTAGTTCATCATAGGGACTGATGTTGAGGTCAAGGGGGATTGTGCCATGAAGTTGGAGGGCACAAGTTGACTAGATACCGCCAAAGGTGGTTGAATGGCAGCATTGGTAAAAGGATAGGTAGTCACTCTTGTATTTATGGGTGCAAGAGTGGGTGGGATAGAGACTAGCAAGTTTTGAAAAGGTGTAAAACTTTGTTGAATGGTTGTGGTTGAGGGGGTACAAAAACCCCAATGGAGGTAGGTCCAGAAACAGAAGGAGAGGCCACACTTTGAAGATTGGTCATGGTCAGGTTGTTAGTTGAGGCAATGGCCTGGGTGACCATGGGTTGGGTTACAGAGGCTATTGATATGATTGTTGTTTCAATTAAGGAAGTTGGCATCCCATAAACTAGGTTGCCTGAAGGATCTTGTGTTTGACTTCTCATGAGATAGTGCTGAAGAGCCTTGACATTGAGGTCAAGGAACCTTTCAAAGTCTTGGTCCCCTTCGATAATAATAGGGGGTTGAGTTGGGGTTGGTTGGGTAGGAGTACGTTCAGTTTCTGAATTATACTCCATTTGGGGACTTGATATAGAAGGCAAAGGCAGGAGTGGTTGTTGCCTTGTGTGGTAACAAGAGTTTTGGTTTGACTACGTGTCAAAACCATCCAAGGCAAAATAGATTCAGGTTCTAAAAAATGTATGTTTTAGTCTCAGAAAACCATAATTTGTTTTTAACAGCAAAAAGGTTAGGTTTTTAGCTTGTTGTTTGAGAAGAAAGTTTTTTGACAGTGACCAATGGCAGTAGAAAAACCAATGTCGGTGAAGTAAGTTGCCGATGTCAGTCAGATGACCGATTTCGGTGAATATCGATTGTCGATGTTGGTGGAAAAATTGATGTCGATTACTGTGTATTTCTAGAAACTCAAAAAATTGATAGTTTTTGGAGGAAAGAAGAAAGTTCTGAGTTGTTTGTGGAGCTCAAAATAATGCATCCTTACTAGCTCAAAAAACCAGATAGAAATAGAAAAGTAGATGAAGACAAGCAGCCTCTAAATGTTAAATTCCTAAGAATAAATTTTAGAGTCATGTTGGCTTATGCCTTAGAATAATATGTTTGGGAATTGGGCTTTTAGAATAGGCACTAAAAGAAGCAGTCTAAGGTTGGTTTTGAGTTAAGTTTTGGTGCTCAAAAGTCTATGTTAGGTTCCGTACGTGGCTTGGTGCTAGGGGATTGCTCCCCTCACTTCATGAACCCAGAGCCAAGCTAGGTCACTTAGCCAATATATACTTCCCCTATAGTTTATACTCTGCTAGAGAATAGAGTGGGTTCTCCCCTTGGTAGTGAAGTCCAAGTAGGATTACCAGGAAGGGTAAGGTATCCACTAGGTGATGAAATCCTAGTCGGGCCTTGTCTCAGGTATGTTTATATGTTTAGTTTAATGTGCTTGTGGTTTGGATGTGTAACATATGTGCACTACAATTTATTCATAATGCGCTTTTAATTACTAGATGAGATAAAAGTGCATTCAAGCAGGAATGAGATGCAACATATTTTTAACCCAAATTGAAATGTTTTGTTTGGATGCAAACAATTGAGAAGAGGTTAAGAGTATGAATTTCACTACTCTAAGATGTAGGGAAAGATTGACAAGAAGAAAAAGGAAGAAGTTATTTTTAACTTGTGCTTATGATTTCTTTTCGAGATAAAGAGACAAAAGAAGGATGCAAGAAGAGAAAATTTCTTAATGCACCTATATGAAAGTTTGCCTTTTAGAAGAAATGAACCCAAGGAAAACTCTAGGGTCCCACCAGGCATGCTAGAATGTTTCTCTACTCGTTTTCACTTTTTATATTCAAAAGAAATAAGAAACTAAAGATAATGGTCAGGAGTTAGATGATACTCAAATTAAGTTGTGAACCGTATCCAGATGATTGAAGGAGCTCCTCTTTGGCTATGGAGGATGACACCTGTAGATAAGAAAGACTTAAACAAAGAAAATGTTAGATAGATATATGGTGGACTGCCAAGCAAAGCTCAGTCCCAAAAGTGCAAATACTTCCTTGAAGGATGACAATCTACTTATTTGACAAAAGAGTGTTGCTAGAAAGAGAAATAATGAAAGGCTAAAGAAGAGAAATAGATAGCGCATACCTAATTCTTGCAATCTGCCTCTCATAATTGCCGATGTCGATTAGTCTGCCGTCATCAGTTGGTCAATGTTTCCAATATCAATAGGGGAAATGGGCCTTGGATGGGTTAGTAGTTGATGTCTTTGGTCAATAGAGGAGTCTAGGAGGTCTATAGGAGTTGTGCAGGGATGCAGGACAGTGGACAGAGTCTTAGGAAGGACAAAGGTAGGGGACAGGTTGTCAAAATGGGTCAAGATAAAAGGAAGGCTTTTTAGCCTCTCAAGGAAGAAAGTCAGATTTGGTCTCAACAGTACTTAGAAATAGCCAATGGACTAATTACCAATGCATTTTAGAAATATTGAAATATAAACCAGAAGAATACTTAGCTCTTGGTGGAGAACCAGAAGTGTAGAAGACTTGTTCCCATTATGGTTGATGTAGGAGACTTCATACAATGTTTCAATCCAGTGTGCAGTGAATTTTGTAGAGTTTCTTAGCCTAGAGAGTGATGATAGAATGTTGATGCCTCATCCTAAATCCTGCCTTTGATATGCAAGGAGTCAAGGAGTAAGAGAATTTGGATCCTGGGAGCAAGAGAATTAGCCTTCAGGGGCAAGAGAGTTAGAATTCATGTCAGATAATTCATGTTTGGGGCTCCAGTCGAGGTTAGAATTTGATTTTAAGTAATTGATGTTGGCGATACCATCGGCATTGGTCTACTGTTGACCAACGTCGGTGGCTAGAGAATGGGTAAAAAGGCTATTTTTATCCTTTTGCCCATTCTTCCATCTACCAAGTTCCGTTGTTGTTGTTGAATGGTCCAAAGATGGATTTAATGGGTGCGAGAGTTAGTGGGAGAGTTGAAATAGGTCTTAGGTAATTATGATTAGTCATAGGGTGATCAATGGTCTAAGGGTGAGGAATCCAAGGTGAGGTGTCTAAAGGGGATGATTAATTTAAAATAAGAATTTTAAATTAATAAAGTATAGGTTAGGCATGTGAAAGTTAGAAAGGGACCAAGGGGGGTTGACACTATTTTGGTGTCTACAGCTACCTAGTGGCCTATCTATGTTATTTCTACTCATCTACATCTTTGCCTTGGAGAGTCCCTCTCCTAGGTTACCAAGCCTAGTGAGGTCCTGGCATGATCCCTCTCTCCTATCACAATAGTAACCTGACCCTGTAAGGTATCAACCTAATTCTTTAGTGTAGTAATATATCCCTAAAACATGTCCACATACCCCTATAGTGTTGTAACTTATCCTTGTGTAGTGGCTTAAGTCACCCATTCCTATTCATTAGGGTTAGACAGATCCATGACCATTGGCCTCACACCTCTGTCATCCCCACCAATGTCTACAATTACATATATAGGTTAGTACCATATTATGTACCCATATGTAAACCCAACATCATCTATTTGGGCTCTCATTGGTAGCTCATCATAGTCTATCAAAGTTGGCATAAGATATGGGTTTAGAAATAAGATATATGAATCCTCTCATACGTACCTAGTGAATGAACTTAGAATACCCTGTACTAAGCCAAACTACCTCTAAACCCTATCAAATGGGATCAATTCCACATCCTCATCCTACCTACTGAGTATCCATCTATATCTTTCAAAGGAGAGTGTCTACCTCTTATATCCAAGCCATACTAAAAACTACACACAATGCCTCCAAGTGATGTCTCTTATCACTAATACACCTAGTACACCCCTAAACCACTCGACATTATGTGTACCACCTCCTACACTTGACATAGTAAAATAAACCCTTCACCACATAAATTTGATAGAGAACTCTATCTATGTGAACCCTACCCATGGTAATCTTACTAGCCTTAGCACCTAAATGTGCTCATAGGCCCAGAAATGTAGAACCAAGCTGACACTAATGTCATATATCTTGTATACCCTAAACCCCCATAACTCCCTATATATCTATATTAGGAGAATAGGTACCCAACTAAAATATTCTAACCTAGTAATATCTTGACCAAAACCCCTAGTAACAATTATGGGAACCTCCCATTTCTTGAATCGAGAATCACAAAGCATGTAATATCAATCATGAGCATGGTTATGAGTCGCCTCTCACATAGAGCCCTCTTGTACAAAACAATGTACCTAAACCTCCTATCATGCCATCTGACCTGATCAATATCATCCTCATAAAAAAATTTGATGTGATCATCCCACTCTTATAGGTTTATATGATAGATTGGATCACCATGGAGTAGAATTAAAGTGATCTTATGCATGTCCTCTAACAAGATAGTCATCTCATTGATTGATAATAAGAAGGTTTTCATAGTAGGATCCCATCTCTTGATAAGTGATACAACCATGGATACATCCCAAGGCACATGATAATAGTTCCTCATCACTCCCAACCCCACCTCCTCTATATGGGTCCAATCATCTAGAGTCACCCCTAATAGATATTGGTGAAGATATATAGCATGTATTCAAGCATTTGTATCTTCTCCCTAGCCTGCACCAATTTGGAAACACAGCTTAGTCACCTACACCATTAATAATCTACCCTACCCTTTAGTCAATGGACCTATTTCTTTACCTAACCTACCTATCTACCCAATACCCACTAGGCTTACCCTCTACACCTTCAACACTAACATATACCTAACACACCAATATTCTATTTTCCTTAACTTTTCAAACACTTATCTAGAACCTTCTTTACCCTAGTTGACCATTGATGGTCATGGTGACCACCGATGGTCAAGCATCCTTTTCTCTAAGGATGTTAATCATCAACGATTGATCCCAACCATTGATGGTCATTATGGGTATTCCAAAGCTATAATACCCAAACCCTATCTACCCTAAAACCCATCTAAATGATGAGCTAAACAAGCTAATTTTCTAACCTAGATCCTTACCCAATCTGATTTACCTACCCACCCTACCACTTCCTAATTTTATCCATAAATTCACCTAAAACCTACCCAACCCCTACCTAGGGCATAACCCAAGTAGCTAACCCCAATATCAATGTATAAACTCAAGCTAAGATATCAATTTTAATGACCTCCCTACCTCATTTCATGACTAACACCATGGAGTCAACTATAGGCCTACCCATCCTCATCTATACCTGCATGCTCCTTACATCCTAACTAGTCACCTCAATACTCCTTAGATAAACGTCAACTATCCACCTCAGCAAGTACCCTCAACAAACACCTTCACCATAAAGCACCAAAAACCAAAGATCCATTTCAATGAAAGTAAAAGTAATAATGGGTAAAAAGTGATTCCACTTTCACTTTTAACCTATAGACTTTTAATATTTCCACCCTGATCGTTGACGATCAAGGTAACCATTGATGGTCATCTTTGGGGACCCTGATCATTGACAATAAGGTGGTCCCCCTTTATTACTTTCATCTAAGAAAACCTCTTTTTTGGCAAACCCAAACCATACTTACCCAATAATGGATATTACCTTCTCTACCCAACTTGACCACCTCATCACCTCACTATTGGTCTATTTTAGCCCATCTAGCTTGCATTTTGTGACATTTTTTGTCTGGTCCTTTGACCATAATGAAAACATTTCCATGTTGACCCTTTTTTAACTTACACCACCTCACTTTTACTTGACCCACTTGTGTCTTTTCAAATCACTTCCTACCTCAGATACCCATGACACATGACCCATTTGTGTTTTTACCATGAGTAATTCCTACCTTGAATACCCACAAAAACATAGACATCACTTCAGAGACATGTAAGTGTACCCAACTACTATGCCTAAATGTGGTCATGTGGTCCACTTGACCATTATCTTCCTAGCACTGACTTTTATTATTTTTAACTATGGTAACCTCATCTTTGCATGATCTTGGCTATCGTATCTTTTTTCACACTTTATGTGCCTATTTGTGCTTTAGTGCCCAACCTATCATCCACCTTCATCATCACCTTCACCCACCTTATCAAACCCACACCTAATGATGTTTTCCCTCATTGAATCCTAGTTTTAAGGGGAACACCTCTTCCCATTCTCAGGGCAACTAGACCTTTGACCAACATTGATTTTTGTTTTGTATATTGTTGATTTAAGCTAAATAACAAAAAGGGTAAAAATGTAGACACCATAAATCTGCACACTACATTTTGAATGTCATAATTACCTTGACCACCTTGTAACCCTCTCAAGACCAATCTAATCCTCTGACCCTTAACTAAACCTAACTATAGTTAGTTTGACTAAACTAGATTAACCCTATATTTTACCCAATTTGACCCTTCACCCTCAATCATTGATGGTCAAGTTGACCATCAATGGTCACCCTGACCACTAATGGTTAGGGTTCACCTCTTTAACCATCAACATGTAAACTCACCCACCTTGATTTTCTAAAAATAACTTGTCTTCATCAATGTGCAATCCATTACAGAGTGAGTTATAATTATAAATCCTAGTTCATGTCTTGTTGTAACTCTCTTACCTTGCCTATAATAAGAGAGGATCAAAAAAGTGAAAATCATCTATAATTCTTATTAAGAGCTTATGCATCCAGAATTCTCTTTTTTTAGGTTAACTATCATCAATGATCTAGTGAACTAATTACCATGTTAGAGAGCTAACTTACCACCATAACGTTGCCAAAGTACCAAATATCATTACTCTATTGAAATCATTCTAGATTCCACCAATGAGTCAACTAACTCAAGCATCCACCTAATCAACTTCCTACAAGAGAAATACTTGGTTTTCAGTATTCCATTACTTTATTTATTTTTTGCTCATAGCCTATCTCCTACCCAACTCCTAAAATCTTACTTTGATATTCCATTAATCAACCTAGATCCACCCATAATAATCATTGATGATTATCTCAACCATTGATGGGTTGTCCAACTGTCAATGGTCACCTTGACTGCCAATGGTCACCTTAACTACCAACGGTCAGCCCATATACTGATAATCACTATGGAAGTAAATTCTAGGAATTTATTTTCACCTACTTGCCCCCAACCAAACTTAATTTTCTATGTCCCTACCTATTCATAGACCCTTATCTGATTTTCTAAATCATACCCCAATCACTTAGTACTAGTATTAATTAGTTTATCACTAATTTAATCATTTCTACTCTACTACTTAGCAAATATTTATAGTGTTCAATTTTAGTACCTCTTGATTATTGATGTAAGTACTTTCTATTTTGTTTATGAACTTAATTTTTTTTAAATTATGGATTGACAGCCCTTGAAGAATATCTTACTTCTAGGATCTAGCTATCGCTAGGAAATCCACTCAACTATATGTCTAATAAGAAAATTTGCTTTAGTGTTTTATTATTAGCATATCATCATCCCAAACCAAAGAGGATTTCTTCACAATCTTTTGATTCCATGTATACATAACCAAATAGGTTTTTCAACCATACCTGTACTTAGTTTCTTCTTTTCCCTTTCCAAACAATAAGAAAAAATTCACTAAAACAGAAAGCTCCACATTATTTATATGATGTATATGCATTTGACCTTTGTAATGTTGATTTAATGTGTGTAGTCTAGAGGGATGTCTAGAATAAAAAGCATTTACATGCTCATCTACTATTTTTTATTTTCCCCTATATTGATTTGGTTCTATATCTTATGTAGGTGAATTTATCTTATATGTATCAGGACTTGTAGGTGCAAATAGGTTTGAAAAATATACTCATGTGGATCAAAAAATAATTTTTGTAATGTCTCATATGTCATGACATGGGCTAGATCATCATCACTTTTATAATAATTTGAAACATGTCCATGTTATTGCTCAATATTGACCAATAAAAGAAGCTCAAATGTCTAATTTTCTTAGGTTTTGGGTATTATTGGGTCCTTTGGCAATGGTTATTTCTCTTGATGTGCACCTTAGTGTTTAGTGATTTATGTGCATTTAGAGATAAAGGAATTATTATACTTGACTAAATTATTTCAAAAGTGTGTATATTATTAGTTAGGATACATTGTTTAAGTGGCACCATTGTAAATATTCCCTCTAGATCAAAATGTATCATTTTACAAAATTTGAAAGGTTCATCATTAGCAGGCATTGTCAATAAGGTCCTATCATGTATGAATTTTACACATCAATGTAGTGTATATAAGATAGCCTCCATTTTATGTATCCAAGGTCTACACAAAATAGAATTATAATGTAATGATTGAGACATTACCTACAAAGTATTTGGAATCATTTTTGGCCCGATTATCACATCCAATGTGATTTGGCCAACCAGAGGGTTATGTGAATTATCAAATCCCTTGATATGCATAATTGATTTTTAAATAAGGTTTTTTCTAATACCCATGGTGGTTAGGAAATTTTTGCTAAAAATGTTTATTCCTAATTCATTATCAATGAAAATCTTTTTGATTCCCTTGTTATGTATAGTCACTTGTATGAACAAGGGCAAATCTTGGTCAATAATGTCCTTGGATGGTAAATATATTGGATCAAAAGTAATGAGTTTTACATTGTTTTTGAGGTCTTGTATAATATCCACAACATAAGTTGGTTCAATATCACTTGGAACATGGCTATCATGTAATGTTTAATATAGGATATCCTTATATATAGTGGATTACTTTATAAGTTCAAGGATTGAGATCTTAGCATGTGTGTTTGTCAATTGGTGAACAATATCATATCCCTTAGATTTTATCACTAGTTTTGGCTTAGGAGGCACATGTTGTATATTAACAAGTGATGAATTATTTTGGATACCTTTATATTTTCAAGTAGTGATAACATGGACTACACAATCTAATATAAATTATGGGTGAATAATGGATGTGGGATCGTGTTTGTCACTCAAATAATATCTAGGTGAAATAAATGGTTTAAAACATACACATTGATGTCTAGATACCAGATCTATAGTATTACAAAAGGAATTATGAATGGATATTAAGTGTTTCTTTCATTCTAAATCCCTCTTTTTATATTGACACATTTTCCTATGTTATTGAATGATAGGTATAATTAAACAATTATAATAGCAAAGAGTAGTTATAATCACAAATTATGTCCTAAAATGGGTTATACATCCATCCATATTGCACATATTTGTAACAAATTGAAATTTAAATTTTAAATTGTGAATCTTATTAAACCAGAAATAGAGAATCAAAAAACCTTAGATCAATATCTATGTTTGTGGGACCAAAGGTCGGGTTAACAAAATGTTTAACCCTAAATTAAAATGGGTCAATATAATATAGGCTTAAGAATATATAAATGAATAAGCACAAGGGTGATAAAAAAAATCTATAGTAGGCCAATTAATTATAAAACTCACATAAACAATATCTTGAATTTATAATACTAAGATATGTAAAAAATAGATAGTACAACTATTGATTGCTAT
Source organism: Torreya grandis (assembly GCA_037957365.1). Lineage (NCBI taxonomy): Eukaryota > Viridiplantae > Streptophyta > Pinopsida > Cupressales > Taxaceae > Torreya > Torreya grandis. The sequence goes on from JARHVA010002723.1 coordinate 129,984, forward strand.
TGAAATAAATGGAAAACAAGAGTATTTATTTGTTTTTTAGTGCACATACATATCTATACTTAAATAAGCTAGAAGTGGAATGGATCAAGATATTGAAATAGTCATAAAATTTTATAATCTTGCATTTTATGGCCTTAGATATTGTAGACACTATTTTTGAATTATATAGCACCTCAATCTTGTAAATTTATCAAATACATATCGTGTATGTATCTTTAGCTTCTATACATTCTTTTTTGCCAAAAGTCTTGTGTACACTATTTCTTTATGCCTTGTTACTTATCTCTTAGTCTGACCTATGTATTCTGATGAATCAAACCTTCTATCTTACCTAGAATGTTATAAACATGCTTATCATCCATCTTTGCAAGTTTTAGACTTGTACTTATTTTTCAACTACCCAGAAACTTGTTTCCTAGTTATATGCTTATAATGATGCAAGTTTTGTACCCTAACACAAGTGTCTACTTCACCAAAGTCATCCAATTCTTAAGATTGGCCTAAGTGATTTAATGTGAGATATTATCCAAGAGGATTGGCATAAATATAAGATCAACTCTCATTCATTCCAAACCTATAAAATACCTAAAGAGACCAAGGCAACTTAATAAAAACATTCTATTAATCAATCAAGTGATAAAAGCTTCCCTATTTTATCCTATTTCCATATTAGTCATAGGGAAAACACATCTATAGGTCTTAAGTATTGAAGGAGAAATGCAAGAGCTATATTTTACAAGTTACAATCTAGGTCACTATTTTACTTGATTATCACACATTACATGATTCACACATAAGCCAACATGTAGGGGATAACTACATAATTTTGAGATCCTCATCAAAGTATTGGATATGTAGGCAATGCTCATTGATAAATGGGTATTTGGGTCATCTTGACATTGTGTTCCAATTAACCCATTTTTTCATAACCAATATGAAGATAAACTAGGGTTTTTATATTTGTAAAGGAGTGATAATCCTATGACCTAGACTTAAATTCACCAGAGTGAAGATGACATAGAACCCAAAAGCATCTTGGTGGTCACATCTAGGTATTTTATACTAAACACCTATGTTCAATTCAAATAATAGCATCAGCATAACTATCCTAGGTTGATGCAAGTGTATGTGGCTACATAGGCACTATTTATAGAATTAAGTGAGTGTTAAAGAATCTATATCCAATCCACCTTCTACCTATTCTATATCCAAATATATATTAGAATCATCTACGTATCTTGTTTTCATTATTTTATCTAGCATAATTATACCTTTTATATATAACATCTTACTATAATGATTTTAGTATATGTTTATCTGAGTTTTATAAATAATTAGCCTACTCTAGAGATAGTCTACCATCCTTTTTCCCTAGGATATCTCTTCCCCATTTAACCCTAGAACCCCCACATCTAGATTTTAGGGTTAAACATTTGGTGAAATCGATCTTTGAACATATTTTTTTCTAAGCCTACCCTATAAGATGTTCTTACATGTATTGTCCTAATCTTTGTATTCTTTATCTATCTTATCATGGATTATATTTATTGCTTTGATGACTATGATTATGAAACTCTCCAACTTTATATCAAAAAAAGGGCAAAATTTGATGACTCTTGTATCCTTCCAAATGTTAAAGCATATGATCTCAAATATTTGAATGGTGGTAGTTACCATACCTCTAATTATGTCCATGTTCCCACCATTTTAAGAGATGATTTGATCCATATTAAGGAAGATAAATATCCTTTATTATTACTTCATACACCACCATCATATGATTTTAGCCTTTGATATTTCCTAAAATATGGATACAAAGGACAAGGGTTGGGCAGACATGATCAAGGTATAACCCACCCTGTATCTATAAAATATAATAAATATCAGCAAGGCTTAGGATTTTCAAAAAAAAACATGAGGTACCAATAAGCCAAGTCATATAATCATGCCCTTCCTACACATTTTACCATAAAAGTGGGTACATATGACAAAAATGATCCTTCATATGATCACCATAAGTTATAAAAAACACATAAATAAATTATGATTGATTTACAAATTGTTTATAAGTGGGACATTCCTTCAAATGAATTAATTCCAACCCCCATAATTCTAACATTTCCAAATAATGTCCCCTTTATCAAGGTGACGATTCTCTTTTCCCTTCATTTGACATTGTAAATTTTCAAAAGGTTACCTAAGACATCATGGCATATTTACCAAGTAATTTTAAGGCACCAATAAGATGGAACCATTTCAAACCTAAAGTTCCAAATGTTTTTAATGTTCCAAATCTTGAAACTAAGGTATATTTATCTCCCAAGAGACTAATTCATGAAAAACTTATATACCATACCAAAAGAGGTAACTTTACAAAATCTCCTTCTAATATAAATGGTTACATCTATACCAAAAGTTAATGAACCAAGTTATTCAAATTATATACCAATGGTACCACCATTCAAAGATCCAATACCATTACCAAAGTATCCTAAATTTAGTAATTCAAATCTTGCACTTGTTGTCCATGAGGATGATAATACTCATATCCATAGATTAGAGAGAAGTGGTGGATTATAATCAATGATAACACCTATGCCAAGCACCATCATTCCCATGGAGTGTTTTATTTCTATGATGAGCATTATTGAGGATCTTCAAAAACAAGTTTTTATACTTTAAATGCAAATGGCTTTCCATAATATTAATGCAAATATTACCTCATTCAATAATCAACCTCTTATATAATGTATACTTAAATATCCTTATCCATAATATTTTGAACTACCAAATTTACCTCTCTTTTTTGAGTCATAAGGACCCATTCGACCACATGATTAACAATGTACATATTTTAGTCAATGGGAAAAATATGTCAAACTATTACTCAAATTCTTCCATATAAGCAATCTAATCAGGCTCATAATTAGTTATATATCCTACCAATATGTTCCTTAACTAATTTTTCACAATTATAAGATGTATTATTCATGGCTTTCAATATCTATAAGGTGCCAAAACTTACATTAGAACATTTTCACCATTTTAAATAATGTGATGATGAATATTTTCAAGATTATACTATTCAATTCAAAAATACATCATATGAGCTATCATTTAGACATTCATAGTTAGAGTTAAAATTCATATTTATTAGAGGTGGTATTTCTCCATTAAAATAAAGAGAATTGCATAAATAATATGAATCATTTCCACATTTATACATGGATGTGCATAGATATGCATCATTCATTCTTACTCATCCAAAATAGCTTATCATATCCCATTAAAAATACCAAATTTGTATTCCTCACACAAATGAGGGAGTTGAATTACCAAATGAACATTACGAATATAAATGTGGAGTTTTTAATTTTTATATGGGAGCTCTACAAAGTTTTCTCAATATGGGACCAATCCAAGGTCCACATCTTATGCAAAAACCCCAAGGTGAATAACAAAAAAATAATCCACACCAAAAAAAATTTACAATCACATTATTCATGGGTGGTGCTTATTTTTGGCATAACCATATTGATCCTACAGAAATAAAAACTACTTGTAGTATATGTTTACAACATATTGGCTTTGATATAAAAGACTTATAAAACAAAGGAGTTTATAAATAATCCTTGGGAAACATAACACTAATAACTATGTGTGGTCACTGATGAGATGGGGGTGCATTGGTAAAGCAACTTGGTTGTTATATGCACCACCCAAGTTCAAATCTCAGAGGTATTAGAAGGCCATTTATGGGCGTTTCACTAGTATAAGCTAGTTGTGGCCATATTGGTGGTAAAAATGCCAATTGTGGTAGGAATATTGTGGCAAGAAATGTAAACATTGATTGTGGTGGGAATATTAGTATTAACCGGTTGTGGTGGTAGTGTTGGTATCAGCTGGTTGTGGTCGTTGATGCAACTAGTTAGTTACTTCAGTCAAAATATTCGTATATATCTAAAAAAATAACTACTTGTGGTCATAAATTAATTCAAATAATATTTTAGGTTATGCCTACCATAGATTCATAGACATTTAGATTGGGAACTCTTTGGTTATATCAAATGAAATCACAAATTGACCAAAATCAGCAAGGTATTTCATTTTCTCATGAAGGAAAATTGATCCATAGTCCAAATGATAGAATTGGTTCTTATATTGCACTTATAAAATGTGAGGAGGAACATGTCATGTAACTTTTCCACCTATCCAACCATGATCCAAACAATTAAAAATATCCAACTTAAGGTTGCAAGGTCACATATTCCAAAAAATAAAAATAAAAAATAACATAAAAAATAAAAATATAAAATCTAAAATTTACATATTCTATTAGCTCCTTGGCATATATGTTGTCATTTATATGTTATTAGATGGAATATCAGTATTTCCTATATACACATGTGTTTCATGCATATTTTGAGTGTGATTCAGGCATACACAGATACATGATTTATGCACTTTTAGATGTTGGACTTTTTGTCTACTCATGTCACTAGGATGTCGGGGGCATCCACCTCTATGAGCATGATGCATACAAGCTATATCATTTTATGTTCATATTATAATATCATTTTTGAGATCATGTATGTACTTACACATGCCTTTATCCATGCTTATATATTTCACAATGTGTTTGATATGCAATGTACTTAACATTTTTTGCTAACACATATATAGGGACTAGTATGTTATTTTTATGTTGGTTGCTTATGATTTCATTTATGAACTTAATTAAGTGTATTTATTTGATATTATATTTATTATTTGACAATTTGAATGTTCTTCATTGTTTTCAGCCCCCATGCCTTTATTTTCCTCTTTGACATTTGAATATGTCATTACTTGTTGTATGTTAACATTTGAATTTCATTTATTTATTTATGGACATTAGACTAAGTCATGTCCCTTAGAGTGTGTGGAATTTGAGCATGCCCCTTTTTTGATGTCTGATTAGACCATTATCTTTTTATTTAATTTTGAGTGTGGTTATGTGTGTGCTATATTTCTTATTAATCATGTATTTTTATTATCTAGACGTTACCATGATTCACATCATTCATCTTAGGACTTGGTGTGATCAAATTCTTAATGATTTAATTATATATCTACCTAGACATGTTCCCTCTATATCTTACATGTTACTTTCATAGTTTACATGGTTATCTTATCATTTTGAGGTAAAATTACCACTTGCTACTTCCCTCACCTCAAAGGGGAGGCATGTTAGTGGGGGCATGCCATGGAGGCATGACTTCCACATTGATTCATAAATTTAGATTACAGTGGATCATGTTTTATAAACATGGTTTCTACACTTATTCAATAGGCAACTATAATGAGCCTAGCTCAAAACTGACCAGAACTTGACCTAATTTTTTGTTGGTAATTTCGTCAAACAATTTATATGCAACCTTGTAGCTTGCTGATGTAGTGTTTCAGTTGAAGTAGGTTGATAGCAACGAATGCTAAGACTAATTTAAAGACCCTTACAATGCCTACAATCTGATCTACATGCAGATATGTAATTCTTTTTGGACTTTTTTCATGCAAATATATGGAAACTCGTTATGCAAAGACTAGCTACAACAAATAGACATTTTGTAAAACATTTGTCATGCATAATATCATTAACAAATCTATTTGCAAGAGTATCTTTTGAACAATCAGCTACTTATATTTCCATCAATATGAATATTTCAATACAAAGCAAATGTCAAATAGCCAAGACTCTTGGCTAATACATATGAACTAATGCTTAGGTCTAAAGATGACAGTCACCTACAGTTGTGCCAATTCTTAGTGCAACTAAATGATATCTAAAATGCATAAAATTTCAACAATGGACCTGGTTTGGAGTTTCCTTACTTCCCAATAAAGAAGCAATAAAAATTATGGTAGTTGGGGACCATATGCAGCCCACACAAATTTTTAAGGAAGTCGCCCCTGTTCAGATCTGCAATAAATAAATAAAATAATCAGCAAGCTTCCAAGTCTCCAATAACTCCCAACACCTTCATCATAACCCTAGGAATGATGTGCCCCACTCTCCAAGAAATCGATGCAAGTATGAGCTCTAACAAATGGGAAGAAGGCTCTAATGGCATCCCTGTTGCTTCAGACTTGGCATCAAAAAATTTCTTCATAGAAAAATTAGGTTCTCCTCATCATTTAGTTGATGCCTCCAATAAGATTCTCCAAGGCTAATAGTCTCCAATACAATGATTTCCAAAATTGGCCTTAGGCCACAAATTTATACCCTAATGAAGTGACTGAAGTATCACCTCCAAATTACAATAATTTAGGTGATATTTCACACCCTCAAAATTGCTATTTGTGGGAGTTTTCGTTCCCAAAGATAATTTGATTATCTGCAGATCACTTAGCTCCACAAATACTCAAGAAGAATTCACCAATAAACAATTCATCAAATCTCCATCCCAAATGGTGAGACCTCAAGGTCTATTTATGCTTTTCCTCTAGAGGTTAGCCTCAATAAAATAATATTATCCTTTGACTTCTAGAAGATTCCATAATATTTAATCTTTTTGCACAAGTGACTACGAAAATGACTCTCTCACCATGCCTCATTAGCCTACGAGAGTCGTTAATAAGCTAATCCTACTGATATGTCAATGTCAACTAGAAGGGAACATGACAGTCCACCCCTCCTAAAATTGCTTGTCCCCAAGTAATCTAAATTTAGGATGCTACAGGATTTCCTCACTTATTTCTTCATTGATATGTTTTGGGTTCATTGACAAAGTTCCTATAGAAGAGACTCCACTCTTTGCAGCTTTCAAGAAATATATGGTATAACCAAGAGCAGGAATAGATTGTCCCAGACTAATAGCTCCCTGTGCACCATTAATAGCAGTATTAACAGAAGATACTAGTTGTCCAGCATCTAGACCCAACATGCCAGCAACAAATGAATTTTGTGAAACATTTGGAGATACCAACCTAGCTCCCACCATATTAATAGAGGTTCCAGCAAAAATCAATGTTGACTGTCCAGTCACTTGAACATTTTGAGGAGTTGATATTGATGATGAGCTTATTCTGTTAGCAAGTAAATTTGATGCTTGCATACCCACTGAAGCATTGCCTATTTACAGCCCTAGAGAACTTGCTCCTGGTAAAGCACCTGAACCCAAGCGTGAGTGTGAGAGACTATTTAATAAGCTTACATTTATGGTGGAAGCTATTGTAGTATGAAGTTGTTGTGATGTGTTGCCAAAAATTGATTTAAAATCCTTTCTATCTGCTGCATCTATGCTTGATTTTGTCTCTCTCATCATCACATACGCCTCACAAGAGCACCGACCATCTACATGTAGACCAAATGCACAAAATCTTGGATGCCCAAGCATGCCATCAAAACTACCATGCAATCTTTGCAAAGCCTAGACCTAGGATCTGAAATGCCATCTCCTTTCCTCTGAATCATAACTTCAGCCAGTATTGAGTTTAGGTGACTGTCTGTCTCTATATGACTCTAAAGATGAATCCTTTTCATTTCTTCTCATTTCATCCCACACCAATGGACCAATAGTTATTTCTTGAAGCTTATGATCATTCTTTGCAGACCCCTATTGACATAAAAAAATAGCCCTTCTCCCAAAAAGCTGAATCTGTAATAGCAATTGCACGATTGGCATAAAAGAACAACTTGCCAAAAGGATCACTCAGAGTGCCTTCATGTAGCCAAGAATCCAAGGACTCAGCCAATGGACGCAAACTACATATGAACAATAGTAATAATGTGTGATAAGGTTCCTCCTCCCCATCTTGAACCAAACAAAATTTAAGTTTTTCATACAGATGATCAAAAATGTGTGTTTCCAGTTCTCTGGCTTTTGATGCATTTTTCAATTGACAACAAGGACTCACACCATTAACTACTTGTAATAGAAATTTTGCCCTTTGTATATCACTTGAATGGACCAAGTGAGTGTTGGTTACTTTTAGACCCATTGAAGATGTTTCCAAAGTCATGCCAGTAGTGGCAAAATAGTAGACATCCTTGGCTCCACTTGACACTCCTAAATAATGACCCCTAATTTTCAGACAAGGATCTGAGGTGTCACTGCTTCTAGGATCCAACAGTCTCGTACCATCTCTGGATGAATTGTTGCTCTCACCAAACTCACCAGTTTCAATTCCATTGTTTCTTTCTCCATTTTCAAAAGTTGGTATTACAGTATGAAAACTCTTATCTACTGCAATTTCACTTCTATAACCTTCATCTTCTTCATATATTGTAAGGCTTCTCTAGCTTTCAACTAGAGGTTCCTCGCTAAGCATCTTCATATGCTTAATCCTTAACTCCTAGATATCAGTATGGTACTCTAGTTTTTGTTGTTCCCCTGGTGTAGGCATCAACACACATTCTGCTACCCACTCTACCATATCATGTCTTACTAGCCTCACCATTCTCCTAAAAGAGATCATCCTGAAACTAGAGTATCAAATTGCCTTAAGAACATGAGTCTTTTCATTAACCTGAAAAGACATCTCCATATCTCTAAGATCAAGGGTGAATTTCCCAATATCATGTAACCATCTCATGCCAAGCACCTTGTCAATATCACCCATGTTCACTACATAAAAGTCTATTTTGAACTCATAGTTGTTTAATCATATGGGCAAGTCTAAAATCCTCTTCTCACATTTGAGGGTATAGCCACATGCAAACTTAACCCTTATCCCCTCAAATTCCTCTATCTTAATGCCTCTCCTAGTAACCAAATGAGCATCAATGAAGTTGTGAGTTGCCCTTGTATCAAGAAGAGTGATTATATTTTGCCCTAATAAGACCCCACGCATCCTAAATGAACCCTCTTGTTGGATGCTAGTGATGTGTGCATCAAGTTTCCCCATTGCTCCTTCATGTTTTTCTTCTTCTTGCTCTACTCCTGAGTCTTCAAAATCAAATTGCTAATCTAATTTTTCTAATCCAGAGTCTTCATAATATGCCCACATTATTCTATTAGCCTTTCCCTTTGGTCTCAAGAGACAATCATGATTTGCATCATAAGGCCCCTTACAATAGAAACACAACTTATTCTTCCTTAATTCATTGAGTGTGTCATGATCCAAAGGTGTTGTTGATTTGTCCTTAAAATCTAGATTGTTCTTCTTCTTAGAGAAAGATTTATTATCTTGATTTGAATAAGATCCCTTTAATACAAACTTATTCTTTGGTGTTGACAGTTCCATACTCCTAGCCTTTTTCATAGCCTCCTAAAGAGTAGGAAGATCAAAGGCTTTTATCCATCCTCTCATAGGCTCCATTAATCCCTGAATAAATAGGACCACCAACCATCTCTCTGAGATGTTAGGAACCATCACCAATGATTTTTGAAAATCTCCAATGTAACTCTTCAAACTTCCAACTTGCTTGAGTTAGGTCAAATCCCTGAAGTAGGATTCTAGATCTTTCCTATCAAAACGTTCCACAAGTCTGTCCAAAAACTCTTGATAGGATGTAATCTGATTACGCTATAATGTTACCAATCCATGATACCACCATTTGTGTGTTGCTCCTTCCAAGTGTATCATGGCAAACTTGATGGCTTCTTCTTTTATCATGGGTTGAAGAGCAAAGAAGGTATCCAACTTATGAATCCATGACTGTGCAGTAATCTTGCCACTACCATCAAACACAAACAATGTGAGCTTGTTAGTAGCTTGCTTAAGGTCCTTATTTTGATTCTGAGGCCTCCTCTCCCATCGATACCTGTAGTAGTCCATCCTTGTTTGTACAAAATGATCAAAATGCATAAGCCCTAGTGCTTTTAGTGTCAATAGTTTCCATTCATCATGAGCAGCCATATATGCATCAGCAAAGGTAGGCTCCTCAGTATCTTCAACATTCTCTTCTACTGTAAGTTCTTCCCTCAAGAAAGTGGGTTGTGTAGGTCTATCTATAGTGTGGAAAGATGCTCTTAGTATTCTCCTTGTACCAGCTATGCTCCTTTCATCATCATGATCTTGGGGCTGCTTCTCGGTAAGACCAACTACTGTAGAGTGTTTTCAAGCCACTCAAGTACCCCAGATACTTGTTGTTGTTCCTCCCTTAAACTCCTAAAAGTATCAAGTAAATCTCTATCATCATATCTTCTTCCATTTCTAGGAGGACTTCCTTCTCTTCTTTCCTCCATAGGGCTACCAATCTCTTTATCCCTTGCTGCTACAGCTGTTGATAATGTGTCTTGTATCTACTTCCTTTCTTCTCTCACTATATATTTCTTGGTCCTGTCACTTTGTTTCATAAATGAAGACAATTTCTGACCCAAAGGATGGTAGGAAACTACTCTGATACAACTATAACGAGCCTAGCTCAAAACTGACCAAAACTTGACCTAAATTTTTATTGGTAATTTCATCAAACAATTTATATGCAACCTTGTAGCTTGCTGATGTAGTGTTTAAATTGAATTAGGTTGATAGAAACGAATGTTAAGACTAATTTAAACACCCTTACAATGCCTAAAATCTAATCCACATGCAGATATGCAATTCTTTTTAGACTTTTTTCATGCAAATATATGGAAACTAGTTATGCAAAGACTAGCTACAGCAAATAGACATTTTGTAAAACATTTGCCATGCATCATATCATTAACAAATATATTTGCAAGAGTATCTTTTGAACAATCATTTACTTATATTTCCATCAATATGAATATTTCAATACAAAGAAAATTTCAAATAGCCAAGACTCTTGGCTAATACATATGAACTAATGCTTAGGTCTGAAGATGAAAGTCACCTACAGCCGTGCCAATTCTTAGTGCAACTAAATGATATCTAAAATGCATAAAATTTCAACAATGGACTTGGTTTGGAGTTGCCTTGCTTTCCCAATAAATAAGCAATAAAAATTCTGGTAGTTGGGAACCATATGTAGCCCACACGAATTTCTGAGGAAGTCACCCCTATTCAAATCTGGAATAAAGAAATAAAATAATTAGCAAGCTTCTAAGTCTCCAATAACTCCTAACACCTTTAGCATAACCCTAGGAATCATGTGCCCCACTCTCCAATGGAAATCAATGCAAGTATGAGCTCTAGCAAATGGGAAGAAGGCTCTAATGGCATCCCTATTGCTTCAGACTTGGCATCAGAAAATTCCTTCATAGAAAAATCAAGTTCTCCTCGTCAATTAGTTGATGCCTCTAATAAGATTCTCCAAGGCTAATAGTCTCCAATACAATGATTTCCAAAATTGTCCTTAGGCCACAAATTTCTACCCTAACAAAGTGACTGAAGTATCACCTCTAAACTGCAATAATTTAGGTGATATTTCACACCCTCAAAATTGCTATCTGTGGGAGTTTTCATTCCCAAAGATAATCTGATTATCTACAAATCACTTAGCCCCACAAATACTCAAGAAGAATTCACCAATCTACAATTCATCAAATCTCCAACCCAAATGGTGAGACCTCAAGGTCTATTTATGCTTTTCCTCAAGAGGTCGGCCTCAATAAAATAATATTATCCTTTGACTTCTAGAAGATTCCATAATATTTAATCTTTTTGCATAAGTGACTACAAAAATGACTCTCTCACCATGCCTTGTTATCCTACGAGAGTCATTAATAAGCTAATCCCACTGATATGTCGATGTCAAATAGAAGGGGACATGACATCAACATACCCAGATTATAGTGGGGGCATGTTTTGGAAACATGTCCTCCAATTGGCACTTACACTAGTTCTCAGATTTAGATTGTAGTGGGGGCATGTTATAAAAACATGTTATACACATTGGTACTTATATAATTTTTTATATTTCTCCATATATAGTTAGGGCATGTTTTGAAACCATGTTCTCCACACTTACACAATTTTGACTTGGCCAAATTGCACAATTATATGATGTAGATACACATTTATGGTAGAATTTTATACATTGATACCATTATTATACATAGTTTTAGCATGAGACATATCTAAGTTGCATATGTTATAAAATTTGTGCCTAATATTGTAAAATCAAATTATTTTTACATTCTAAACACTTTCAAGGAATGTCACTACCCACTAGGTTAGAATTTTATGGATTGTCTTGAGCCAATCTAGTACAGTAACTGGTTCACTTTTTAATATGATTGAGGTGATTAAATCACTCAATATTTCCAATTTTATGGGTTGCACTTGATTGCATCATCCAACCTCACCAGTTTTATAGTGTGATTTAACTTAGTTCACTCACATTCACTATGTTATTAGTATTATTGGTTTGCATGGTTGAATTAATCTCAACTATCAGGTGGCAACTCATCTTTTATCCAAGATTGGGGATAAGTGCCCTCTAATATCTCTCTATATATAATTAGATATACGTATTTTCTAATTTTATATTTTTCTTAATATTAATTTTAGAGATTCATAATTATATATCTTACAAATAAAATTACCAAAAGGCAAGACGATTACACCAATACATAGGTGTAATCTTAAACCTTGCTCTCTTTAAATTTCAATCAATTTCAATGCTTTAAATTTTATATTATATACAATGATTATATACTATAACATGCTCTTGGTTATAGGTTAGTCACCATCAAATCACTCAAGTTAGACTCAAGCAAACACAAGGTGCATTATACACCCAGGTATGCATTCCTTTTCTTTTTAGCTAGAATTTGTTGTGTTTTAGAGCCTATTTCTAAATTATAATATATTTTCAAATACTGTACATTTTTAAATATATTGTACACTCTATATGTATTCTTGTTGGGGTTCAAGGCTATATCAGACCTTGAGTAGGGGTTCAAGGGTGGAAACCCCCAAAAAGTAGGGTTTTAGGGGTGGCAACCCCCAAGTAAGGATTTATGGGTGGCAGCCCCTGACAAATGGGGGTTCAGGGGTGGTAGCCCCCAAAAAAAAAATTGGACCCCTTTATAATGGGAAACCATTTTGGGTTGATTCTACCCATGGTTTTGGTACCCATTATTTTTTAATACTACTTTGTTAATGTATTATGTATTATGTATTTATGTATATTTCATAGGTGATACATCATGAGAACTAGGGTTTGAGAAGAAAGAATAGAGTGTGTGAATTTAGGTGCAAATTTAGGAGGATTTGTTGAACATAGCTCTAAACAATATTTATGCATTGTAATTGTGAAGAGATATTTGAGAGTGATTATACTCTAGTGGCTAATAATAAAATCTAAGAAAGTGTTTTTTGGTGGATGTATCCCAAATTGGGTGAACCATGTTAAATCTAGTCTTTTTATTGTGCATGTTTATTTTTTTTATTTATGTTTCTCTGTTTATATATGTTATTATGATTATGTGAAATTTGTCTGCATCAATTTCTATATTTATTCCTAACAAAAATTTCATTACTATATTAAATGTGGGGGAGAACTGTAGATACTATTTCTTAATTATATATCATCTCAGTCTTGTAAACTTGGAAAATATATATCATTAATGTGCATTCAACTTCTATACCTTTTCCACTACTAAAAGGCTCACATAAAATATCTCTTTGTGCCTAATTTTTTATATCTTAATACGACCTATGTATTATGATGACTCAGACCTTCTATCTTGACTAAAATGTTATAAACCTTCCTATCTTCTATCTAGTTTCAGACCTGCACCTTTTTTTCAACTACCCAAACACTTTTGTCATAGTCAATATTAGGACTTGTTCCAAAGTCTTAGTAATAGTTTAGGTTAGTAGGTTTGTAATAAATTAAAAGGGAATGATTCTTATTTGAGGCATCCCCTTTATAAATTTTGGTTAATTTATAATATATAAAAATTGTAGTAATGTTTTAGAGGTAAATAATCTTGTATAGAGTTAGGTTTTTAGTTATTACTTGGTTATTTTACTAGTCTCTCGATAAAGTTATAAATATGTCTTAGCTTAGTCATTTGGGGTTAACATATTATAGGAACCATTATGTGCTTGAATACTTTTAATTAATAAAATAATTTTTATCTACCTACTATAGACACAATATTAATCTATGGTAAATTCTATTTGTGGATTTTAATCACATACTATGAGTGGTATCAGAGCATGATAAAAATTGTTGGTAAAAGAAGCGTGGTGAATATCCATGAAATAAAAGGTAAAAGAGAATATTTATGAGGAGGTAAAATATAAGATTCATGTGGTGAAATATAATATTCACATGGAATCACATTTACAAAGAAGGAAAAGCCTATGAAGAGAAAATATGGGTATGCAAGTTTGAAAATCTCTTATTCTTTCATGCTTTTTCATGCACAAAACATTGAAAAAGCATTGAAAATATCCATTTTTAAATAAATTTTTTTAAATCTATAGATATTTCAAAAAAAAATTAAAAATAGAGGCCTAAAAACTTATATGTTGTAAAAATTATTTATAGTCCATTTCCATGCATTCAAATTCCTATAGAAGTATATTGATTGCTTCCAACACCTAAATCACTATCTAAAAGACCAAAATTAATCCATTTTATATATTTTTCAAGATTATAACACTATACTTGAGAAGAGTAAAACCTTAAAAAAATATAAATCTAAATTCTATGGTGTTTTGCTAAGTTATTATGAGTTTTGATGAATTTATAGACCCTTTTTATTGCCTGCAAACTCATCTAGAGATCTGAAATCTTATAAAACTCCTACTTTTTTAGTTTTACATTATAAAACTTATTTTTTACAGCCATAACCATAAATAATTTCATCCCATATCTTTTACTTCTAATTTGTGAGCTTTTTATCCTTCACTTGCAATATATACATACATATACGACCTTCCTACAACTCCTACTAAGGTGTAAGGATTTTTATAGCCCCTATATTCATCCATGGTCTCCTTGGGATATAAATTTCATATAATTGGTTTTTAAATAAAATATTTTGATGAGCATAAATTTTAACACATAGTTTTGGTAATATTTACAATTTCTTGGGGCCCACTTCAAATCAAAGTAAAAGCTTTTTTTTAACAATTTTTGTTCATGGGTAAATTTTTTATTTCATGGTTTATTAATTTTTTATTTATTTTTATATAAATAAAAAATCATATTTAAAAACAATATCTTCTCTTTATGTGTTATAAATGCTCATAGATCAATTAGTAAAGATCATTTTGTAAGACTTTTGGAAGTTGGACGTCCAAAGTTCAAATCTTCAAGTACACTTTTTTGTTCAAGTTTTTTTTATCAAATATATTGGTATATGATTTTTTAATATTCATTTTTATAAATATATTTTATATGTATGTTTTTACTTTGTCACAAAGTGAATAATCTTCTAAAAGCGTGACAAAATTGATAAGTCACAAGTGGGTGTAAAGGAGGGTGAAATAAGGTTGTTTTTTTGGATAAATAAGGGTGTAATTTTATTTTTTTTTGGTTTGGTTAAGTTAAAAACCCATCCAAAATATTTCATATGATTGATGTGGAGGTTAAATGAAAAATCCCAAAGAAGCTTTTTTTTATGTCAAGTGTTATTGTGGGTGTGTTGCATTTTCATTTATTTTCATTTGAAAATGCTGAAAATTTAGAATTTACTTTCTAATATTGATCATTTAATGGTTTCTAATTACACTGATTAAAAACACTTAATGTAAGCATCATTAGTATTCAATAAATTATGGGATGTTTTGAATAATGAACATCCTATGTTACCCACAGCACAAGATAAACTTGATATTTTTAATATGTGTGATTCTAAAGCTTTAGATTTAATCAAGTGTTGTTACACTAGAGATACATTCATATTGAAAATTATCCCCAAATTTACACTGCATTGAAGACTATCTAATTTGTATGATAAAAATCCCAATCATAATATATATATATATATATATATATATATATATATATATATATATATATATGCAGTTGTTTACATTGTTATTAGAAGAAGATTGGGATATGGGAGATTACATGTATAAGTTGAATAGTATTTCTACTAAATATACTAAGACTAGGTTTGGTAAACTTGATGATGATCTCATTGTAACTACTGCATTGAGAGGGCTACTTGGGTCCTATAGAAAATTTGTATAAATTCTTCATGTCTCTAGTAAGATCACAGACATAAATTTTGATAAACTTGTTGAGTTTCTTATTTGGTGTGACCTTTATCTACCCAATAAATCCAAGAAATTTGAGGAATCCCATGTTACATAGTCCAAACCTAGTTCTTTTTATTTTGGTCAACACAATTATAGAGGGAAAAGCAATAGAGGGGTATAGGTTATAAAGGAGGAAGATTTCAAAATATAGGTAGAGGATATCATCAAAATAACTATTATAATCAAAAATATATCCATTTTCATTCAAATGAGATGAGTGATAAAGGACATTGTCATAACTCATATAAAGGTAGAGTTAGAGGCATATCAAACATTTAATGTCATAGATGTGGAAAATTTGGTTACATTGATTCATAGTGTAGGATTCCTTTTGACAAAATTCAGATGCTATAATAAGTGACTAAGTCTAACTCTACTCAATATGCATACCATTAATATGATTAATTAAGAAATGTTTCTCATGAATCTACTTTCATAGCCTTAGGGAACATTGTTTATATGGAATATGAGGCTATAAATGAGTTCATAGATGTTTGGGTTTTAGATACAAGTGAAACCAAGCACATGACATTTAGGTGAGATTTATTTTAGACCTTCAAAGAAGTATCTCTCACTCTAGTATCCTTGGTAGATAAATATATGCATACTCCACATGGACTTGTGTCTATTCAGATTCTTCTTCCTAATGGTTTTATCAAATACTTGGAGAATATTTTGTATGTTCCCATATTACAAAAACATATTTTTTCCTTTGTAACTATTCATAAGAAGGGTTATCAAATTATGCCTGAAATTGGACTCATTTATATTAACTCTATCAAATAAGGATACAAAATAATGTATATAGGTTATGAAGATGGAAACTTGGTTCATTTTCATTACAAATTACTTCCTCCCACATGAGAAATTATATCAGTTGTTGAAATAGGTACATATATAATGTTTACACAATGTTTTTGTCATCTAAATTATGGACATTTGAATGTTCACTCTTTGGTGGACTTACATAGATATATCATGGTGAATGGTTTTCCAAAAAAAATTAAAGATAGTATTCTTTGTGAATAATGTGTTTTAGGCAAATAAAATAGGGAAAATTTCTTATGGTTTTTTCTTGGTGAGCTAACAGATATTTGTAGTTAGTTCACAGTGATGTCTATAATATGAAAAATTCATCCATTGGAAGGTGTAGGTATTTTTTATTTTTTATTGATGTTTGTTCTAGGATGACTTGGTTGTTTTTTATGAAAAACAAATTAGAGGTTTTCATTAATTTTTTTGAATGGTTAAACTTAGTTGAAAAATAAATAGGTTCAAAATGAGTTACTATTCGTTTAGATAGTGGTGGTTAATATACTTCAAATTAATTTTCAAATTATTGTTGGGAACATGGAATCAAATGAAATATAGTAATGCTTATACTCCATAATATAATAGATTTTCTAAATGAATGAATATAACTTTAGAGAGCATAACTCGAGCTATGTTGTACTATAAATAGCTTGATGATAAATTTTGGGTAGAAGCCATTAGTAGTACAATTTATTTGAGATACAAATCCCATAAAATTGTAATTTTAGGTAAAATTCCATATGAGGTTTGGCATGGATTTAAACCAAAAGTTAAACACATGAAAAAAATTAGATGTATTTGTTTTACTTTAGTTCTTATTGAACATAGGACTGAGTTGGAACCTCAAAGTAGAAAATGCATTTTTTAGGGGTATTCAGAAGCTAAAAATGGGAATCATTTGCTTAAATAATATACATTAAAATTAATAGTGATGAGGGATGTGATATTTGATGAATTTGGTAATATGAACACTACAGAGATATACTCACAATTTGACAAGCTAGAGAGGAAGATTCAAAATGTGCTAATGGGAATAATGAAGATAACTCTCATAGATTATGGTATGAGACAAGTATCCCTTCCATTTATTATAATTCATCAATTATTTCAAAACATAATGACTTTAAAATTTTGAAAATTATCCAAGTCTTCCTCCAAATTATGCACATGAAGAGAATTCTATTATTCTTGATTTTAAAAATTTATGCAAGTATATAAAATGGGCTCAATGTACTTTTTTTGACTTGATAGTAGATGAATTTGGTAAAATAATTCTTAGGATTTCTCATAAATAGGTAAATTATGTAATTATTATTACTAATTCTTCCACTAAGCCATCCACTTTTGAGGAAGCTTCTACCAAATAGGTTTGGCAAAAATCAATGCAAAATGAGTATGATGCCATTATTAACAATAATACTTGGGTTTTGATTTATCCTCCTCCTTATATTCAACCCATCAGATGAAAATGGGTTTATAGGGTAAAATATATATCATATGGCTCCATTGATAAACATAAGGTAAGGCTTGCTGCAAAAGGTTATGCATAATAAGAAGGAATTGATAATGAGGAAACATTTGCATCAATAGCCAAATGGCACACTATTTTTATGGTTCTTTCCTTAGTAACACAAAATAGCTGGAAAATACATCAAATGAATGTAAAAAGTGTTTTTTTAAATGGTGATTCAAAAGATGAATTTTATATGACACAACCCCAAGGTTTTGAGAATGTGGGTGCAGAACACAAAGTGTGTAAATTAATCAAATCTCTTTGTGGGATCAAATAATAACCTAGGGATTGGTATGAAAAAATGGATTTCTACTTGTAGAGAATTAAATTTTTACATAATGAATCTAATGATACTCTTTGTATTCAACTGCAGGGAAATAAATTTGGAGATTCTAATTCTTTACATCGATGACTTGTTTATCATAGGAAATTATGAAAACCATAACATATATGTGAAGAAGGAACAAAAAATTGGGTTTGAGATAACATATCTTGGAATTATAAACTATTATCTTGTCATATAAGTTATTGAGAAATATAAAATCATTTTCATTGCTCAAATCAAGTATAGTTTTGAGTTATTAAACAAGTTTAGTATCAATGATTTCAAACCTACCCTCACTCCAATGGAAAGCAACTTAAAATTATCTAAAGATGATTGTAGTGCATTTTTTGATGACACCAAATACAAACAATTAGTGGGATGCTTAATATACTTGATGACTACCAAGTCTAATATATCCTTTGTAGTGGGAATTTTTTATATGTTTATGAATGAGCCTAGATGATTTCATAGGCATGTGGCAAAAAGAGTACTTATTTACCTTTAGGGAACAAAAACATATGGCCTTGAGTACCAGAATAATAAGAACTTAAAACTTGTTAGGTATTATGATGCATACTTTGGTGGATGTGTGGATGATCAAGTATCCACATAGGGTACATTGTGCATATGGGTTGAGTTGTCATTACATGGTGATGTAATAAGTAGTGTATTATGTCAAATTCATGAGTAGAATCAAATAAATTATAGCGTGGGATGCTTCTAAAGAGATTGATTATTTACATCACATCCTTGAATACCTTTGGATTTTTTAGATTGCTCCTACATAGTTATGCATTGATAATCACAATACAATCAAGATGTCCAAAAAAAAAGTATTTCATGCCAAAACCAAACATATGGATGTCAAATATCATTATCTGTGAATTTTTGTGTTGAAGAAAAAAATTGAATGAAAATATTATCCAAATGCAAATCAGACAATTGTTATTTCCACAAAACTCCTTTACATAATCAAATATAAAAAATTTAGAAAAATGCTTGGAATGTGTCCAAAGAACTGACTTTGGATCATAGGGTGGTTTGTTATGACTTATTTCAAAACCTTATAAATATTTTGGTTGGTGTGTTTGTAATAAATTAAAGAGGAATGCTTCTTATTTAAGACACCCCCTTTATACATTTTGGTTAAGTTGGATTATAATAAAATTGTAATAATGTTTTACGGGTAAACAATCTTGTATAGAGTTAGGTTTTTAGTTATTCCTTGGTTGTTTTATCAGTCTCTTGTTAATTTATAAATATGTTTTATATTGGTCATTTGGGAGTAACTTCTTATAGATACCCTTATGTACTTGAATATTTTGAATTAATAAGATATTTGTGATCTACTTATTATAGACATAAGATTAATGTATGTTAAATTAAATTTGTGTAGTTTACTTGAATACTAATAGTTAGATACTTATGTCGATTAAATTTTCCTACCCTAATATAAGTGTCCAGTGCACTAAATTCATCCAATTTTTAAAATGAAACATATTCCTAAGGTCGGCCTAAGTTCTTTAATGCAATATATTCTCCAAGAAGATTGGTATAAATATAAGATCAACCCTCATTCATTTTAAACCTTTAAAATACTTAAACAGACCAAGGAAACTTGCCAAAGGAATTATATCAAGCACTCAAGTGAGCAAAGATTCCCTATTTTCTTTTATTTCCATATCATTCATAGGGAAAACATATCTACACACCTGAAGTACTGAAGGATCAACCCAAGATATATATTTTACAAGTTATAATCTAGGTCACTATTGTACTTATTTATAAAACATTACATTATTCACACATACTCCAATATGTAGGGGATAACTACATGAGTTTGAGGCCCTCTTTAGAGTATTGGATATGTAGGCAGCACTCATTGACAAAGGGGTCTTTGGGGTAGCTTAAAATCAGGTGCCCACTAACCCATTTTTCTCATAACCAATATGAAGATGAATAACTAGGGTTTTGATATTTAACAAAGAGAAACAAACCATGACCCAAATATGGATTCACTAGAGTGAAGGTGACATAGAACCCAAAAGTATCTGTGTGGTCATATCTAGTTTTATTAAGTATTTAGAACTTGACACCTATGTCCAAGTTAGATAGTAGCATCAATGAAACCATCCTAGTTTGATGCAAGTGTTTATGGATATAGAGGCACAATTTATATAATTAGGTGATTGTTCTAGAATATAGATATATTCCACTTTTTGCATGTTCTAGATATAGGTTTGTATTGTAATCAAAACCAATTGAGTATTTGGTTTTCATTATTATATCTAGCATACTTTTACTTTTTATCTTTATCATCTTAGCATATTAAATTTATTATATGTTTATCTAAGTTTCATATTAATAGTTGGTCTACTCTAGAGATATTTTATTATCCTTGTTCCCTAGGATATATTTTCCCACTTTAACCCTAGATCCCTAACATCTAGATTTTAGGATTAAACAAAAGATTATATTAGGTATGGATAGTTACGTTGATGTTAGTGTTTAACTTGGATACAAGTTTCTAGTATATAATATTGATAATATATGTATACAACCACCTAGAACCTTGTGGATTTTATGTCACATTTTATTTGGTGTGTTCATATCTCATGCACAAGTTGTTGTTGTTCATCAAATGATAAAACCCTAGATTCTTCACCCTTGGAGTGATGTAAAAATGGGTTAGTGGGCACATAATGTATAGCACCCAAAAGACCCCTCTTTTTATGGGTGTTGCCTACATATAAAATACTCTAAATAGGCCTCATACTTGTGTAGTTCTCCCCTATGTGTTGGCTTGTGTGTGAATAAGTATGTATTGTGTGATAAATAAGTACATAGAGTGGCCTCTCTTATAACTTGTTAAATATGGCTCATAGAATTATCCTTTAGTACTTAAAGCATGTAGATGGGTTTTTCCCTATGATTGATATTGAAATAGGAAATAATAAGGTATATTTTCTTACTTGAATTCTTTATTGAGTGCCTTTGGTAAGTTTCCTTGTGAGTTGTTAGGTCTATGCTAGGTGAGAAATGAATGAGGATCAATCTTATATATATACCAATCCCCTTTGGAAATATCTCACATGAAAGAAATTAGTCTTACCATAAGTATTGTTTCATTTGTAAATTTTATGACTTTAGGGAACTAGATACTTAGTTTAGCATAGGACACTTGCATCAACATCAGAGTTTGGATAGGATATAAGTGTTTGGGAAGCTAAAAAATAGGTACATGTCCAAAACTTGTATAGGAAGATAATAATCAATTTTATAGCATTTTGAGTAGTATATAAGGCCTAGTCATCATAATAACATATGGTTAGACAAAGAGATAAGCAATAAGCATGATATATAGTGGATGTGAACCTTTTGACAGTGGGAAGGTATAGGAACTAAAGGGTATAACCATGAGAAGTACTTGCCAAGTATATAAGACTGAGGTGTTATATAATTTAGATTTAGTGTCAACATCTTGTTACATTTCCAAATATTATAAAATTTTCAAAAACATTTAAATAATTCAAAAAAAAAGTAAAAAATTGATTATGCATAGCTTTTAGACTATTGCACCATATTCTTCTATTTACTTCTATATGTGATCAATTAATCAATTATTCTAAGCCATTCACTCTTATTGACTTGTTGGAATATTGGCCCTTCTAATTTACTTTCAAATATTAAAAAAATCTCAAAATACAAATTAAATATTGATAAGCATGTTATTTAACTCTTTATTTTTATAGTCTATACTAATGCATTTTCATTTTTCCTCCATGACGGAATCGAACAATACATGATAGAACTGACTATCATTATTGTCTAATTAGTTGATCTTGTCCTTTTCCCAAATTTTCACTAAAATCACAATTTTTAGAACACATATCCTTAATAGTTATAATTTTTAGATTTCTTACCCAATATCAATATGAAAATCACTACTTTTCATGCAAAATCTATCTTTTTCAAAGCCGTATTGTTTATACATGTGACATATTTCAATAAGTGTACAATTTATAACATGAGTATGTAAAATTAGTCCTCTTCATATAATTTTAGTATCCTATACATCCCTAAAATATACAATTAACATTCAATGGGGCATCTTGTTCATGTTTATCCATATAATATTTTATAATGCACATCTCATATAGACACATGTAGTGTATTATTCATATCTTCATA
Source organism: Torreya grandis (assembly GCA_037957365.1). Lineage (NCBI taxonomy): Eukaryota > Viridiplantae > Streptophyta > Pinopsida > Cupressales > Taxaceae > Torreya > Torreya grandis. Next base: position 152,939 of record JARHVA010002723.1, read on the forward strand.
AATTCTTATATTTTTGACACCTTGATTCATTATACTTTCTAGTGTTATTAATTTTTATATTTAAAAAATATTAAAATATATATATATATATATTTAAAAATGTAAAAAACATTCAAAATATTTTTTAAAATATAAAATCAAGACCTGAACATGATTGGAAATCTAGTTTACATATTTTCAATAAGTTATTTATCTCATGATTAGAAGATAATGTATTATTTCTATATAAAACATGCATTTCATAGGTATACATGAGTGTTTTTTAGGACATAAAAACTTTTCTAGGGAACTAAGATGTTGGATTGACCTCTACCCACTAGCCTTGCTAAGCTAGGAACATCTTATCCATAAGTGAGAATACACACAAGTGTTATCATTCCATGACTCCTATATTATTGAGATTTATACTTTTTAACACTCTAAACTACACCCTAGGAGGAGATTAAAATCCTACCTCCAAGTTTGGGAAACATGGGATTAAACCAAGGTTGTGGGTGATCTATAGTTGAACTAAACCTCAAGATTATGGGGATAAATCCCATAGTACATCCATTTATCTAAAATCACTAAGACCTACTGATTTTTTGGGTGAAAAGGGATATAAGGGATGCATAAAATGAAACCTAATCTAAAGATGGTGATGAACCAATATCATTATCCACTCTATTTAACCTCGAACAACACTAGTGAATCAAACAAGTAACTGAACTACTAACTCTAGGAGTGTCTAGGCAATAGTGTTTCACATATGGGTTGTGATAGGTGGCTATAATATGAGGACAATGAAAGAGAGGTATGGTTTAAGACACTTAACAATTAGGTTCCACTCCAAGCTCAATCACCAACACTTTTGCATGATATATGACCTGCATAAAACATCTATTAGTACTAAGTAAAGTAAGGACATACAAAGGAAGAGAAATATAACAATTATTCAATTTAAAATATCATAAACACAATACATATATATGATATAATTTGAATCATTCATTACATTAGTCCAAGAGTTTTACAAGATACAAATCTAGGTAGAGTTTCTTCATACCCAAGTGAGGGATAGTTACAATGGCCTTAAGGCCTAAATATATAGAAGAATGAGAAGGTGAGAGAATATATTATGGCATGTATAAAATATTTATATGTCATGAATGAACCACATTCACTCCATCATTAGTTACAATCATTAAAGTTATTCAATTAGGCCACCATGAGTCACTAAGCAACCCACCCATTTTATTGCATGTTGACTAGGCCAGGAAACTACCCTTTCATTTATAATGACCATGGATAAGTTCCATAATTACCTTTAATCATTAGTTACATGGTGTAATTACCCTAAATTTACTCCTCTAATATCCCTCTATGCCAACTTACATCTCTTCGTATTGACCAAGCAGGCCATAATTAGGCAATTAGGCCTAATGGCTTAGTATTAGGTGCTAGGAGGCCATAAAAACATAAATAAGACCTTAAAAACATGTGGATAGGTGTGTTTCAGGTCTGAAAAATGGTATATATCATGACATAGGCCTTTTTAATTAATATACATCTACAACTTTTCCAATCTAGGTGACTAGGTTACCTTTTACTAGCCTTTTTGGACAACCTATTTGGTGCAGACCTATAGGAGTGTTTCTAGGAATATTTGAGATAATTTTATGTTTTGATAGGTTTTAATATGTCACACACTACCTTAAATAATTTTTTTCAACTTCTCAACAAGTATTAGACCCTGTTCTCTAGTCAAATCCTTGCAAAAGTACCATTTTTGACAAGTCTGTACAATAGTCCATATAGACCAGTACCATAAGCAGGATATCCTCTAAGTGGACAATGTGATTCAAGTGTTCTTAGGTTTTTTTAATTTAATATAGATTAAAATTTCTCATTATTTCTCCCATTAGGTATCTATTAGGGTTTAAGTAAGGTTTTAGAGGTTTACCATCTTAATGATGGTTCATAAAGTACATACCTCTAATCCTAAACTTATGGCCATGGATGTTCAGCCCATAGACCTCCTAAATATCTTGAATATATCCTGGTCCCATGTAACTTGTATGGTGAGTACTAAGTGAAATTTGGTATACCTCCATTACTTTGTAAGCTTTTTGAGCCTAGTTATAGTCTTAGTGATAATTCATAAAGATAGTGTCCTTAATCTAACTATTTATTCCATTTATTTGTAGTTCATAGGGGTTTCCATCTTCCCCTAAGAGAACTAGTCCTAACTCCTTATGCTTGGTGAGATATGAGCATTTAAATTATGGTTCATGATGGTAGAATATGTGTATTATAGTTTGAGCTTGGATTTAAGACTAGATCTAACACTTTATTATATTCTCCTATTTGAAAAAACTTTCTTAGGACCTAAACCATCATCACAAATCTCTCCATGTCCTTTACTCTAATTGGGGATGTTTGATATGCCACAAGATAAATGTTGGGGTCTTGAAGCCTTAATGATGTTTTAGGCCTTACAACCCTAATACTAAGTCTGATTCTCTTTTTTTTAGGTTTTTGGCTTAATCATCATCATAGTACCTTTCTCTACTTTATTGCACACTTTTTTAAGTGTCTCTAGCTGTCCAAACTCCATCTCAGTCTCCTTCTCTCGCATGAGCATACCTTGAGTGCCATTGCTACCAATCATAAGTGTCCATGACTTGAGTTCCCTTTTATACCATTTGATAGTAGTGATGGATTTTTAAAACCATATAACATGCTTTCAGGAGATGTCAACATCTTTAGTATCATGGCTCAGCTTCAACCTTGTCTTTTGTATATCCTTGCCTAAGATTTATGGATAATCATGATTATGTGGCCCTAATGGTTAGTTTAGTGTTTATTTTTCCTAAATATAAGACTCATATCATCTTGGAAACATATATTACACTTCCTCACTTCTTATTAGGTGTCTTTAGACTTCAAACAACCACTAATACATGTAGATGCCTTCAACTCTAGTGTACAGTCATGTACATATGATTTTTAGGCCTAATAGGCCTTATTAGGTCATTGGGTCTTCCTTTGCCTATCTTAAATGTAATAAATAATTTAATGAAGGAAAATAAACTTATGAAAAAAATTAGGATTAGTCATTTTAATTCTTACATTTTAAATCTTTGCATATTTCTCACATTCCCACTCTCTTACTAATGACTATGCCTATAGGAAATAGTCTTGTACCTTAAATGTGTTTTTAGGTGAGAGGTAAGACCTCTTCCTTCAATTAAAATCTCCCATAATCACCAAAATTAATAATATTTTAAATGGTTTTTCTTTGTCTTAATACACTCTCCTCACCCTGAAGACACTCTAAAATAGGGTTGATGCTCAAGTTGTCTTTCATCTAAATTCAGGCATGTAGATGGAAATCGGGTATGACCAAGCTATAGTTATATACATTATCCTTATTATATGGTACATTAAGACATTTCTTAGTAATAAAACCATTATTCATAGAGTTCTTAACCTACATATAGCTTTTAAAACTCCTTTAACCAGACCACACCATCATATCTCTTCAAATCTATAGCTACAATCTTGTTTCCATTGAGATCTTGACTTGAGCTTATCTTCTTAAGGAGGGTTGGTGGTGTTGGTCCTTTATTAACCCTAAAATATAAATCTCCCATGATCCCTTGTATGTCCCTATGACTATTTAGACAAGATTTATACATATTATCCATCTTGCTAGTAGGGTCACTTCTCAAGGAATGGCTTAAAATAGGCCTAAATGCAATGTGAACCAAAAACCTTAACCTTGTCAAATTACCTTAACCTCTGCTAAAGATCCTTGATTTTATTTAATAATGCTTAGATCACTCCCTAGACTTCAAAAAATCTTAACACTCTTCTAATAATCTAAGGACCATCATGACCATTTAGTACATCACCCCAATACTTTAAAATAGGCTATGACATATGGATCTCCCAACCAACTTATAACACAAACATGAAACCTTAAACCATGCTAACAAGGTTTTTAGGAAGCAAAGAGGGGACCATGACAATATCTAGACCGCTATGTACAAGCTTTGAATGTGTTTAATGGAAAAAATTTAGTTGAATGGGTTAATATTTGGATTGGGAGGCCAAATTGTCAACATCTTCGGTGACTCACAAGGGTTAACCAACCTGTTGGTCAAGGGAACCCATTATCTCAGAAGTCATGAATCATACATGGTAATATTGCTTAGATGACATCTCTTCTTATACTTCCAATCATATTTAACATATTATAACACCTCTTTAGGGACTAAAAAAACCACCTCAAAATAAACAAACACAAAAAGACATAACACCTAATACATAAGGAAAGCCACAAGACATGACACAAAGTAAATAAGGCAACTACACACCAAACATATGTATGATAGACTTATTGGAAGCAAGATAATAACCTATTAAAAATAACTAACCTAAAACCAAACTCCTTTATCCTATAAGATCAAATGGAAAGGTATTTTGATCATCATGGTACCATGAAGTCAGATTACTTCATGATGACTAAAGTGCAACCAGGTACTACTCATTAAAGGGCTTCCATTTATATCTGGAGATATCTCATGTTCATATCCTCTTAAAAGATCAATTGAATCTTCTTATTCCACCATTAGGTGCATGGGTTGGATATAAGAGTCAAGTACCTAGTCATATTCACCCCATATTTACCTACTTTACTTGAACAATGTCAATTATGCCTTAGTCATGAGATGCTCTTGATCAAGTTGGACAGCTTGAAGTGGCTCTTGTGGCATATCTACAAGGTTGGATTCCAAGAGAGATTCATCTTTTTTCACTAAATATTGAGGCTAACAAGGTTTAGTTTCGCTCTCCAAGAGTGAAGATACATATTCAAGTGGAAGGAGGAGTGTATAACCTTGTTTTAAGACATCAAATAAGTCATTCTCAGATACGATAGCCTCTTAAAATAGCATGTTCAAGGGGCTACCTTATTCTTATTTTATAGAACCATCCTCATGAATATATTCTTTATCATGATATTCCTCAAAAAGGATGTAACCTAATTTAATGATGGAAAACTAGTCTATTGATTGGCATTCATAAGGCTTTAGTTTCATGGACTCTCTTCAAGTTGAATAATGGTAGATGTAGGAGTAGATATAACACTACTTGAGGTAAATTTAGGAAATATATCTCCTTTTTCATGTTCATAAAACTATAATAAATCTTCTACCTCTTTTGATAGACCATTTGAAACTCCTCCATCTATCATCACAACTTGGTCAGTTGTCTCTCTTCCAAGTCTCCTTATCTTGAAGTTGTTGCAAGTTGAATAAATGCTACACTTTCACACTCCTTAGGACTATCATGGGAAAGGGTATTTATCATATCAACAAGAAATTTTTTAAAGGTCATCTTTTCCTTGATAAAATGATGTGTCTTCCACTTGTGGTTTATTGTGATCTTACATTCTAACTTATTCTACATCATTGAAGGTTCAATTATGTCTCTCCTCACCAAGAGGTGTACCAATGATAACTTATTCTTCCAACTCACTTAGATCACCTTCATTAGCTTCCACCATATCCTAACCTTATTCACTCACATTCTTAAGCATAGGATCATTCTCAATAAGTGGAATGGGAGATTCTTGAAAGAACTCTAGAAGAGAGGTTAAATCTAGTTGTGTTATAGACGCCTCATTCAGCTCATTTAGTTGCCCACCTTTAACAATCAGCACCTCATCTTTCTTTTGCATATTATTTTTAATGTATCCCCATGATGGTAATGTTTTGGTATCTTTAGTAGGGAGGGGTGGGAGTTGAATGGTTTCATATTTCTCTTTATTTATAACACCTTGATGTAATCTTGACTTCTCTTCTATTCCCCATAATTTCACTACTTGTTCCCAAGTTAGAACATTAGATTTAAGATATTATTCCACTATTTGTGTTGTATATTTAGAAATTAATGAGACCACCTTAACCTAGGATGCCATTTATCTTACTTCTACCACTGACTAAGATGTTTATTTACAAGCTCAACTTCTCTAGCAAGGTGAGACTCAAAGCCAATTCTGGTCTAACCATTAATCTCCTCAAGATGATTGGGAAGGGAGTGGCCATATAAATTTTTGTCTATAACATGAAACTAAACCCTATTAACACACTCTTCTGATCTCATTTGTACAGTTTCTTGGATGGATATCCAAATAGGGAAGGAGGATCTTGTAGGGAACTTAGAACGTGTTGGCACTCATATGACTCACTCTTTTAGGGAGTGATGGGTTAATTTCAAGAGTACTAATGTGAAATGGAGGGTTCATGGGGATTATTACTATGAATCTATTGTCTCTCATGAACCACCAACTTATCTTCTATGCTTGAAACTAGACCACTTATATCCAACATATCACTATTGAGCCCTGAATGATACTTTTTCATGAGAGATGTCCACTCTTTCTTGGAATACTTTAATTAATCTCTCTTACTCTTAATAATATGCATAAGAACTTCTTGGCCATACCCTCTCTTGTTTCAATCCCCACCATGTGTCTCTCATAAGCTTATAATTTTTGCTTAAGGCTTGAAATGGATTGGTTTGAGGAATGGCTAGAATGACTAGAAGTATAATGATGTTGTTGTAGGAGCATAGAATTACACCCTTGTGGGAGAGTTTTTAGGCTCTCTCACTCCTGGATACAAAATGGGACCAACCCTAGGCAATTTGTATCCTATGATGGGGTTCAAACTCTAGGTTATGGTCTAAGACCCTAGGTGTATCAATTAAGCTCTTAGCAAACTCTCTAAACTATTGAATTCCAAATAAAAGGGTTAGAAATAAGGGAAAGGAATAAATGAAAACAAAATAAATGATACACCAAACTAAATTACACTCCAAATTGATTAAAACTGACACTAAGGAAGCTTAAAGATAACCCTCACTCACACAATCTCTCAACCTAGTCATTTTGCATAATATTTCCAAAACAAGGCCCCCACTAGATAAGAGATAAAGCATGGAAGAGTATAAAACTCACACTATACCATCATCGGTGATCAAATAAGCACAATATTAGACTTGCAACAATATTTAAATACCTACAAATAGGTAAGAAATAAGGATGATCACCAAGGAAGAATGTCTCCCCACAAAACAATCATGAAAAAACTAACCATAGCACTAGTTTCAAGTAAAAAGATAGGAAAAATAAGTGATTTTATTACTTCAATAGGTTGTTCTTACAAAAATGGGTAGGGATACACTATACCAAAATGAGGATCATCTTCATATCACCTTAGAACATATTTGGATCACCTTAGAACACCTTTAGAGCACCTTAGAACATCTTTCAAGCACATTAGAACATCTTTGAAGCACCTTAGAACATCTTTGGATCACCTGAGAACATCTTTATAGCTATGAAGGCAAAAGGTCACTGAATGGTCTAGGAGAGTGGCCTGATCCATCTAGGCAAAAGTTTCATATGTAGGATAATTTTGGCCAACATTTCTAGTGACCTCCTTAGATTACATGCTTATCTATGCAAAAGACTAGTTTCCTTAGTATATCCATTTGGCTTATAGAGTCATACAAGTCTTTTTCAACTAATTTTCAACTTATCACAAGGCTATAAATCTTATGATTGAAACTCTCAAAATAACAAGGAAAACCAAAAATAAAACAATAATGTGTTCAAATCACTTAGAGAAGGGAAACACACAATAAAAGGGAAATGTGAATAAGACACTTGGAGGAAAAAAATAAAGTCTACTCTAATATGTACAAGGTTGTAACTTTATTTCAATTTCATCCAAGATCAAATGGGAATATTTTATCTTTATTCACTTGTAATGGACAAGGATGAAAAATACATTGCTTTTGAGACACCAAACCAGGTGAACTAGAATACTTGATTGCCAATCTTTTGGGCATGCTCTTCAATGGATGAAATGAGACAAACATGTCTCCGATGTAGACAAAATCCCTTACTAGTTCAATATTTGTTTCATGTTTCTCATCACTCTTGAGAAATCCTTGCAAAAAGACTTCTTTCAAGTTCTTGGGAGAAACTATATTTTGTTCACTTTGTGGCTCAAAAAGACCATATTCTTCCACCTTTTTCTTGTGCAAATAAGAACTGATCATGCTTAGAGAAGCATGCTCATAATTTTTTATAAGAATTACATGTCTCTCAACCTCCTCAAACTCTTTGGTTATGGCATGAAACTACTACCAAAACTCTTTAAGCTCTTCACTGGTATGTTTCTCAAACTGTATCACTTGAGCACTTGAGATGTCTCCTCCATCAACCTCACTCAATATTTCATCTTGGTTTTCAACTATAAATGAGGGTTTATGTGACCAACCAAGGTCTAAAACATCACACTTATCTTTCTCAAGGTCTTATTTATCTTCTTCTAGCTCTCAGGGATATCCTTAATTGACACCTCATATCGAAGTAGAAAAACCTTTTGTACCTAGTTCTAATCCTCTTTTTCATTTATGTATAATAGACATTCAGTATTCCATTCAAGGTCTATCCCATATTTATCTTGAGGACTTTCCTCTTCAAGCTCTAATTCATTAGTGTCAAAGCCATGCTAAGAAGGCTGGTCTAAAACTGATGTTCCCCTTTTGAATGAAGTGAGTTGCTTGCTATGATCTCTTCATCATAGACACTTGTATTGTCCTCTTGTGTCTCACCTATGACTGCAAGCTCCTCCTCTATCCTTAATAAAACATGTTCTTTCTTCAAGAAGGAGATGGTGGGAGGGTGAAAAAGTTCACTTTAATTGAAACTTAAGAGAGTAATACTCCAATTATGGATTTTAAAAGGTGTTTTTGGTGGATCTTGAGGATGGGAGAGGGAGTCTTGTAACTCTTGTAAATCAAGCTCATTGAGTTGAGATATACATAAACCACTTTCCTTTTAAACTAAAACTTCCTCCTTATCCAAGACTAATTCTTGGGTTACCACAACTAACACCTCCTCCTTCATATATATGCCTTCCTTGAATAATTTTCATGAGGGAAATGTAGAGGGTACAACCACCTTTTTGTCTTCTTATTCTTGAATAGGCATAGGAGAGAGTGGTTTCACTAGTGAGGGCATGATATAACTAGGATCATTAGCATAGGGAGAAATCCATGGTGGGATAACTTCATGATTTTGAAGGAGAGTGTGTGTAGGGGTAGGAAAGGGTAAACTAATTTATTTTGGTTTGAAATTATCTCTCTTCCATTAATCTTACACCTCTTCAATGGTTATTATCCACTCTTTCATCTCTATATTCTCAACATGTGGATAGTCACCTTCTTCAATGGATTCCCACACATTCCAAAACTAATGAAATAATATCTTTATCCCCTCCATGGCATGAATGGATAATTCTTGTCCAAGTCCAACCTCCTTATTGATTTTCATGATTATTCTCCCTTGGTCTAGTATTGCTTATGTAAATTTTGACAAGGATGGGTCTTAACAAGGTTGACTAGGGATCTAATTTTAGTCTCTTAGAGGTTGAGCTTGAGGATTTTGGAGGGGAGAGGACACATAAGATCAATTTCATTAAACCTAATAATCTTTATAAGATGTCAACACACTCTCTAAGTTTTGGAATGTGTCTCTCAAACACACTTTGTTGTCCCTCTCACAAACTTCCCATTGTTCATCCTCACAAACTAACCACCTATTCTTGACCAACTGAAGAGAACTCCTTTCCTCTTATAGAACACAGATAGGGATGACTGAAGAAAAAAATAAACCCCTACCAATATCCCTTATCAACTTAATATAATATTATAATGCTTGCTTGAATCTTGACAAGGCTATAATAGGATAAACATATTCTTGATAAGGGGGATTAGAAGACTTATTTGAATGCCAAGGATCCTAATTTTGGTCATATGCAAGGGTGGGAGTATGTAAAATTCCATGATTGGGATAATAGGTTACTTGAGAGCCACTTGGGGGGAACACATAAACATTATTAGCCTAATATCAGTGATGTTGAGGTAGAGAATAGACATGTTGATCAAAAGGAGTTTGACTATACATACCAAAGTTTTGATTTTGGGAACTTAGGATACTTGACCAACTTATGTTTGTAGTGATATCACCATTGATTTTTGAAAACATGCCTTTCAAGGTTGATTTCACTAAAGAGCAATACCAAGAACCCTTCAGTGAAGTGAATAACATAGAAGTCATACCAAGCATGCTAAAAACTATTGTAGCATAGAATTAAACCCTTGTGGAAGATTTTTTTAGGCTCTCTCACTCCTAGCTACAAAATTATAACACCTCTAGTTCATGGGTATCCTATGATGGAGGTGAACCTCTAGGTTATGGTCCATCTCCCTAGGCGTATTAGTTAGGCTCTTAGCAAACTAATCTAAACTATTGATTGCTAAAAAAAAGGGTTATAAAGAGGAGAAAGGGATGACTAAAAAAAGGGGTGATACACCAAGATTTGACACTCTAAATTTATTAAAACTGATACTAAGGAAGCTTAAAGATAACCCTCACTCACACAATCTCTCAATTTGGCCATTTTGCATCAATATTTCCAAAACTAGGCCCACTAGACAAGAGATTTAGTATGTAGGAGTATAAAAATCATAATATACCATCATCAGTGATCAAATAATCACAATTTTAAACCTACAACAATGATGGAATACCTATAAATAGACAATAAATAAGGATAATCACCAAGGAAGAACACCTCCCCATAAATCAATCATGCACAAACTGACCATAGCACTAGTTGCAAGTAAAGATAATAAAAATAAGTTGTTTTATTAAATCAAGAGGCTATTCTTAAAAAAATAGGTAGGGCTACACCATAACAAAATAAGGAGCATCTTTGAATCACCTTAGAAAATCTTTGGATCACCTTAAAACAACTTTAGAGCACCTTAGAACAAATTTGGATCACCGTGAAACATCTTCATAGCACCTTAGATCATCTTCAGAGCACCTTATAACAATGTTAAATCACCTTAGAACATATTCAAATCACTTTAGAACATCTTCAGAGCTATGAAGGTAAAAGTCACTAAATGGTCTAGGAGAGTGGCTTGATCCATCTAGGTGAAAGTTTCATATGTAGGCCACTTTTGGCCAACAGTTCCCAAGGTTGATTAAGAGGATAGGTAGGCTACCATGACTAATTAGGAGGATAGGTGAGCTGTTAGGGGGGTTGATAAGGCTCACAAGGGGGTTGATAATCTTGGTAGTAAAGAGGCTCATTATGGGGCTGACAGGGGTTAACATAGGGCTGATAGGGGTCATAGGGTTGTTGATAAGGTGTATGATAGAATTTTGTTCCATATGCTGCCATAAATCATCATGAGACACATGAATAATAGTGTGAACTATCAATAACAATTATTCTCACCCCTGAGTGGAGACCTTGTGATACTTTCTAGCATGAAATTTGACTACAAATCTGCTTCTCTAATGCTCATAACTGCTTGAGATCACCAACTGAGGATGGAATGTGCTCTAAGCTTCTTGAATTCAATCCCACTAGGTGAGCCATAGTTTTTAACACTCCAAACCACACCCTAGGAGGAGGTTTTTCAGTCCTACCTCCAAGTTACATGGGATTAACCCAAGGCTTTGGGTGAATTATGGCTAGGTTAAACCTATAGATTATGGGACTAGCTCCCTTGGTGTATTCATTTACTCAAATCATTAATACCTAATGATTGTTTGGGTGAAAAGGGATAGAAGGGATGCATACAATGAAACCTAATATAAATATGGTGATGCACCAATATCATTATCGACTCTCTTTGACCTCAAACAACACTAGTGAACAATACAAACAATTGAACTACTACCTTTAGGAGTGTCTAGGAAATAATATTTCACATAAGGGATGTGATACATGGCTATAATATGAGGGACATCTAAGATAGGCTTAGTTCAATACACTTAACAATCAGGCTCGATTCCAAGCTCAATCACCAATACTTTTGCATGTTATATAACCTACATAGAATATCTATTAGCATCTAGGTGAAGCAAGGACCTACAAAGGAAGAGAAATATATCACTTATGTAATTCAAACTAGAATAAACACACTAGATCAATATGGGATAAGTTGAATCAGTCATTTCATTAGTCTAAGAGGTCTACAAGCTACAAATCTAGGTAGAGTTTCCTCATACCCAAGTGAGGGATAGTTAAAATGGCCTTAAAGCCTAAATATATAGAAGAATGAGAAGGGGAGAGAAGATATTATGGAGTTTAAAAGATAGTTAAAGTTCATAAATGACCCACATTCACTCCATCATTATTTATAAGTATTAAAGTGATTTAATTATACCACCATGAGTCACTAAGTATACCACCCATCTCCTTACATGTTGACTAGGCTAAGAAACTACACTTTCCTTCATAATTACCATGGAGACGTGCCCTAATCAAATTTTATCATTAGTTACATGGTGTAATTACCCTACACTAACTCTTATAATTTCCCTATATGCCAACTTACATCTCTTCTTGTAGACTAAGTAGGCCATACTTAGGAAATTAGGCATAGTGACTTAGTGTTAGGTACTTGTTGGACATGAAAACCTACATAAGACATTAATAACATGTGAATATGTGTGTTTCAATTTTAAAAAATGTTATATACCATAACATATGCCTTTACAATCAATATACATATGTAACTTTGTTAAAATAAGTAACTAGCTCACCTTCTACTAGCCTTTCTAGACTACTTATTTGGTGCAACCTTGTAGGAGTGTTTCCAAGTAGGTTTATAAGAATTTTATTTTATTAGAGGTTTGAATATGTCCCACACTACCTTTCCCAATGATTTTCAACCTCTCAACAAGTTTTGTACCTTGTTCTCTACTCAAATCTTTGAAAAAGTACCATTTTTAACAAGTCCATACATCAGTTCGTATAGACCATTACCATGAGCATGATCTCCTTTGAGTGTACTATGTGATTTATATGTTCTCAAGGATATTTAAATTCATCTAGATTCGAATATCTTATGATTTATCCTATTGGGTCTGTGCTAAGGTTTAAGTAGGGTTTTGGAGGTCTATCATCTTAATGATGGTTCATAAAGTATAGACCTCCAATTCCAAACTTATGGCCATTTATGTTGAGTCCATATACCCCCCTAAATATACTAAATATATCCTAGTCCCATGCAAATTTTATTGTGATTATTGAGTCCAAATTGACAAACCTCCATTCATTTTCAAGATTTTTGAGCCTAGTTATAGTCTTAGTGATGATTTATAAAGATAGGCTCCTTAATCCAACTCTTTCTTCCATGTATTTTGAGGTTATAGGGGTTTCCATATTCCCCTAATATCATTGGTCCTAAGTCCCTATTCTTGGTGAGATATGAGCATAGAATGATGGTTCGAGATGGAAAACTATGTGTAATACAATTTGAGATAGGATTTAAGACTAGATATGACACTTTTTTGTATTCTCTTATCTAAAAAAAATTTCTTAGGACATAAACCATCATCATAAATCTCTTCATGTCCTTCAATCCAATTGGGGAGGTTTGATATGACAAAATATAAAGGTTGCGGTCTAGAGGCCTTAAGGATGATTTAGGCCTTATAGGCCTAATACTAAGTCTAAGTCTCATGTAAGTAAGTTAGTGGCTTCATAATCATCATATCACCTTTCTCTAATTGATTCCACCCTTCTACAACTATTTCCATCTACCTAAACTCCATCTCAATCTCCTTCTCTCACGTGAGCCTACCTTAAGTGTCATTATTTCCAAGCCTAAGTGTTGGTGACCTAAGTACCCTTTTATACCCTTAAATAGTATTTATGGAGATTAAAAACCATATGACATGCCTTAAATATATGGAAACATCTTTGGGATCATGGCTCAGCTTCAACCTTGTCTTTTCTATACCCTTATATCATTTCCTAGGGTTTATGGATAATCAAGCTTGTGTGGCACTAATGATTAGATTGGTCCTTATTTTGGCTCAATTTTTGACTCATATCATCTTGTAAATATATTTTAAACTTTCTCACTTCTTATTAGGTGTCTTCAGACTTCAAATAACCACTAAAACATGTATATGCCTTTAACTCTAGTGTCCATGCTTGTACATGTGATTTTTAGGCCTAATAGGCCCTATTAGGTCATTGGGTCCTCCTTTACCTATATTAAATGGAATAAATAATTTTATGAAATAAAATAACCTCAAGAAATAATTATGAGTATTTAATTTCATTATTACATTTCAACTCTTTGCAAACTTTTCACATTCCCATTCTCTTGCTAATGACTCTACCTATAAGAAATAGTCTTGTACCTTGATTGTGTTATTAGATGAGAGGTAAGAAATATTCCTTCATGGAAACTCTCCCCCACTCACCAAAATTAATAATATTTTCAATGGTGTTTCTCAGTCTTAATACACTCTCCTCACCTTGAAGAGACTCTAAAATAGGTTTGATGCTCAAGTTGTCTTTCATCTACAATCAAGCATGTAGATGGTAGTTAGGTTTGACTGAGCTATAGTTGTAGACATTATCCTTATTAGATTTTAAATTGAGATGTTTATGAGTAATAAAACCATTATTCATAGAGATATTAACCTACATAGACCTTTTTTAAACTCTTTTAACCATATCACACCATCATATCTCTTCAAATCTACAACTACAATCTTATTTCAATTGAGATCTTGACTTGAGCTTATATTCTTAAGGAGGGTTGGTGGTGTTGGTCCTTTATGTACCCATCATTCTCATTCTCCCATACTACCTTGTATGTATCTATCATTTTTCAATAATCTTCAAAACCTTCCCCACCCCATCCAAAAATCAACACTCTATGTACTTAGTCTCCACAATAGGCATGTAGGTGTAACTTTGAGTTTCTTGGGCTGTGAGTGAGAAGGTGAGAGGTGGGATGGAATTCCATTATTTTCTTTAATTCCACTAACAATTTTATGACTTCTCATTTTTTTCCTAACCTTATAAAATTATTTATCCTCAACATACCCTCAATGTTTCCCTACTCTACATTCATAGGCTTGTATGCATGAAAACCTTGACTAGGCTCTCACCTTGGGGTGGTTGAGATGGTTTTGATCCTATATTTGACCATAATTTCTCATATCCTATTATTTTCATAGACCCATATTATTATTTATGAATATTCAATGCTTTATACATACAACTTAATAGTTAGCATCCCATTTTCATGGTATGTCTCAATATGTTTGTATGCGCCTGGATGGGGGCTTATCTCTTTAGAGATAAACGATGAGAATAGGCTTGATCAAATGGTATTGAGTGAGAGGTAGTGAGGGTAATTAGGTACCATCACCATATAACATGACCATAATATGGATTTAATTCATTTTTTAACCATCTTGATGGCTCTTCACAAACACTACAAAGATACCTTATTCACTTGTAAAGAGATCACACAAGATAGTCACCTTATAGAATATAACTTGAGAGAATTGTTTATTATGATGGATAAACTAAGTTTTGGAGGCAAATAAATCTTAAATCACTTCAAATAACCTATCATTCAACCTAAAAACACCAAAAAATTACATTATTGTGCATCAAAAAGTCTACAACATAGATAAACTTGTTTGTAGTGTGTAAATGGAGAAAATTTTAATGTTTCCTTGCTTATTATGGATCACATGTGTGAAAAAAGTGTG
Organism: Torreya grandis; assembly: GCA_037957365.1. NCBI lineage: Eukaryota > Viridiplantae > Streptophyta > Pinopsida > Cupressales > Taxaceae > Torreya > Torreya grandis. The sequence continues at coordinate 168,609 of JARHVA010002723.1, forward strand.
GAAGAAACAAGGAATGACACAAAATAACTAAGGCAACTACACACTAGAATTATGTATGACACACTTATTGGAAGCAAGATAATAACCTATTAGAAATAACTAACCTAAAACCAAACTCCTTTCTCCTCTAAGATAAAATGAAAAGGTCCTTTATCATCATGGCACCATGAAGTTATATTACTACATGATGACTAAAGTGCAATAATGTACTTCTCATTGAAGGACTTCCCCTTGCATCTAGAGATATCTACTTGTTCATAGCCTCATCGAAGACCAACAAAATCTTTTTGTTTCGCCCTCAAGTACATGGGTTGGTTATAAGATCAAGCACCTACTCATATTCATCCCATATCTATCTACTTTACATGAACAATGTCAATTCTACCTCAGTCATGGGTTGTTCCTAATCAAGTTGGATAGTTTGAAGTGACTCTTATGGCATGGCCACAAGGTTGGCTTCCAAGAGAGATGCATCTTATTTCATGCAAGACTAAAACCAACAAGGTTTAGTTACACTCTCCAAGAGTAAAGAGACATATGAAATTGGAAGGAGGAGTTGATAACCTTGTTTGTAGACCTCAAACAAATCATTCTTAAATAAGATAGCCTCTTGAAATAACATGCTTATGGGGTTGCCTTCTTGTTTGATGAAACCATCCTCTTTAATATATTTTTGATCATAATATGACTTAAGAAGGTTGTAACCTAATTTAATGATGGAAAATAAGTCTATTGATTGGTATTCACATGGCTTTAGTTTGTGTGGACTCTCTTTAAGTTGAATAGTGTCAAATTTAGGAGTAGATATAACACTACTTGAGTTTAATTTATGAATTGTACATCCTTAGTCATGCTCATCAAACTCTAATAAATATTTTTCCACTTATGATAGACCATTTGAAAGTCCTTCATCTATCAACACAACTTGATCATCTTGTCTCTCTTCCAAGTCTCCTTATCTTGAAGCTTCTACAAGTTGAACAAATGCTAGACTTTCACACTCCTCAGGACTATCATGGGAAAGGGAAATTATCATATCATCAATAAAGTCTTCAAGGTCATATATTCCTTGATCAACTAATGTGTCTTCTTATTATGGTTCATCATGATCTTTCATTCCATCCTCTTTTGCATCTTTGAAGGCGGAATTGTGTCTCTCCTTGCCAAGAGGTGTACCAATGATAACTTCTTCCAACTCACTTAGATCACCTTCATTAGTTTCCACCATAGTCTAACCTTCTTCACTCACCTCCTGAAGGATAGGTCCCTTCTCAAGAAGTGGAATGGGATGTTTTTTAAATAAATATATAAGAGAGGTTAAGTCTAGTTATTTTATAGATACCTCATTTATCTCATTCAATTGCCCACCTTTGACATCCATCACCTCATCTTTCTTCTACATATTATTTTGAATGGACCCCTATGATGGGAATGATTTGGGATCTTGAAGAGGGAGGTGTGGGGGTTTAGTGGTTTTAGATTTGTCTTTATTTCCAACACATTGATGTAAGCTTGACTTGTCTTTCATTCCCTATGATTGCACTACTTGTTCCGAAATTGGAACATTGGATTTAGGAGCTTATTTCACTATTTGTGATGTATATTGAGAAATTAATGGGGGTACATTCACCTAAGATGTAATTTCTCTTATTTCTACCACTAACTTAGATAGATGTTTATTTTCAAGATCAACTTCTCTAGCAAGGTGAGCCTCAAAGTCAAGTCTAGTCTAACCACTAATCTCCTCAAGATGATTGGGAAGGGAGTGGCCCTGAAAATTCTAGTCTAGAACTTTAAAATCAACCCTTTCAACACACACTTCTCTCTTTTTCATATCTTCTTTAATGGATCTCCAAGTAGGGAAGTTTTGATGAGATTGTGGGGAACTTAGAAGGTGTTGGCACTTATATGACTCAATATTTTGGGGAGTGATGGGCTGATTGAAAGAGGATTGATGTGAAATAGAGGAGGGTACATGGGGATGATGACTCTGAATTTTTTGTCTCTCATGAACCACCATCTTATCTTATATGATTGAAACTAGACCACTTATATCCAAAATATCACTATTGATCCCTAAATGATCCTTTCTCATGAGAGATGTCCAATATTTATAAGATTTCTTTAATGAATCTCTCATGCTCTTGAAAAGATGCCTAAGAACTTCTTGGCCATACCTTCTCTATGTGTCAATCCCCACCATGTGTCTTTAATAACCCAATAAGGTTTTATTAAGGCTTAAAATGAATTACTTTGAGGCATGTCTAGGTTGAATAGAAGTGTCATGATGTTGTGAAGGTTGATTAGGAGGATAAGTAGGCTACCAAGACTAATCAGGAGGATAGGTGGGCTGCCAAGGGGGTTTATAAGGCTCACAATGTGGTTGATAATCTTGATAATAAAGAGGGTCATTGTAGGGCTGACAAGGGTCAATATAGCACTGATAGGGGTCAAAGGGATGTTGATAAGGAGGTGTATGATAGAATTTTATTCCATATGGATCCATAACTCATCATGAGACACATGAATAACAATGTGAACTATCAATAACAACTATTCTTACCCTAATTGGAGACCTTGTGATGCCTTCTAGCATGAAATTTGATTAAAAAATTACTTCTCCAATGTTTGTAGCTTATTGAGATCACCAAATGAGGATGAAATATGTTTCAAGATTCTTGAATCTAGTCCCACTAGGTATACCATAATTGTTAACACTATAAAACACACCCCAAGAGGAGGTTGTTTAGGCATACCTCTAAGTTACATGGGATTAGCCCAAGTCTATGGGTGACCTATGGCTAGGATAAACCTCTAAATTATGGGGATAACTCCCTTGGTGCATCCATTTAGCTTAAATCACTAATACCTACTAATTTTTGGGCTGAAAAGGGATATAAAGGATGCATAAAATTAAATATAATCTAAATATGGTGATGACCCAGTATCATTATCCACTCTATTTGACCTCAAATAACACTAGTGAACCAAACAAATAACTGAACTACTACCTCCAAGATTGTCTAGGAAATAGTGTTTCACATAGGGGTTATAATAGGTGGGTAGAATATGAGGGCCATGAAAGAGAGGTCTGGTTTAAGACACTTAATAATCAAGTTCCACACGAGGCTCAATCACCAACACTTTTTCATGCTTTATGACCTTCATAGAACATCTATTAACATCTAGGTAAAGCAAGGACCTACAAAGGAAGAGAAATATACCACTTATGTAATTAAAACTAGAATAAACACATAGATAAATATGGTAGAAGATGAATCAAACATTGAATTATTCTAAGAGGTCTACAAGATATAAATCTAGGGAGAGTTTCCTCATACCCAAGTGAGGGATAGTTACAATGGCCTTAAGGCCTAAATATATAGAAGAATGAGAAGGTGAGAGAAGATAATATGGAATATAGAAGATAGGGAGATGTCATGAATGACCCACATTCACTCCATAATTAGTTTTAAGCATTAAAGTTATTCAATTAGGACATCATAAGTCACTAAGTAGCCCACCCTTTTCCTTCCATGTTGACTAGGCTAGGAAATTGCCCTTTCCTTTATAATGGCCATGGATAAGTTCCCTACTTGACTTTAATAATTATTTAAATTATGTAATGACCTTGAATTAACTCCTTCAACATCTCTCTATGATAACTTACATCTCTTATTATTGACTAATTAGGCTATACTTAGGCAATTAGGCCTAATGGCTTAGTGTTAGGTGCTTGGTGGCCATGAAAACCTACATAAGACCTTAATAACATGTGAATAGGTGTGTATCATGTTTTAAAAATATTTTATACCATGAAATAGGCCTTTAAAAGTAATATACATCTATAACTTTGCTAAGTTAGGTAACTAGGTCACCTTCTACTAGCCTTTCTAGACTACATATTTGGTGCAAACTTATAAGAGTCTTTCCAGGCATATTTTTGAGCATTTTATGTTTTAAGAGGTTGGAATATGTCCTAAAATACCTTCTCAAATTATTTTAGACTTCTCAACAAGTTTTTTACCCTATTATCTTCTCAAATCCTTACAAAAGTGCCATTTCTAACAAGTCTATAAATCAGTCTGTACAGACCATTACCATGAGAAAAATCTCCTCTAAGTTTAATATGTGATTTAGGTGTTCTCAAGGCCATTTCAATGTGTATGGATGTAAATATCTCATGATTTCTCCCATTGGGTCTATGCTAGGGTTTAATTAGGTTTTTGGGAGTCTACCATCTTAATGATGGTTCATAAAGACAAACCTTTAATACCAAACTTATGGCCATGTATGTTGATCCCATAGAACCCCTGAATATTTTGAAGATCTCCTGGTCCCATGCAGCTTGTAAGATGAGTACTGAGTGAAAATTGGTACACCTCTATTCTTTTGAAATCTTTTTTAGCCTAGATGATTCATAAAGATATATCTTTAATCCAACACTTTATTCTATGTATTTTGAGTTCATATGTTTTTACATCTTCCCCTAATATCACTAGTCATAAGTCCCTATGATTGGTGAGATATAAGCATTAAAATGATGGTTCGAGATGGCAGACTATGTGTAGTGTAGTTTAAGATAGGAGTTGAGACTAGATTTGACACTTTTTTATATTCTCATATATAAAATACCTAACCTAGGACCTGAAACATCATCACAAATCTCTCCATGGCCTTTATTATAAATGGGGATGTTTTATATGCCAAAATATCAAGGTTGGGGTCTTAAGGCCTTAAGGATGCTTTAGGCCTTGTAGGCCTAATACTGAGTTTGAGTCTCTTGTAGGTAGGTTTTTGGATTCATCATCATATCACCTTTCTCTACTTTATTCCACCATTCTTCAAATTTATCCATCTTCCCAAACTCTATCTCAGTCTCCTTCTCTCAAGTGAGCCTACTTTGAATGCCATTGATGCCATGCGTGAGTGTTGGAGACCTGGGTACCCTTTTCTACCCTTTAATAGTATTTATGGACTTTTAAAATCATATAACATGCCTTAAAAATATATCAACATCTTTGGGATCATGTCTTAGCTTTAACCTTATCTTTTGTATACCCTTATATCCTTGCCTAGGGTTTATGGATAATTAAGCTTGTGTGGCCCTAATGGTTAGTTTAGTGTTTATTTTGCCTCAATACAAGACTCATATAATCTTATAAACATAATTTATACTTCCTCACTTATTATCAAGTGTCTTTAGACTTCAAAAAACCACTAAAACATGTATATTCCTTCAACTCTTGTGCACAAGTATGTACATGTGATTTTTAGACCTAATAGGCCTAATTAGGTCATTGGGTCCTCCTTTGCCTATCTTAAATAGACTAAAGCATTATATAAAGTCCAATAACCTCAAGAAACAATCAATATTGTTTATTTTCATTCTTACATTTCAAATCTTTGCATATTTCTTACATTCCTACTCTCTTGCTAATGACTTTGCCTATAAGAAACATTCTCATACCTTGACTATGTTGTTAGGTGAGAGGTAATACCTCTTACTCCATGGAAACTCTCCCCACTCACCAACATTAATAATCATTTAAATGGTGTTTCTCAATCTTAATACACTCTCCTCACCCTAAAGACACTCTAAAATAGGGTTGATGCTCAAGTTATCTTTCATCTATAGTCAGAAATGTAAATGGTAGTTAGGTCTAACTAAGCTATAGTTGTAGACATTCTCATTCTTGTATGGTACATTGAGACATTTACATGTAAAAAAACCATTATGCATAGAGATATTAACCTACCTAGACCTTTTAAAACTCCTTCAACCAAACCACACCATCATATCTCTTTAAATTTGTAGCTACAGTTATGTTTCCATTGAGATCTTGACTTGAGCTTATCTTCTTAAGGAGGGTTGGTTGTGTTGGTCCTTGATGAACCCTACACTTTCAATCTCCCATGATACCTTGTATGTCCCAATGACTATTCAATACTCTTCAAAACCTTCCCCACCCCATCCAATAATCAACACTCCATGTACTTAGTCTGTACAATAGACCTGTAGGTGCAACTTTGAGTTTCTTGGGTTGTGAGTGAGAAGGTGAGAGGTAGGTTGGTATTCCATTATTTTATTACATTATACCAACATGTGGGTTACTTATCATTTATCCTCATTACCTTATAAACTTATTTATCCTCATCATTCCCTCAATGTTTCCCCTACTTTGCAGTCATAGTCTTGTATGTATGAAAACTTTGACTAAGCTCTCACCTTGGGGTGGTTGAGATGGTGTTGATCTTGTATCTGACCCTACTTACTCATATCCTATGTTTTTCATAGATCCATTTCATTCTTTATTAATCTTAAATTATTTCTAAACCCATCCCAACAGTTAGCATCCCATTTAGTTGGTATGTCTAAATAGGTTTATATGTGCCTGGATGGGGACTTATCTCTTTAGGGCTCAAAGATGAGAAAAAGCTTAAGTAAAGGGTAGTGAGTCAGAAGAAGTGAGGGGAATGAAGTAGAATCACCATATAACATGAACATAATATATATCTAATGCATGTTTTAACCTATCTTGATAAATTTCCATAGACAATTTATTCACTAATAAAGAGATCACACAAGACAGTCTTCTTAGAACAGAACTTGAGAGAATTGTTTAGTCTAATGGGTCAAATGATTTTGGGAGGTAGATAAATATTAAATGGCTTAAAATATCCTATCATTAAACATAAAAACACCAAACACTTCCATTCTTTTGCACCAAAAAGTCTACAACATGGAGAAACTTATCTACAATCTGTAAATGGAGAAAACTTGAATGTTTCCTTGCTTCCCAGGGCTCACACATGTGAACTAGGGGTGGAGAGTGATGTATATGGATATTTAGGATTCTTATAACACACATAAAACATTGATTTTCAAAACCACTTCAATAATTCACCAAAATTGATGCAACTTTGACCCCTATACATATGAAGAAGCCTAATTTGGTTGCTTAAGTTCTTAATGTTTATTCATAAAACATAAGGAATAAATATAGAAACCAATACCCAAGATTGGAAGTGAATTAGACCCCCTTCCTTTGGCCAAGATATTTGACCCTCACCTTATCTCTCTTATATGGACTGAGCATAAACCTGAAGTGTTATCCATGGCTGCCAAAGAGCTTATGGGAAAAGTGAAATGGTTTTTGACCTAAAATAAATCTCTAAGGCTTGAAAAATTTATTATATACCTAACATGAACTCTTATGTAATATCTAACATTTTTTTATCCCTAACCTAAATATACTGGTTCATACAATCTTGAAAACCCTACAAAATAACTTATTTTATACATTTTCTCATGACTTAGAGTTTGAAATTCCATTGGTGGGAAGTAGGAGGGAAAATGTAAGTCACATAACATTTTAAAAAATTATGGTACAGTTTGGGAATCTAAAAGGACACAGATCCACACAAGTGGGACCTATTTGGTGAGTGAGAAGTGTATTTTACTTCTAACATGGACCCCTTATCCACGTGAACCATCCCAAATGACTTTAGAATATCAATAAGACCCATTCAAATAAAATGTGACTTTAAACATACCCCTTTCCAAAGGTTCACAATGCAAGATGACTTATATAGTATGTTTTAAGGGATATTTATTGACTTTGAAGGGTGAATCAATGCTTAGAACAGGATTGCATAAGGGATATTATGGAGAAGGGATATTTAAGGTCATCATAGAGAATGATCTTAATAATAGCTCAAATCTCATTTTATTACTTAGACAAGGTTTATACATCTTCTCTATCTTTATAATAGGGTCTCTTCTCAAGGAATGGCTTAAAATAAGCTTAAATATAATGTGAACCAAAAATGTTAACCTTAATAAATTACCTTAACCTCTACTAAAGATCTTAAATTGTATAAAATAATGCTTAGATCACTCCTTAAACTTAAAATACCCTTGACACTCTTCCACTCATATAAATACCATCATCACCCTTTAGTACATCACTCAAGGACTTCAAAAAAGACTATGACATATGGATCTCCCAAGCAAGTTCTAACACAAACATAAAACCTTAAATGATGCTAAGAAGGTTTTCAAGAAGCAAAAGGGTACCGTGACAACCTCTAGACCACTATGTACAACATTTGAAGGGATTTCATGGAAATCTTTTTGTTGAAGGGGTTGACATTTAGCTTGGGAGGCCAAATTATCAACAATACTATTTACAAATGTCTTGTTAACATCTCTATCTTACATAATTTACATTAATATGTTATTTTCTAGGATATGATCACATTACATATGCATATTTTAGACTACCTTTCTAATTATATGTTCCATTGATGTTAGGCATTTGTACATATTAGATTACACTTTATTTATCTATTGTGTTGGCCCTTGGCCCTTGTATGCAAAAACCCGATTGGTACATCTATATAAGATCTTATGTGTTGTGTGAAAATTTTGAACATGTCCATTATTTTTTACATTATTCATCTATTACGTGTGAATTATTATACTTTGACATTTTAATGTGTCCCTTATATGCAACCCTTGGCCTTTTTGTTTGACATTATTTTCATTATGTTTGTTGTGTGTGTGCTTATTAAGTTTAATAATTTTCATGATCCATTCAAGAACTTATAACATAATTAAATAATTATATATTAAAATTATATTAGATTCATTAATACATTTTATAAGCCTTGCTTCATGAGTTACATACAAAATTTAAATCTCACTATGCTAACACACTTTTTCCATATTCTACATTTTTCAAAGATGAATCTTTACTGTGCATGTTTCAAGTTAAATTTTCTTTTGAGATGAGTGAATTTCAAGATTAATTATCTCACCTCAAAAGAGGGGAATTTAAATGGGCTTATCATTCATGATATAAGTCTTTTTCAAAGAGAAAAAATCAATTTAGGCATAAATATAATTTCAAAAGTTAAAAAATGTTTCAAAATGTATTATTGGCACATATTATGAGGGAATATTCCATACACATGCACTCCTATTTTAGGATCAAAATACAAATTCAAACTATTTAAAGGTTTAAAATAGAGTTTACAATGATCATCTACATACATTTTCAAATTTTACAATTATAATGGGGCCATGGTATAGGGCCATGCCAGATTTTCAATTCTATTTTGTTAGTTATGAGCATGGTAGGAGATGGGTGTACTCCATTAGTTATTTATCATGAGTTCATGAACAAAGTTTAAATTTAATCTACAAGACATATTAAGTGGTTGATTCAATTTAGGTGTATATTAAATAACTTGGAGATTACTACATACTCTAATATTATGTGTGTGAATCCATTTTAGATTTCAACTTGTTTCACATCTTGGGGTTACAAATACCAGCAAAGTTAAATTGAGGTTTTAGCATCCCTAAATAAGTTTTTTTTATATTCTACAAGTGAAAACTCAAGGTGGGGTTTGATCACCCCCAATTTCCTCCAATGGTTTAACTAAGGAACCATCTTCTCTGAGTTCTTCATGAAGAGGCACTAACCCTCCAATACTTCAAGAAAACATCATATTCAATCAATTTCATAAAGAGAAACATTAATTTTACACATGTAGATGTATTCCTTCTATACACTTATTTCAAACTCAAATGTGCAAAGTTCAAGTAATTTTTTTAATTTCAAATTCAAGCTTTTCAAACTTCTATTTTAAAAGAATAAAGTAACTCTTAATGGGTTTTGTATTATTTTCAAAAGCATGTGGTTCCTTGCACTATTGAAGTAATGGCTCAAATACAAAGTGTGTCTTACACACTAAGGTATAAATTTCCTTTAATATATAAATTTCATTTCTAGACTAAAGGGGGGAAAATGTAATGACCTAAATCTAGACACAAATTCTTGATCATGTCAATTTTCCCATGTTTATCTTTAATTAATTTATATACTTAAATAATACCTATTTTTCCACTTCACCCTATCTTAAGCATAAGAGAGGACCTATTTTTATCTTAAACCATCATCTATCACATATATAAATGTTATTATTTCTAAAAACACCATTATGTATTTGTATGCCTTAATTTAGATCTAAAACCTAACTCTTTTCCTTAAGGGACAACAAAATAGGGTCGATTATGGTAAACATTAGTGTCTCTATTCAAGGTTTTTATCCTTCTCCCACAAATAATCAAATATTCAAATTAAACCATCCCTTAGGCTATCTTCCATGTTTTTAGGCTTCCTATCATGTGGTCATCCCTTTTGAATTAATATATAGGCAAACTCAAGTCACTTATTGCTTCACTAGGAAATTTCAATATAGAGGCTTATTTACACAAGTGCACATTGAGAAAAAGTTCCCTATTCTTTCTAATTTAGGTTCTAAACATCTTAAATAGTCCTCAATTAAGTCACAAGTTTTTTTATTTAGTATTAAAAATCATGATTAGGTATTCAAGTCGATTCTAGATGAATTCATATATTCAAAGGAGCATAGTTGCATAAATCACTCTAGGTGGGAAAACTACATTGGACTTGACTTCCTTCCTTAGAGTATAGGGTATTTAGGCAATGTTCATCCATCATGGGGGTGATTTGGGTCATCTCAACCCAAATACACTCTTTCTTTTCCTATTTATAAGTCTTTCAATCGTTGCATGCCCTATTAGGGTTTACAACTTACAAAAGCTATCTACACATTCCACACACTTTTGAAAGCAAAATCAGTGCACACAAACCTAATTAAAACTATTTCATGTGATTTTTCCCTAATTTCAATTTTTCTACAAAAGGATAAAATATAATGACAAGGTAAATATTTTTAAGCATTTTTATCCTTACACAACCCCAAATCCATCTTTTGGGTTTGTTCATGTTTTGTTATTTTAGTTAACATAGTCAATCAAGTGAATAAATACATCTAAGTTTATATTTCATTTGCATAGTTAGCCTAATTTCTAAGAATTTCATTTCATTTATTTCAATCATTAATCTCAATCTATTGTTCAAAATTTCATTTACAACACTTGTTTTATTCTTTTTATTTAATAAAATTAGAGTTAATTAACATATTAATTCAAATTTGAATAAAACATGACCATGTCCAGATTATATTTATGTTCATGATTCTGATCTTGAGCCTATGTAATCACCTATTCTTCTAATTTTCGTTATAATGTATTAATAACAATCAATAGATATCCATGTGCAAGATATGTATATTTCTTCCCAATGTTTTCCAAAAATAATAGTTTTCCATATTCAACAATTTCTCAAAATTAGAATAATTAATTATTATATATCTTTAGCATTTGATATTCTCTATTTTTACACCCATTAGGACACATTACAACTTTTTACTTTTTATTAAACATATGACAAAACAAAAAGTATGTTAAATGGAAATTTGATACTATTTAAGACATAATATTTCCTTCCCTAATAATAATAGCCTCAGCGCCCAAACCCCTTCCCCACCTCTTTATGTGACCTTTATTAGAGTGAAGTGTCTATAAAAATATACCATGTGGTTTTGAGAATATTATAGGTTAGTGAAAATAGAGAGAAAGAGGACCTCTTTTCAAAACTCCCATATAAAAACCAAGTAGAGAGGTAAGACAGATTGAGACTTAGAAGATGTCAAACTGATAGTAGAAGGGTGTGATAGAATAATATGCAAGCATATCTCATAAATTACCATGATCCAATCCCACCCCATTCCTGATTCACCCTTTAAAGTTTTCACCCATGGAGATTCATGTGTCGACAAACCATTACAAGAGAAAGCATTGGTAAAGTGATAAAATTGAAACTATCAAGTGTAACACTACTTATTTAAAATTGAAATTGGATTTATTTGGCATTTTTTACTAGAATTAATATTGAATAATATATTAATTTGGAGCAATTAACCAAGGAGAAAAGAGACACCTATGCATTCCATTATTAATATTTTTTAATTATAAGTACATTAACCATAATTTACCTCTATTTGATCAAAAAATGTGATTGGATGTGTTATTTCATATTCTATAATATGGGATAACAAGACTCAAACATATTTAATAACACTTTGATAATGGAATAATTTAAATAAATTCCATGTGTATAATATCCCAAGCCCTTGCTAATCAAATGTTGGTAGTTTTGGTTGAGTAGGTTGGTTGTGTCTCACCCTACCCAAGTTCAAATCTCAGTAAGTTTTTGAGACCTTATGTGTTGTATTTGAGGTTGGTTATGGTTTTATATGTTTTATTGTGGTCCATCTAATTAATATGTCTAGTCAAAATCATTTACTAAACTATGTGTGTGTACCTGACATGCACTAGGACATTACATTTCTAGATCTTGTTGAGTGTATCATATTAATTAACTTTTCATGTTTTGGATACTTTTGAAATAGATATAATTACCTACTACAATGCATTCAAACTAATTTACAATTTTTTTTCCATTGAAATCTTGGACCAACTCTTTGAATGATGACTAAGGAATCCTTCCAATATCCTTTCAAAATATAGGTAGTTTAGGTTTTGGATTGGTAATTATGTGAAACTCCCATTGCCACACAATTATCTCCTTTCCATTAATTTATGCAAGTAAAAATGATGACCCACATGTAAAAAAATTTGTACAACCTTGATAAATAGAAGTAGGTAATGAAAACAATGCATGCATAATCTTAGAAATACCATTTCCTTTTATACTAAAAATCATAACACCCATTTAATAGTCACATTTCCATATCATAAGATAGAATAAATACTTAAATAAAACTAGATTATTACATAAATATTAAGTGCCTCATAATTATCAATGTTCTTTGATAAGGATTATATTTCAACACCACTCCATTCAATTCCCAACACACATATATTTCACACACCTCTCCATCCCCCTACTGCTAAAACATTTCCCATTGTTTATGTGCTCTCCATTATTAATGTTTAACCCTAAATTTAAATAGTGGGTGATAGTGTTAAAAAGTATATAAATACTTATAATATAAGCGCGATAAATTAATCTATAGCAGGCCAATTAATAGAAAACTTAGATAAATAATATTTTAAATTTATATAACTAAGATTGTTAAAAATAGTAAAGTATAACTATTGAAATATATTTTAATAAATAATAAATAATGGTACTTATTTAGTTTACTATGAATAGATACATATGGACCGAAAACAAGGGTAAATTATACAAGATCAATGTTTTGGATCAGTGGTCAGATTTTAGAAATTATACTTTTATGGCCACAAATACTACCATCAGATCTAGGCACTACCATTGGCGCTAGTGTCTGACTATGGCATAAGTGTCCAGTATGAACTACTGACTAGATCTAGAGGTGACCAACTTTGTCTTTCTAGGTTTTTTATCACCATTATGATGATCAGATATGGGATACAGTTTGTCATTCTTTGTTGATTGATCAAACCCTAGATCTTCACCTTTTCTCACCCTTGAAATGAGTTTACTAAAAAAGGGTTAGTGGGATCATGGTGTCAAGTTTCCCTAAAGACCCCTCTATTATTTGATGTTTCCTATATATCCAATACTCTAAGGAGGGCCTTATACTTATGTAATTCTCCCCTATGTGTGGTAAAATGTGTGTACAAGGGTGTAATATACTATATAAATATGCATGCATTGATCTAGATTTTAATTTGATAAATATCACTCATGGGATGATATTTTAATGCTTCATTATTGTAATAGAATTTATCTTATGCTTGATATGAAAATTGGGATGAATAGGGTAGATTAGAGTGATTGTGCAATTGATTGATTTAATTTTAGTAGGTGTTTACTTGGTATTTGCTAGATGAAGAATGAAAAGGCTTAGACTTTTATTTATACCACACCTTTTGAAAATACATCATATTAGGGTTCAATAAGATAATTATTCCAACCCATGGGTTTTAATCATGTTGTAATTTTTATGATTTTTGGCTACTAGACACTAGATAAGGATCTAAACACTACCATTGATGGTAGTGTCCCTCTACTATTGGTAGTGTCTAAAAGGATAGAAAATAGGTATGGATATAAAATTGATAGTGAATTATGTTTATAAAATTTTAATCTTTCTATGTAGTATAGGAGATGTAGGTCATCAGAATGATATGGATTGGATTAAGAGAAGCATTTAAATATAGTGAGATGGTGAATGTAAGGATTTTAATAATGGAGATGTATAAAACTAAAGGTTAGAGCCCTAATTGGTATTTTTAAAATGTAAAAGATTGAGATGCTAAAAATATTTAGTTTTATTATCTAAATTTTCCCCCTTTAATCTAGTAATGCACAAGGATGCAATTACTAGTTTAAAGGAAAGAGATGTGTGCCTAAGTGTGTATAACACACCTTGTGTTTGATTGAGCCCAATTTGAGTTATTTACTAGTGTATGGCCTATAACTAAGAGCATTTTATAGTATAAATAAGTGAATATAATCTTAAATTTGAAATTATTGAAAATAAAGAGAGTAAGGAAAGAGTACACATGTGTGTTGATACAACCATGTTGCCTCTTGATGTTTTGGCTTGGTAAAGATGATTCCTTATAAAGCAATGAAGCTAGAAAGGTTAATACCTAAATCTTGGAAATATTAAGAAGGATATCAAAATGTATTATTCCCCTAATCTAGTGTAAGTATGAATTATGACATGGCCATTGAGCTCATTTTATCTCAATCACACAATTCAAGTGTGAATATATGTAATATGCTGAGGGTGAGTGATTTAGTAAACTCATCCTATAAATATGGTGAGATTGGATGATTTATTCACTCAAATATATAAATATTGTGATGTTTAATGGTTTAATCACTTCAACCTATAAAATTAACCCATTTTTATAGCATAAAAGAGTCAACAATAGTACATCTTGGTGTAATTGGTGTGTCCTAGTGTGTAGTATAATTGGTAAGTTTTAAAAAAAATAGTGAAATAACATGGCATGTACACCTATAATATATCTAAGCTAGAGTGTATATATCATAGATATAAAAAAATATGTTTATAATTTATGAAAAATATTGCAATGTATAGGATTCTAACCCAAGTGTATATTTGAATCATAGTTATGAGCTAGAGTTTGTGCAAGTGTGGAGGTTTTATACACATAATATTTTTAAAATTTATCATTTACTAATGTTTTTTTATTTTTCAATAACCTATCAAATTTAAATCCCTCTGAGTGCACACCTTAAAGGGTGTAATTGGAAGTGGGTGGGTAAACCATTAGTGTTTTTCAAGATTATTGGTTAATTCTACCATACCTAAACCCACTATAAATCTCGATTATCCAACTCCATAGTAAATTATCCTCTCAATAGACCATAACTAGGAAAAAATCCAAGTTCCTACTAGGTCATCCTTGGTTGACCCATTTTTTATATTTATGGTCCACGTTACACAATTAAGTCAGCATAATTTGAGGCCAAATGGTAACTTTTTAGAATGGATCATGTCAAGATGAACTTGTCGAATAAAATATCGGGATATTAGGACTTATCCATGTCTATAAATATAACTTTAAATTTAATTTAATAGAGAGGAACATTCATTTATACATTATTACAACTCGTAATTCTACTATATCTACATTTTAAAGAGCCATTACTTTGGGTTTGCCTTGGAGGAAGATAAATTGTTGTGGGAAATCTTAGATGCAAGTAGGAATATTTTAACCTAGTGCTAGTTTCAACTATAATTTGATCCTTAAGAATCCATAACAATATCTTGCAATGCACCGTTGGCTAAGGGATATATTAAGACTCAACATGTTCGTCCAAAGGTAAGTATCTCTAACTTTTTTATTTCATTTGATAGATAGATATTACATAAATTAATAGGTTTTAATGTATAACTCCTTGATTATATTACCACACTTAAATTTTATGTATATATGAAGTTTTATAGGCTTGTCAGCTTCCACCTTATGTGATCTAGGCCCCCATTTGCCTACCACGATCCCTTGTTTGTTTTAATCAATCCCCCTTTGTGTTATAATCTATCATAACACTATATTAGATTTCATTGTATGTATTAAGAGACATATATAGGGTTATTGAAAAATATCATTTACCTAGAGGTTTTGAAACCCTCTCCTTTAGTTTTGTGTGATATGTACCCCCTTAGTTAAGTTTAGCAAATCCAATTTGGTTATGTTCCTGATATACAAATTATCACAATAGATGTTAGTTGATTACCTTATTTGAGGTTGAATTTACTAAGTAGGATAAGTTATAGATCTATCGTAATTGTTTCATACATTCTAGTGAACTTGACATGAATCTAATCCTTGCATTGAAAATTTTATTTTAACAATCAACTAGGTTGATGCAACTCAATCAAGTTATATTCTCTACTTTATAATTTTCATATACAATTAGCTAAGTTGACACCAGTTAATTTAGTTCATTTTTTGTAATTTTTTAGTTTTATCCAACTAGGTCAATGTAGGTGGACCTAGTGTTTTTTCATTCTTTTTAGTTTTTAACTTTCTACAGACTAAGTCAACCATGGTTGACTTAATTTTGTGTCTGCTTTTATTCCCAATAAACTAAGTTGACTCTGGCCAACCTAGTTTATTTTAGCCTATTTTCACAGTAGATTTTGTTAACCGACATCAACCTTATTTTGTTCTATTTATTCAACTAGATTATCCTTAGGTGACCTAGTTATTTGTGTTTCTACCTTTTTCATAAGCAAGGCAATTCATTTTCTTTTTCATAGTAATTAATCTCACCTTTTATTTGAAAATATTTGGCTTCCTATTTATTTACATTCGTAAATTACAAAATTAGTTTTTGATGTTTGATTTTCATGTTTGATTTTCACCTTTATTTTCTCTTTGATTAGATTTCCCTATAAACTATGTTCTGATAGTTTTCAAACTAGTTAGGTACTATCATGAAGGGCTAGTTGGTGTTTTTTTTACAAACCTTATCTATTATTTATAAATATTTTGGCATGATGGCTTTTCCCAATACTCATAATCATAGTACAGAGTTAAACACAAACTTTAGTTTTCATGTATCTCATGGTATTTAGGAAATACCTAGGATTCCCATTTTTATTAAATGTTAGGAAGTCAGCCATCTATCTAATTTTATAGTTCCCCAGTTAGTAGTTAGCACTAGGAAGTTACTCTCAACTTACCCTTAAAACTGGGTTTAGTAGGCTATGGTAATGATACTTCTTCCATAGTCAGTGCTCTGAAATATTGGGATTACATTATCCAATGGACAAACAATAATATTTGAGATCCTATACTATAAAACAAATCCTTTTAGTACATATTCCTAATCTTAATTTTAGATAACTAGTTAGAAATAGTAGTAAAAAACCTTCATTTTTTAGTGTTTCTTGTTATTCTCTTTTATATTGCAAGTTTTATCAACAAGCATTGATATAGTTATGTGTTGTGTGTTTTAACTAGATTGACCAACCTCAACCAATTTGACCATGTTTGAACAGATTAAGTCAACTAAGATTGACTCAGTCTTTCATATTTTATCTTGTTTACCTTTGGTTTCTAAACTACATAGACCTAGTCTTTTTCTATGTTTACTAGTATGTCTAGCTAGATATACCAAGGTTGACCAAGTATATTTATAAATTACTATATTTACCTTCCTATATCACTAGATCAATCTAGGTCAACCCAATAGACTTCTATAATACTAGTTTTAGCTACCAGATTCAACTAGATCTACCTCGATTGACCTAGTATAGTTTCAAACTATTATTTCTACCTTTTTATGTAACTATATCCATAGAGGAAACCCAAAGAGGATCTGGAACAAGAACAACTGGATAATGAAGAAACTAAAGTTTTAAATGCTGAGGAGGGTAAAGTGTTGTCTTTTGAAGATCCTAATGGCTCACTTCCTGAGGTCGATAAAGAGATCTTCCTTGAGAATGAAATTTCTGAGACAGAAGAAAATGGAGGGCATTCAGATAACATATTACCCACACAAAGTAAAGAAGATTTGACTATTTTATCAAAGCAAATCAACCTCTACCAAAGGGTAGAGGATCAATGGAGAGAGGCAGGAGGCAAAGTAGTGCTAGAGGATGGAGAAATTTCGGCTGAAACTAGAAATAAATTAGAGGTGAGAGACCCTCCTCTTTCTCAGTCAATGGAGATTCAGGCTGTTAATGAATCGCTGTTGGACGAGTTTCATGTGAATGGCAATGGAGAAAACTTAAAACATCTTCCCAACCAAAGGAAAAGGGCTGAAAAGAAAACTAATACTAAAGGAATTGAAACCAAAAGTAGCAAAAAAGAACAGCTAATGAAGGCAAAACACCTTGTTTCTTTTCTGGATAATCTTGGAAAAAGAGATGAGCAGAATTCAAAAGTCAAACCGGATGTTGGCTATTTGGATAAACCTAGAAGAAGACCCATAAGGAAAATTAGAGAGCTAGAAAGCAAGCAGAATATAGATGATGGAAGGCAGGCAACAATTCTGGATTTTACCCCTAAAAAATAGTTATTAAATCATTATTTAGAAATTAGGGGGCTGAATGTACTATGTTTATAGATTATTCTTGAATAACCTTTGGCTGTTGCTAGTTTTTAGTAGATTTCAGGAATGTTCTTCCTGGTGCTAGTTAACGTTTTATCTTTCTTGTCTCTGTAATAGGGTTTCGGGGCCCCTTCAAAACCTATTTTTACCTTAATCTAAAACTATATCCACCCAAGTTGACCTATTATAGTTCCATATTATTATTTCTACCTTATTATGTAATTAGATCAACTTAGATCGGCCTAGTATTATTCTAAATTGTTATTTCTACTTTCTCGTGTAACTAAGTTGGCCCTCGTCAACCTAGTGCATTTTCAGTTTCATGTACTCTAAACTACATCAACCCTAATTGACCTAGTTCACTAAGTGGCCATCATAGTTTCTTTATTAGTGTCTTTTCTCTTAGCCTGATTACTCCTAGTTATGCTTTTCACCATGTAATACATTTTTATGAAGTTGAACATCAAAAGTAGGATGATATGATGAATTTCACTAACTCTCATTAAATTTCCAAGACTCACCTACCCTATATTATGGTATAAAATCTTGATACTAGTAATGAAGAATATGAATAATAATATATTTAGCTAAAGAATGAATTATTACATAGACTATTATATATCCAAGAAGATAGCCAAAAAACCTCCTATAGTATAGGAAAGAGGAATAATAAATAAATCCATAATTGTCTTTGGGTGAAACAATACTATAAAAAACTATTAATAATGTGTTATGGTGAATTAATAACCATTTATTTTAATATAACATTCTCCCCCTTAATTCATCATAGCTTGAAGTGAATAAGAGAGATAAATGCCTCAAATTTGTCAAATGCAACTGACTTGGTGAATACATTTTCATGTTATTCTTTTATCGGGTAACACTAGAGTTGGATGTTGTGTTGTTTTATATGTTCACGTATGAAATGAACTTGCACCTTTATGTGATTATGTGTTCATGAAATATTATATTGTGAATAAGTTTTAGAATACTCTCATTATCACAGTATAGGATGGTATGTGTCTTCTATGATACTCCCAATCCTTCTAATATGTGGCATAACAATATCACTTCACAGATAACTCCTCCTACAACATAATATTTTACTTTAGTATAAAATATAGAAATAAAGTTTTGTTTCTTGTTGCCCTATGATATAAGACTAGACCCCAAAAAGAACACATATCTAGGAGTGGATTTTCAATCATAAATATTTTTTACATGATCTGAATCTAAACATTATATCAAGAATAAATTATCATTGTTATTATATTCTAGGTCAAAGTCTATTATAACCTTGATATATATGAGTATTCATTTTGTTGATTTTTAGTGAGACATCTTTGGTTCTTGCATGAACTGTGAAAGATAGATAATGTCTAGCCTAGTATATTTTAAGTAAATAAGACTCCCAATCAATTATTGATAGAGAGTTATATTTACTTGCAGTGATGGATCTATATAATATAACTAAAGCCTTATCTCTATAGGTGTGGCTATTGGATTACTATCCATCATCCTAAATTTATCAAGCATTGTTTTGGAATATTTCATTTGGGACACAAATATATGGTGTTCTTTTTTCCATACTTCTAATCCAAGACAATAGTGTAGAATCCCAATATCTATCATGTCTAATGATTAATTAAGATATTTACTGGTTGCATCTATCATTTTTACTAAACTATCAGTGATGAATAGATCATTGACATATATTACAAAAATCACAATCTTTCCCCCTTGTTATTTGAGGTAGATATTTAGATCATAGGGAGTCCTCTAAAATCCATGTTGAATGAGATGGTCATTAATTTTTATGTTCCAAGATCTAGGAGCCTATTTAAGACTGTACATAGATTTGATGGTTTTACATACTTTTCCTTCATTACTAAGAGTGATAAAACTTTATGGTTGTGTCATGTAAAATTCTTCTTGTAGATATCCATTGAGAAAAGAACTTTTTACATTCATTTGGTGGATGTTCCATCCAAATTATGTATCCAGAGTAAATATCATTTTGATTGTATTGATCTTGATAATAGGAGAAAATGTCTCCTCATAATATTTGCCTTCTTTTTTTTTGTATATCCCTTTTATACAAATCGAGCCTTGTGCTTATCAATAATTCCATATGCTTTGTATTTAGTTTTGAAGACCTGTTTATAAATGATTGGCTTTTTCCCTGGTGAAATACCTCTAATATACCATGTTTTATGTTTCATTAGTGATTGAAATTTTTCATCCATGGCATCTTTCCAAGGTTTATACTCTAAGGCTTCCTGAACTATAGAGGGCTCATCTAATTCTATAACTATGCTCATTAAGGCCAAATTGTCCTCATTTTGAGTCATGTTGCAAGTCCATGGTCTAGTACTCAATGTATCTTGAGATCTATCTAATTTATCATCCCTTAATATAATTATATACCATTTAATAATATGTTGAGTGGTTCTTATGGGTGGTGGAGCTGTACTATTATTCCCATCATCATCACTATCTTCATTTGGTTTATTTCCATCTTTTGCATTTGTTTTGGGATTGATTGGTGTACCAAGTGAGCTTATAGAAGGAGTTTATGGTTTTATCTTCTCAAAAAACTCAACATCCTTGCTTGTGTAGATTTTTTTGGTCATTAGATCCATTAATATATATAAGTACTTCTTCACTATACCTTAAGAAGACGTGTTTCTACTTTCATGTCAAGTTGAGTCCTCTTTGCTTGGGAATATGGCTTGTGTCCTGACTATGATTCTTGTGGTGTTATTCCATCAAGAGCTATAGTGGGAACTTTTTTGAGTATATAGACTATATTTTTGACTAATTTTACCCAAAATACCTTTATAAAACTAGAATCATGTAGTATATATTGCACCATTTCCATGATAGTATAATTCCTTCATTTGAAAACATCATTTTGTTATGGTGCATGTGGAGGTTCTATTTGATGAAGAATGTTATTTTCTTGAAAAAATATTTTCAATTCGTTACTGGTGAATTCCCCCTATGATCTGAGTGGAGGGTCTTAATGTTCTGACCATTCTCATTTTCAACAATTTTGAACTATTTGAAAGTTTCAAAGGCTTAGATCTTTCTATTCAGACAGTAAACCCACCTTTTTTTGGAAAAACCATCAACAAAGAGCATGAATTACTTAAACCCAACATGAGTAGGTGACATCACTCCTCATATATTGGTATCTACTAGATCTAATTTTCCATGGGCATGATATGTATTTTTCAAAAATAGAGCTCTATGCTATTTGCCCACTAAGCAATGTTGACATTTATCTATACCCTTTTTGAGAGATGGAAATCCTCTTATCATGTTATAGCAATGGAGTGTGTCAATATATCTAAAAATAATGTGATAAAATATTATGTGCCATAATTATTTTGAGGTTGTGTCTTTTGACACCAGTGTTTGATTATTTGTATGCATGCATTCAAGTTAGAAAATTCTCCCAACTCCTAAGGATCATGTAATAATTTTCAAGAATTTTGACTTATCTCTAATAAAACACATATTTTTTTCACCTTTAAAATAAAATTTAACCTTGAGTTCAAGTAATTAAATGACTAATAGAATATTCTTTGTGAGTCCTAGACCATACAAAACATCTAATATTCTACAAGCATTGCATCCAAGTGGTAAAGAGATATTCCAAATACCTTGAACATGGTAGGATGAATCATCACCCAAAGATACATTATATTTAGGATAAGTCTCATTCATATTATATAACCAATATTATCTTCTAATCATGTGTTGAGTGGCACTTGAGTCAACATACTGGATAGAATTTTATGATGTTGATTCTTCATGAGGCTATTTAGTATATAAGAAGTTTACATATGAAGTGGGTTATTCTTGTTCAACAATGTTACCTTGATGAGTGGATTTCTTCTTCCATTAATTTTATTCTATTCTTTTCTTTGGTGTGGATGAGATGATTATTGGTTATTGGACTTCTGGTTGCTTGAAGAGCACTATGTAAATGAGTTATACCAACAATGCTTAAGGCCATGGCTTTTCCATTCACATATAAGGAAAATTTTGTATTGTTTATTAACCTATGCATTATTTTGGTAAACTTGGTTTAGTTTATAATAGTTTATATGTTTTTTCCTTTCTATTGATGAGAATCAAGTCATGATCTTATAATTCCTCTTCTTTTGTATGCATAAACTCTTCATGTTGCAACATGTTTAGCAAATTGGCAAAAGATGGTTTCTGTTCTGAGACTATCAAAGTAGTCATGAATATCCTATAGGAGGATGGTGATTCTCTCAACACAATTGGTATAAGATATGCGACTGACACTATCTCACCTAATGCTTGGAGTGAAGCCATTGGGGTTATAACACATCATAAAAAAGCTTCTACTCTCTCATCAAAATTCAATTTGAGTGAATGAAGTTGAATCTACAAATGGAGAATGGTATCTTAATTTTTGGCCCCATAGATGGTTTAAAACTTATCCCAAGTGTCTTTAGTTGTTGTGGCCTCACAGATATGATGTTGTACCACATCCAATACCCCAAACATTATTATCCACTTTCCCTTTTGGTTTGCTTTATAAAAATTATGTTGTTGATCAGCATCAAAGGCATGTTAGGCGAATGTTCCATTGATAATAGGCCAAAGATCTTAAAATTCCATATGTGTCCTAGTTTTTATTTTCCAAGTGGCATAGTTATCACCACGTATAAATTATGAGTTTAACAAAAAGAATTTTGGGCCATTTTCAACCATTGTGTATAATATGATCAACTATGATGGATTGGTTATTTATCACTCTAGGTATCAAGGATCCCTTTATTTATCTAATCAGTATAATATACCAAACCTTTATTTATACATGATCTTCCTTTATACCCAGTAGTATGTGGAAGAATATCACCCTTTATTTATACCCAATGGTATGTGAAAAAAATGTAAATGTATGTGAAAGAGAATGATATGTGGTACTTATTATTGAAATGATTTAAACCAATCATTATCACCTAATTATATGTAATTATGCATATGTGAGCATAACCTCCCTATATAGTTGTAATGTCCACCTATCAAGATTTATGCCTTTGATTGTATCAAATGGGTAAACAGAGGGATGGATCAGTGAATGTTCAACCTTATTTATAGGTTAAATGACTATAAATCATTATTTAATATATTTTATGCTATATATACATTAACTCAATCATGGTGGGTTTACCCATAAACATGATTTATAGGCATAGTTATGACCAAACACTACAATTATGCAAAATGTATTGTTTAGTGTTTTTTATTATATTTGCTTGAAAAAAAATATTACAATGATTTGGAAATAAATGATTAAAATGAATGGAAAAAA
This sequence comes from Torreya grandis, assembly GCA_037957365.1. Taxonomy (NCBI): domain Eukaryota; kingdom Viridiplantae; phylum Streptophyta; class Pinopsida; order Cupressales; family Taxaceae; genus Torreya; species Torreya grandis. The sequence goes on from JARHVA010002723.1 coordinate 192,456, forward strand.
ATTATATATATTTTTTAAAATAATATCCCTCCCCCTAAAAATTTTGGGCTCTTTGGCCTCTTTTTTAAAAAAATAATGACTTTTATAGATAAATTTATCTAGGTACAGCTAAAGTTGGAAGAATAGCTAAATATAGTGAACTTTTGTTTTCTTAAAAAAATGATTTTGGGGGATTTTAAACTCCCACCTTATTTTTTTCAAAAATATTATTTATCAACCCACCTAAACATTCTTTCAATTTGTTGAAATACAAAACTTGTATTTAAATGCTTAAAAAAATACAAACCATACCTAGAATGGGCTGAGAAAAAACTTCCAAAGGACTATACAGACTTATGAAAAAAATTATTATTAATTTTACATGAAATATTTGATATTATTATATCTCCTATAACAATAATATTTTAAAAATTCAAAATTTACGGCCTCCAAATAGGTAAGAATTGTCTAGATGTGCAGATTGACTTGACAGATTTCTAGTTTGCTATTCAAATGCTCCAAAATGCTATACGACCTAATCATAAAATTAAAAAATTGGTATGGGTTTAAATATATAATATTATTATACCATGTGGTCTTAGATTCAAAAAATCTAATTCATATAACATGTACCAACCAAAAACCATATGGGTATAGAAAGCTATTAGAAAAACTAGTATAGAGGTTTGGCCTTCAAAGAGTTGTATGACCTGATCTAAATTGGATATGATATATAATTGAGAGGGATATACTCATGTAACATAAAATTCATTTTTTGATAACTATACATCCAAAAACCATTAGAAACATGCATAAAAATCATTCAAATAATAGAAATTATGTGTGAGTGAATGACTAAAATTTGAAACACGACATAAAAATGTGAATAAGGTGTGTAATGTCTGAGGGAGAATCTCTATTAAATTTTTCCTTAGATAATTAAATCATGGGATTCTCAATTATTTTCTTCAGCTACAGTATGAGGGTGCCTCGAGGTTCCACCTCTGTTATTTTCCTCAAAAACAAAATTTTGCTTTGAAACCAAATGTAGAGCATGAATAATAATATATTCAGGTAAAGAATGAATTATTACATATTTTATTATACATCCAAGAAGATATAAAAACAACTTCATATAATATATGAAGGAGGAATAACAAATAAACCTAGAATAGTCTTCAGGTGAAACAATAATATAATAAACTAACAATAACATGCTATGGTGAATTAATCACCATTTATTTTAATATAACAAGTAATATCCATGTCACTACTATGACCACCAACTATTGGACTCCTCTATATTTTACCATTGATCCTCTTAATTACCCTCCAAAAATGCTTATTGTATAAGATGAGAGTGATCTTGAATACACTATCACAATGATCCTTTTCATCAATGAAAACCCTCAACATCAGTGTAAAGATCCCACAATAATCTATAATCTCATGATTGGACCTCACATTGGGTGTCCACCCTCACCCACACATACCCTTTCTATGAGACTTGGGATAAGTCACCAGATGACTTCTCCCATACCTTATTCATCTACCATGTCTATCATTACCACCAAAATGGTTTAGATCTCCTTTAGTGTTCCCACATTAATACTCATGTAAATTCTACCACTAGTGCATCTCACACTTCTTCTACTAGTCAATCCACTATTAATAATAATCAAATTTTATTATAAGTCATAAATCAAAAGGGAAATTTTTAAACTAATAGTGAAATTAAAATGATTCAAATGCAAAACCAAATTTTGTAATTACAAAATCATCCTCAACCCACTCAATGTGAAGTGAAAAATCCTAATTCCCACCCCAAATTCCCCTTAGAGATGCACAAGGTAACCATATACCTCAACCCCCACTTCTTAACAAGGCTATCAAAACCTTAAAAATGAACTCTTAGTTCCTCAAATTACACATAGTGATATAGGTGGTATTGTTCCTACTATCACTTATAATGGATCCATTGATCATGCATTGCATTTGAAAACTTTAGTAAACTTGTATAAATATTGGATTAAGCTCATTACCTTTACCACCACCAAACTCTTAGCTAAAACCTTTTCAGGTGATGCTTTGGATTAGTATAATCAACTCAAGTCTTATACTATATCTAGTTTATAAGACTTACTTAATACATTGGTATAATAATTATAAACTAACAATCTTACTGCTAATATCTCAATTTATCAATTGTGAATAATTAGAATCTAAAATGGCCCAAGTGTTCATTAAAATATGGAAAGCCTTATCCAATAAATTTGAACATGACATGTCAAAATAAAAAATCTTTCACTTGTTCATGTAGATGATATTTATGGATTATATAGTACCTCCATCTTGTACACTTGGCAAAATCAGACCTTGGTTGTTCCATTCAATTCTATACCATTCCCATTTTTTAACATCTTGCATCTTCTTAATTTTGTACTTCATGGCCTATCCCTTGGTTTGATCAATCTTATTTTGATCACCCAAACCTAATATATTTCCCAAAATTCTTAAAACATATGTATCTTCCACTTTTGCAAGTTCTGATCATGTACTTACTTTCTTGTTCCCTAGACACTAGCATCCCAAATAGATACCTACATCGCCATAGTGTCATAATCCATTGTAAGTATCCAATGCCCTAAAGTCATATAATTTACAAATGAAATGTATATTAATGGTTGGCTTAAGTGCTTTAATGCGAGTTATTTCTCCAAAGGGATTGATATAAATAGAAGATCAACCCTCATGTGTTCCTAACCTAAAAACTTATTACTTACTCATCAGAAAAATTACAAAAGGCATTCAATCAAGCACTCAAGTGAGTAAATATTCCCTATTTCATCCTATTTATATATAAATCATAGGGACAAAATATACATAGGTCTAAAGCACTGAAGGAAAAACAAAGAGTTATATTTTCTAATTTACAAGCTAAGTCATTATTGTACTTGCTTTCCACATGTTGCATCATTCACACACAAGCTAACACATAGGGAGAATTACATTAGTCTAAGGCCCTCTTTGGATTATTGGTTATGTAGGTAACACTCATTTAAAAATAGGTCTTTAGGGTTAGCTTGATACTGTGTGTTCATTAACCCATTTCCCCCAAGGTCATTATGAAGATGAAGAACTAGAGTTTTACAATTTCATGAGTAACAACAATCCATGACCTATATTTGAATGCACTAGAACAAAGGCCAAGACAAACCCAAAAGCATCTATGTGGTTGGATCCTTTTCAGTAGGTATTCCATATAAGGCATATATGTTAGGTTTAAATAATAGCATCAATGCAATAAGGTTAATGCTAGTATTTGCATATATAAAGGAACTTAATCTAGAATTTGGAGACTATTCTAGAACCTTCTTCCAATCTGTTTCTTGCCTGGCCTAGATCCAAAATTATGCTTGCATCAAAACTAGATACGTACATTACTTCTTTGTCATTTTCATATTTAGCATAGTTTTACTTACTATTTTTAGCATGTCTTAGTTTAATGAATTCATCATATGTTATATCTGAGTTAGCATATATTGGCTTGTTATAGAGATATTTTATCACCCTTGTACCTTAAGCTATCTTTATCCCCTTTAAACCTAGATAATCCTCATCTAGATTTTTAGGGTTAAACATTTGGTAAACCTAATATTTATGTCTTTTCATGCAAATCATATGGTGTTCTAGAAAAAAAATTATTTTTCTTATTTATAATTTGCTAAATTTTGTTTCAAAAATTAGTTTTTTTTCAAAATATAAAGAATACATCAACAAAATGGATTACTCCCTAGATTTTATGTGTATTTCCTATCCTATTCTCATTTTGGAATTTATAACATTTCAAATAGATAAATAGGAGCCTCTTATTCCTCCTAACCCTAAGGAGGGTGATAGCTATCATACATTGAAGTAGGTCCATATTATCACTCATTCAAAAGGTAAGGTAGATGGTGTATGTATGCATGTTCAATCTAAGGTACCTATGGTTTATGATTGTTCATCCCTAAAAGATGAAATCATGAGTATGATAAATTAATAAATGAGTTATAAAATCATATTACAATCCTAAAAAATCCAACACATGGTAATGTTCATTATGTGTTTGCACCCTCATCTACCAATGTTATGCCAAACAAGGTTTCACATCCAAATAAAAAGCTAAAACATAATATATCCAAAATAAGTGGTTCTAAAAGTAACCAAAAGGCTACTAAGATACCAATCAAAATTCTAAGGGAAATTTTTCAAAATAAAATGATCAAAATACCTCATGTATATCATATACACAGATCCAAATATTATTATGCATATCATAAAATGCAATGACATCATGCAAATCATTATTTGGCCTTAAATAAGAGGATATAATGTATGGTTAATAATGTTGATCCTACACTCGACACATCTCATTTGAGAACATAAAAGTTCACATATTCCAAAAAATACCTAAAAATCCAAAAACATTCAAAAATCTAAAAATACTTTTGGCACCTACATACTCAATTGGTTTTTTGGCATCTATGTGTTAGTTCCATGTTAATGGATGGCATCATTTAATCCTGCATACACATGTGTGTCATGTTTCTACATGAGTGTGATACAAGCATACATGGATACATAATATATTCCTATTTTAGATGTTGGGTATTCCTTCTACTTATGTTATATGGACATTGGGGGCATCCACCTCTATGATCATGATACTTCCAGATTATATCATTATATGGTATTTATATTATCATGTTTTAAGCTCATATATGTACTTACACATGCCTTTATCCATTATTATATATTTCATAGGGTACTTGATATTCTATGTACTTGATTTTTTTTCAACATGTTTTATCCATGGGTTACTATGATATGTTTATGTTGTTTGTTTATGTATTCATTTATACACTTCCTTGAGTGTTTTTCCTTGATATTTTTTTACTTTTTTGAGAATTTGAATATGCTCCTTTGTTTACATCCCCTATGCCTATGTGTGATTTATTTGACATTTGAATATGTCATATATTTTTGTATGGGCATTTGACTATGGCATCCTTGATTTTGTAGACATTTGACTAAGTCATGTCCCTTCGATTGTGTGACATTTGAACATGCCCCTTGTTTTAAATCTCCTGGGACCATGGTAAGTTGAATTTATTTTGAGTGCTCTTATTTTTATGTTTGATTATCTTGTTGATTTTGTACTATTACTATCTAGATGTTGCCATGATCTTTATCATGTATTTTAGGCCTTCATGTGATCACATTGTTTTATGCACTTCAATGCGACATTTACCTATCCATGTTCTTTTACATTCTACATGGTTCCATTCATAGGTTATTTATTTGTCTTATCCTTTTGAAGTGAGTTAACTATTGATTTTTACTCTTCCCTCACCCCAAAGGGGTGAATATTAGTGGGGGCATGCTTTGAAATCATGTTCTCTACACTTATCTAATATTTGGCACTTATATTAGTTTTTATAATCAATGGGGAATGTCATATAAGCATGGATTCCACATATTCATAATTTTTAGATTCAATGGGGGCATTCCATATATACATGGCTTCCACACATTCACAATTTTAAATTCAGGAGGGGCATGATTTGAAAGCATTTTTTCCACACTTATTCAGTATTTGACACACCTAGATTCAGTTGGGGGATGCTTTAGAGCATGTTCTCCATACTTATTTACACTTGGGCATAGTTTTCATATTCAATAAGGGAATGATTTGGAGGTATGTTCTCCACACTTATTCAGTATTCAACACACCCAAATTTTGTGAGGGCATGTTTTAGAAACATGTTTTCCATATTAGCACTTATTTTAGTTTTTATATTTCTCCATATATAGTGGGTGCATGCTTTGAAAGCATGTTCTCCACACTTACATATTTTGTAAATTTGCCAAAGCACATAGTTATATAATTTAGATTCATAGTTGTAGCAAAATTCTATACATTGGTAGCATTTTTATACATAGTTTCAACATGAGACATATTTAAGGTGCATATATTATGCAATGTGCACCTAATATTAAAAAATACATATCAGTTTCAAATTTAAAAACACTCTTAATAAATTTCATCACTCACTAGATGGACTTTTATAGACTGTATTAATCTAATATACCACAGTATTTGGTTCAATTTTGGTATGGTTGAAGTGATTAAATCACTCAATCTTTCCAAGTTTTTAGGTTGGACATGATTGTATTATCCAACCTCACTGGTTTGATGGTATGATTTGACTTTGATCACTCATACTCACTAGGTTATAAGTATTATTTGGTTACACGGTTGAGTAAATCTCAATTATTGGGTGGTAACTCACATTTTTCTCCAAGGTTAGGGGTATGTGCCTTCCAATCTCTCTATCTCCTTAGATATATACACTTTCCATATATATATATATATATATTCTTAGTTTTAAAGCTTTATAATGATACATCTTTTCAAATCAACTTGCCAATAGGCAAAGCAGTTGCATCAATACATAGGGTGTACTCGTAAACCTTGTTCTTTAAATTTTAGATTATATGCACTGATTATATACTATAACATGCTCTTGGTTTTAGGTCAGTCACCAAAAAAATAGTCAAGTTGGACTTAAACAAAGGTAGGGTGTGTTATACACATCTAGGTATCCATTTCTTCTCCTTTAAACTAGAAATTTCATTATTAAATTAAAAAGGGGAATGTAGATAATAGTTATGGATTATAAATCACTTTAGTCTTGTACACTTATAATACTCAAACTTTGTCTATTCTTCTCATTTTTAGACCTTTTCCACTTTTTAAAGTATCACATTTCCTTTATCTTATGCCCTTCGCCTATCTCTTGGTTTGATCAATCTTATTTTGATAACCCAAACCTGTTATCTTACCTAGAATGGTTAAAACCTACTTATCTTCCACTTTTGAATGTTATAAACTTGTAACTATTTTCATGTTCCCTAAACACTAGCATCCTAGATAAACACCTTCATTGATATAGGTGTCCTACTCTGACACAAGTGTATAGTGCCCTAAATTCATCTAGTTATCCTAACAGTCACCTTAATTACTTTAATGTGATATATTTCTCTAAAAGGATTTATATAAATACAATATCAACTCTCATTCATTTTTAACCTAGAAACTTCTTACCTACTCACTAGGTATCTTAAAAAATGCATCCAATCAAGCACTTAAGTGAGCAAAGCTTCCTTATTTAACCTATTTTCATATAACTCAAAGTAACAACACATACACAAGTCTGAATTACTAAAGGAGTAGCTGAATAACTATATTTTCTAAGTTACAAGCTAGGTCAATGTTTTACTTAATTTCCACATATTTCATAATTAACAAACAACCCAATATGCAATGGAGAATTACATTAATCTAAGGTCTTCTTCAAAGTATTGGATATGTAGGCAATGCTCATTGACAAAGGGGTATTTGAGGTTAGCTCAAAACCATGTGCCTAATAGCCCATTTTTCTCCAAGGTCACTATGAAGATGAAGAATTAGGGTTTTGTAATTTCATGAGGAATGATAGTCCATGACCTAGATCTAAATGCACCAGAATGAAGGTGAAGACAAACCCAAAAGCATCTAGGTGGTCACATCTTTTTTTAGAGTTATTTTGTATAGGAAACATATTTTGATTTTATATAGTAGTATTGATGTAACCATCCAAGGTTGATGCTAGTGTCTATAGCTCTAGAGGCACTTAATCCATAATTTGGTGACTATTCAAGAACCCTCTTCTAGTGTGTATCCTACTTGTTCCAGATCTAGAATTATGTTAGCATCATAACCAACTAAGTGCATTGCTTCTTTATCATTTTTATATATAACATAGTTGTAATTACTATTTTTAGCCTATCTCAATTTAATGAATACAAAATTTTATATATTTAAGTTTAGCATATAAGTGGCTTGCTATAGATATAGTTTACCACTCTTGTACCTTAAGCTATCTCTATTGCTTTCAAACCTAGATAACCCCAATATAGATTTTTAAGGTTATTAATTCACTAAAACTCTTCAACCTAAATTAAAATATCATGTTAGGACTCTTTCTCTCCAAAATATTTGGAAGAACCCCTAGACTAAACCAAAACATCCATATTTTCTCATAATACAATTTTATCCTTCCCATCCTCTAATCAAACCTCGAATGCTTATGAAATATAAGAATTGAAATGTTACCAATGATGGTTTTATATATACCTATGATTCCATACACACTATTCATGCTATCCTCCTAATTGGTTCTAATTATGTTACTCTTTAATAACCCCTTTTGACCAATATTCTACAATAACTTAGTTCTACATCTTCCCATGTGAATAATGTAGATTCTCACAAACCACTTGTTAGAGGTACAATCACTGAGATGGGGGTGAATTAGTGAATTAAAGATATTTAAAAACCTAAATATAAATCCTTGAAGCCCTTATTCATATACCATAATCAATCAACAAGAAAATAACCCACTCATAGTAATGAATATGAAATATAAGCAAGATGACACAAGATCTATGTGGGAAACCCTCTTGGGGGAGAAAACCCACTCTCAAGCCTGCAAACACATGGACTACTTGTCTTATAAGATGATTAAAAACAAAAAACTTTAGTGAAGCACCCACTTCACAAGGATCACCAACCCCTAAATATGACAAGCACCAACTTTCCTAAGATGTTGAGCACCAACACAACATCTTTGAAAATAAAAACTCTAGAAATCTTGATTGCTTCTCAATCCGATGGAGAAACCCTTTGCTTGTTCTCATGCATAAAACCTATAAATTAAATAATAGAATAATGACCACAAGGTCATACATGAAATCCACACTCTAATCTACCTCTCAAGATATCCATATATCTCTCACAAACTTCATAAATCTTTTTATCATCCACACACTCATAATAGCTCAACTTTTCACACTCAAGTCTAGAAACCATCACCTTTGCTTTCACTCTTTATAGAGTCTTCATGAATATTATATTTTTATTCAACCAAAATACTTTCCTTAACCCTTAATAATTATATCACATTAATACATATCTCAAATCCATTCTCATAGGTCAGTCATTACCTCATTAGCCCCAAACCGTCATTAGGTCTTGGTGAGACCCAAAACAATTTAGGCCTTCATACTCACACATTACATGTGAGATTACTTGGACCACCTTCATCCTTTATAAATGATTACAACAAATCAAAATTGTCTCCAAAATAATCTTAATTCCTCCCTCATGGGTCTATTCCACATGTAACACCAACTTAATACTTGAACCTACCAATTAGGTCTCCTTGCTTTTTTAGGCTTACATACACAGAAAACATAGTCTCAAACTTTTGAAGAAATTATTCAAATATTTCACATAGACATATGATTATATCACATTTATAAACCATTTATGACCTTTGATACACTTCCATGTGATTTATACACTTTAATATATGCTTTAATCACTAAAAACAACTCTCTCAAAATGACCACTTAGGCTGGTCATACACAGTCAAAATATAGTTATACTATTTTGACTCTTCATATCCGATCAGGGGCATATCATGACATATAATACTTTATTATAAGACTTATATACTTATATAACATATCCATACTCATTTTATTCTTTAATACAACTCATAATACCTTCAACTTAGTCTTACAACATAGTCACTCAATCTACCAGTGCATTCGACAAACACAACCAACTTCTAAATAATTTTTCACACTGAAGATGGATGGGTAAAACCTTTAAAATCCACATATATGGTCCTAATGGATTTTATAACATTATAAAATATATATTTCATCTTTAAACATAAAAATACCATCAAAAATATTCAATTAGCCTTCTCATGTCACTTGCAGACTATGGTCAAACACAGTCAAATTTGAAGCTCAATAAATTTAATTGTACAAATATTCAAACCTTATAACTAGATTCTATGGATGTGCCTTGAAGTATTTTAAAAAAATTATTTTTAATACATCAATAAATTTTTCTTGGATCAAAATATAGTAGAGTGGTTTTTCCCTTTGCTAATTCAAATGCCAACGGTCGCTGGTTAAACATTTGATAATTTGTCTTCATCTCATGCTTCCCACACATTTTGAACAAATGCACTCTATAAATTTAATTAGGAGTAGCCTATTTTTTACCTTAAAACACTTATCATTGATATTTGACATAGGAATCCATGATCATGCCACTTGGAAGCTCTACGTGCCTTCTACGTATATTCACTATTTGACTCAATGTGCTCCATCGATCTCCATCTATATTAACACTCGCACATCGTTGATCTTATATCCAAATTTTGTGATTATGAAATATGTCACTAGCACATAAAATATTTAATATTTTACTTTGAACCACATTTTTGGATCCTTATCCAATCAGATTAAATGCTCATTATTATATTTATGATCCAATTAAATGCTCACCATAGAGCTTCAATAATGCAAATTTGGCTAAGAATGGGAACTTAGTAAACTTTGCCTAGAAGGCCAACTTTTCACCTTAATAAATTTTTATGCGCTCAACCTCATGACCTAAAATTTGAACCATATGATCTTCCTACATAGTTGAATCTATACATGTATCAAAAAGCTCTTAAAACTTTCACATGTATAAAATATGACATCATCAATCTGTTCACTCAGCTTTATCTATCAAGATGACTAATTGAGCTTAGACATTCATATGTATGTTTTGATGACTTATTTTCACTTCCATAAATACTCTAATCACTCATAACACCCCATAGGTTCTTTAAAACATGTCCATACCATCAATATCATCCATCAATTGCCTATCCAAGATAAACACCAAAGAACCATGCAGGAACACTAAAGCACATTGAAGTACACTTTGTCATTGTCAATCTAATACACATGACACATCATCAACAACCTTGGTCACCTTGGATACATAATTGAAAAACATCCAACAATCTCCCCCTTTGTCATTGATGTCAACACTAATACAAAGCTTATGAATAGACTTTGTCCTCTCTTCAAGCATTTTATCCCCCTTTGACACAATGACAAAGTGGGCTCAACTCTTGATCCTATGGACCTAAAAATACTTCAAGGATTAATAATAGGAAAGGACCACCTTTGATAGATGATATATACTCCCCCTAACACTATGCATACCTATACTTACCTTGATCTTCTCAAACATGCTCCATGACTACACTCTTTTTTGATCATACATAGCTTCTATGAAGACAAAACATACATGAACATCATAAAATACATGAAATTACCTTGAAAATAGGGACTCACCCTAAGTCATCTGAGCTTAGGCACCCTTTGAGCACCTTCAGACCACCACAAACCATGATGACATAGCATAATTGCCTTCATACCTTCTCTCTCAATCCAACCCCATAACTCTCTATGTATATACCCTCATAACTTGAAATTCCATATCTAAATAATTATCATATGCCCCCTCATTCATGACAAAAATAAACACTCATCTCTTCCTCTGTAACATACTTCCTTCACAAACCCACTAGCCAATTAGCCCTCCATTTGTACAAATCCTCCTCCATGAAAGAAACCATGCACTTGCAAAAGACTATGAAAGACTTTTTGAGAACCCATTTTTCCATTTCAATTTATTAAGTATCCTTAGACCTCAACTCATTAGGCAAACCACTTTTCCAACAAAGGTCAAAACACTAGGTTTGTAAAACAAAAATGGTCAACATATTATCTTCCAGTCAATGGCATCACTTGAAAATTCTTCCACACTTGTAGGTCACCAATGCACACTTTTAGACCAAATTTTTATCTTATAATCCTTTTGGAATCCATACTTCCTATACCATGGTTTTTGACTTGCATACCCTTAAGCACAATCTGGGAAACTTGAGAGCAAAAAAAATTCTCTAATTGCACACAAAAGACCTTCAAGGATTTAAACCACCTAGAGCATATCTAAATAAATTCATCACACCTTTATATACCATTGAGACACCTTGACAACTTGAAATTCTTTAAATAACACCTGGAAATATCCATAGCTACTCTTTAGGACCAAAGCCCTTAAATACTCCTAAAACACACAAGTTACCAGATCAAGCTATCTCAAGAGACCAAATATGGATGAAATTTTATTGCATCCATACCTTTATTCTAATTTATCTCATCTTCACAATATTAGACCTCAAAGACCTCTCACTTTACACCAAGGACTACCTTCATGGATTTCTTATCATGCAACACTAGCCAAGACCCAACAAGCATCCACCATGCTTCCTCTTTTTGTAAAATGTCTCCTTGAATCCTAGAGAGAGACTCCCTAACCCACAATGTCCTATAACAATGTGAAACCAAGAGTTTCCCATAATTCCTCGTATTCCTTCTCCTCCTTGGTCATTTATTACTGATAGTTCTTCTTTTTAGGTTTAAGAAAAGCAACGTGCTCATCCACAAAGATGCTCTTCTTTTCTTCTAGGATGGTATTGAAAATACATGGAGAAAATAAATATTTTTGGCATACATTTTCTCTTGAAGTATTAGTCTCACACTTCAAAGCATCAACACTTGACATTGTCAACTAATATTCTTCATGGGAAACTTACTCATCAGCATCAAGATATTCACTTGTATCCACTTTATTCCTAAAATGAGTAGAAAATGAGATCTCTTGATTCTCTTCAACCTCTATATCATTCTCTACCATGGTGAATAGTCCACTTGGACTTGTAGACTGATCATGGCACATATTTTCCACTTTTGGTTTCCATATTTTAGCTTGCCTTCTTATTTTCACTCTATGAGCCTAATTGAACTTATTTCACCTTGATGGCCTTTGCTTGCAGAACCTAACAATATGATCTATCTTCTCATAGTTGTAGTAAACCATTCTTCTTGAAGTGAACTCATCTTGCCTTACCTAATTTGGACAAAATATAGTAATGTGTCCCATGTCATGATAAATGTAACACTCACTTTAAGTCATAACACTTGATTGATGATTCCATTCATAGTTCTAAGGAAATTCATTCCTAGAAGGCCTTCTACACTCTCTAGCCTTATGTCTAAATTGATTATAATTGTAGAAGTAACCACTTAAATTTGCATACCTCATGGCATTTAGTTATCTAATTTGATGTATCCTCATTATTCCAACACCTTCATTCCTTGATTGATGATTGATCTTCAAATTTTGATTGTCCTTGTTCACATTGGTCTTTATCTTGTCTTGGGTTACATTCTTTTGTTCTTCTTTATAACCAAGTCCAATTCTATCACTAGCATGCTTTTAACTATTCATAATGTTGTCTAGATCAATTGAGCTCTTTTCAAACATCACATATGACTTCATCTTACTAGATGTATTTTCTAACTCAACTTTCAATGAATCATTTTCAATCACATACCTTAAACACTCATCTTATTTAGCTTTCAGGCTTGTAGATAGGATTTTAAATTGATAACTAAGATGCTTGACTATATATCCATATTCCTTGGTGTCTTCATTTATTATTGCCTCAAACATATTGAATTTATCTTCATAATCCTTTATTTGAGACTTCAACTTCTTGGTTTTCTTCTTCTCAATATTTATATTTTCAAGGGAATTCATCAAACTAGTCTCATAGTTTACCTTGTCTTCTTCATCATCTATATCACCTAAACCACCTCCAAACCATGTAGATTCTTCTTGATGTGAGCAGCTACCTTCTTCAACCATGAAGAGAGATTCATATTCAATAGGACCATCATATTCATGATCATTTTTAGAATCACTTCCATCATTCTCATTAGATGATCTACAATATCCCTTGGTGTAGAGACTCCTCTTATCTTTGTAAAACTTCTTTTGGCCATTATACCTTTTAAAATTGTTCTTGTTTTTATCAAACCTAAATTTCTTCATTATTATCATGATCTTATTCATGTTATTCATTATCATTTCCATTATGCTTATGAGGACACTTATTGGAAAAGTGACATATTTCTCCATAATTGAAACATTTGAAGGCAAGTTTACCCTTAAACTTGCCTGAAACTATTTTTAGTTTTCTTGTTAACATAGCTATTAGTTCATCATCATCAATGTCAAAAATATCATCATCCTTGACCTTCTTACCTTGAAACATCTTCTTTAGCTTATTTTCTACAATGAAAGATGAGTATTTCTTTGGTGGTTTGTCCTCATGAACTCTCTTCTCATAGGTAAAAATAATTTCATGTAATTCATCCATCTTCATTATGGTGAGATCATGACTTTCTTTTATAGCATAAAGTTTTGAATCAAATTTGAAATTAAGAGACCTTGATACCTTTTATACTATAGTGCCTTATTCAATAACATTTCCCATGCCTTTGATCATGTTCACTACCTCATCAACTCTTAGAAGATAGGAAGCCACAGTATCCTCTTCCTTCATTTTGAGAATTTCAAATTGCCTTCGGTAGGTTTTTAGTTTGGCCAACTTGAATTTTAAATCTCCTTCATAGATGAGATAAAATTTGTCCCAAATCTCCTTGGTAGACTTGAAATAGATTACCTTGGTGAACTCATCCTAATAAAGACCACAAATAATACAATTCATAGCTTTGGAATTTTTCTCACTTGACATCTTATTTTCAGCACTAATTGGAGGAATAGGTGACATGGAATAACCATCCAAACTAGGTTTCCAAGTGTCAAACCCCAAGGATATGATGTAGTTATTCATTATTAAACTCCAAAAATCATAACTAGATCCATTAAATAATGTATCTTGCTTAATATATAAACCTTGATAGATTTTCATTGTACCTAAGACTACCTTTAAGTGGTTAAAATTATATATAAGGTCTTACTCTAATACCAATTATTAGAGGTACAATCAATGAGAGCGAGGTGAATCAGTGAATCAAGATATTTCAAAACTTCAATCTAAATCCTTCAAACCCTTAGTCATATATCATAAGGAATCAAGAAGCAAATAACCCACTCATAGCTGTGAACATGAAAAATAAGCAAGATAACACAAGATCTATGTGGGAAACCCTCTTAGGGGAGAAAACCCAGTCTCAAGCCTGTAAACACATGGACTACTTATCCTATAAGATGATTACAAATAAAAGACTTTAGTGAATCACCCCCTTCATAAGGAGCACCAACCCCTAAAGATGACAAGCACCAACTTGCCTAAGATGTTGAGTACCAACACAACATCTCTGAAAATAACAACTCCAGAACTTTTGATTGCTTCTTAATCTAGTGGAGAAACCCTTCACTTATTCTCATGCATCAAACCTATAAATTTAAAAATAGAATTATGACCACAAGGTCATACATGTAATTTTCACTCTGATCTACCTCTAAATACATCCATACATCTCTTACAACCTTCATAAATATTTTTATCATCACACACACTCGCAAGATCTCAACTCTTCACACTCAAGTCTAGAAACCATCACCTTCGCTTTCACTTTTTAGAGTCTTCATGAATATTATCTTCTTGGTTGGAAAAAATAATTTCCTTAACCCTTAATAATTCTATCATGCTAATACATATCTCAAATCCATTCTCATAGGTCGGCCATTACCTCATTATCCCTAAACCTCATTAGGTCTTGGTGAGACCTAAAATAATTTAGGCCTTCATACTCACACATTACATGTGAGACTACTTGGACCACCTTCATCCTCTATCAATGATTTGAAAAAATAAAATCTATCTAAAAAATACCCTTGATTACTCCCTCATGGGTCCATGCCACCTGGAACACCAACTTAACACTTGAACCTACCAATTAGGCCTCCTTGCTTTTTTAGGCTTACATACACAAAAAACATGGTCTCAAACTTTTAAAGAAACTATTAAAATATTTCACATAGACATATGATTAGATCACATGTATTAACCCTTAAATAAATATTTTACACCTCCATATTATTTAAACACTTTAATATAGGCTCTAATTACTAAAAATAACTCTCTCAAAATGACCACTCAGGCTAGTCATACACAGTCAATTTATAGTTATACTATTTTGACTCTTCATATATGATCAAGGGCATATCATGACATATAATAATTTATCATAATCCTTAGATACTTATATAACATCTCCATATTCATTTACATCTTCACTTCTTCTCATAACACCTTTAACTCACTCCTGCAACATGGTCACTCAATTTACCAATGCATTCAACAAACATAGTCAACTTTTAAACAATTTTTCACACTAAATATGGATTGGTCAAACCTCTAAAATCCACAAATATGGTCCTCATGGAGTTTATAACATTATAAAATATATATTTCATCTTTAAAAATCAAAATACCATCAAAAAATCTTCAATTAGCCTTCTCAAGTCACTTGCAGAATATGGTCAAACACATTGTCAACTTTGAAGTTCAATAACTTTGGCTATACAAATATTAAAGCCTTATAACTAGATTTTTTGGATGAACCTTGAATTCCTTTAAAAAAAATATTTTTAATACATCAATAAATTCATCTTCGATAAAAATATATTAGTAAAATACTATAAACTAGTTTTTTCCTTTACTAATTCAAATGTCAATGGTCACTAGTTAAACATCTGAAAAAATTTCTTCTTGTGCTTCCTGCATATCTTGAAAAAATGTGTTCCATATATCTCCTCTAGAGTATCCTATTCTTTACCTTTCAATTATGACCATCGATCTTCAACATAGGCATCTATGATCATGCCACTTGGCAGCTCTACATGCCTTCTACGTACACTAACTATTTGACTCAGTGCGCTCCATCAATCTCCATCTGTACGAACACTTGCACATCATTGATCTTCTATCCAAACTCCATGATTATGACACATGTCACTATACTATATAATATTTATTATTTTACTTTGAACCATGCCATTATATGCTTATCTAATCAGATTAAATACTCATTGTTAGATCTGTGATTTGATTAAATGCTCATCGTAGATCTTCGATAATGTAAATTTGGCTAAGTATGGGAACTTAATAAACTCTACCTAGAAGGCCAAATTCACACCTCAATAAATTTATATACACTCAACCTCATGACCTAAAACTTAAACCATATGATCTCCTCACATAGATGAATCCACGGATATATCAAAAAACTCTTGAAACTTTCATATTTGTGAAATATGACATCATCAATCTGCTCACTTAGCTTTATCTTTCAAGATGACTACTTGAGCTTAGACATTTATATGACTATTTTGATGAATTTCATTCACTTCCATAAACACTCTAAGCACTCATAACACCCCATAAGGGCTCTATAACATGTTCATACCATCAATATCATCCATCAATTGCCTATCCAAGTCAAACACTAAATAACCATGCAAGAACACTGAAGCACATTAAAGCATACTTTTTAATTGTCAATATAACACATAACACCTCATCAACAACCTTGGTCACCTTGGAGACATCATCGAAAAACCTCCAACACCACTTTTCATGGTGGAAATTTAGAATCATCTTCTTAGGCCTTCATCATGAGATCTTGGCCCCTACTTTCTATACCAAACATTGGTATGAGCCACATGATGTTTTTTGGTATAATATAAGTTGGGATCATTCTCATGAGACTTGTTTCCAACTTATACAATTTACTCTTAAGTATCCCCTTGGTCCTAATTTTGATCACAAAACCTTAATCTGTGAGTGCCAACAAACTTATGAAGCGATAGATAAGGATCATGAAACCAAACTTAAGAATGATGACCTTAATCAATCTAATTCTCATATCACTATTTACAAGGATCCCCTTTCCTAATAATCAATCAAGTAATACACAACATCCCACTTCCAACATTGTCTAAACTTATGTTGATCCTAATTCTCTCATTAATGATGAAAATGTTATCGATATGAATAATATGAGGAGATTTGTATATTACATTGTTCATTATCCAATTCTAACTATAATATTTTCAAAAAAAATCATACTATTAAAGACACTTATCCATCTCATTTTATAAAACTTGAGTATATGACAATGATTCCAATAAATTTAATAACATCACTTACTCCTTCATCCACTATCCCACATGTGTCCAATCAAATGATACATTTGGATACTCACTCTCTTTCCATTGATACAACTTATACTCCTCACTTATCATAAAATTCTCTTAAATTTGAATTACCTACCTTTAAAACCACAAATATATCTAGTTCTATGATTTCTTCACCACTTACAACATCCATATCTTCAAATGAATCAATCATTGACCCAATTATGCCACCAACAACATTACCCAGTTCAACCTAATTAGATGCACTTAGATAAACCAAATCAAATAAATCCCAATCAACTAATCCATATCAACATAAAATTAAATTCACTTTAATTCCCCCTTCAATGGGCTTGCTTTAATATTATTCATCTTTATTTAATACTGTTCTAACTAGATATGATGAATGGGATCCTACCATGGAACTTTCTCATCTCCCATCTCAAATTCCTTTTATATAACTCATGAAGACTTCCCCTCATCATATTAATCATTTTATGCAACTCTTATTTGAAATGAAAATCCCTCAACCTCCACCTGTGGGGCAAGAGGACATTTTATGCAAGTCTAAAGATAATATTCTTCAACAAGGTGAGTAAATATCTATACACATTGATGCAACTATAGATACTTCTCTCTCACTCAAATTTACTATCACTTCAGTGATTCCTAATGAATTTTTTCTTCATATGGATGATCCTTCATTATTCATTAATTTTTAAATTGGTGATATCTAAGTCAAGTGTGCTTTGATTGATGAAGGTTTTGACACTTGTATTGCCTCCCTTAACTTTATTAAAATGCTTGGGTACTATGAATGTAACATTAAATCTAACCTAAAAACATGTCAAGGTAATGATCAAAAACAAATTCCTCTTCTAGGTTGTGTTTGTCTTCTTATCAATGTTTCTCCTATCACAATTTGTATCAATGTCATGATCTTTGATTTCACATTATCATATAGAATTTCACTCGATCGACCTTGGACACATCACATGAGAGATATAACCTTGTTAGCATGCCAATATGTTAATTTTTTTCACAATGATGTTATTTTTAATATTCAAGTAGACACAAGCCCTTGGAATTTTTAACAATTCCAAGAATGTGGTGTTTTCAAAACACCCACCCTTAAACCTTTACCTAGTATTCCTTTTCATGAATCTCAATAATTTAATTATCCCATTAACTTTAATATAGGTTATAATGGCCACCCTGAACTTATGGTAAATATATCACCTAATCTCTTAAATTTTTATGATGATGAACCTAATGAGATTAGTTTGAAAATCAAAACTTTAGATCATCTTATCACATAATTTCTCAATTACCTCCTTTATGATCTTGATCTCACAAAAAACTAATAAATGAGATTCTCTCTACCATAACAAAGACTAAACAATCTATTGCTCATTCTTCATCGACGACTAAAATCATTTATGCTTTCACTATTGATATTTATACTCCTTATTATGATGATGAATATTCATTAGATGATTCATTTTTAGTTGGATTTGCTCAATCCAAAGATGTAGAAGTACTTATATATAATTTTTATTTATAACATGATTCATTATTTCATAGTACTCCTTATCTTGATGTAGTTCATTTTTATTCTAATACACCTGAAATTATCTATTCTTCACTTGATTTTCATAGGTATGAGATGGAGTGTGTGTGTGCGCGCACGCGCACGCGTGCACGCTCACACACACACACACACACACACACACACACACACACACACACACACACACAACTTCTCATTTAGTCACTACTAAGCCTCTTAATAATATGCATCTTAATCATGTCATGATGGGATAATATCAGTTTGCTAAAAAAAATTAATCCTTTGAGCACACACCCTCTTGAGATGTCAGTTATATTAATTCACCCTACATTGACATCTTATCTTATAGCTATTGATCCTATTCATGTACTAAATTTTACAGTCTTATACCTTTCCCACACTTGATCCCCTACCTACATGATAGGAAGATGAGACATATGGTGATTTCCATAAGGTTTTTAGTCATTGGGACAAGGATTATCATGCATATCAAAGGTTCTTAACACAACAACAAACATTGGGCTTTACCTCTACTATGGATAGTATACCTCCATTATCAGTTACTCCTACACACATTTGTTTTTTTCACATCACAAACATAGATAACTCTACTCATTGATGATAATTTTAGTATTACATTAATGTGTTTCATCTAGAAAAGACACAGTCTACTGATAAGAACTTGCCTCCTACTATTTTTCCAAAATATATCCCTAAACATGGGGTTGTTTATTTTATTTGAAATTAGTGTGTTATAAATCACATAAATATGTTCTAGGTAATGCAACATTATTTTCATGATTTTTGATGGCCTACACCATCACCTTCTTAGCAACATACCCATGTCATTCATGGGAAAATGCTTATCCTTCCCCACACCCTACATCAACCCGTATATTAGATTATTTCAGTAACATTACAACACCATTTCCTTAAATTAATTAAATTTCCCAAGAGATACCACATACTCATCCATATTCTTCTATCTTTCCCACCTTATCCATCAAATAGTGCATCATGAAGTCCTCGCATGTCTCTTGGTGAAGATATATGAGACTATGGTTAAGGATAGATTCAAGTTAAAAAAAGATTTATCTGATGTTATTGATGATGTATATAGTAAAATGTATTGGTATTTGTGAGTACATTATTTTATTATAGCATATTATACCTCATATTTTCACTTGAGTGGTTTTTGATATTCATACTTCATTATATCATTTGTGATGCATTGTTTATCTTTTTTAATTATGGTTCTCTTCTCTATCTTTGCACTTTTATCTTTACATTCATGATTTTGTATTTAAAAATCTTATTTTTATACATATTTAATATCAAATCTTTAATTATATTTCATTTACACTTTATGCACAATTATATTCACCCTCATTTAGGATGAACTTTTCTTACATTTATGCTTATGCTGAAACAAAGGTTGAATAGTATGTTTATTTATGTAACATGTTTATTTTACCCCACCCAACACTATCATATTTCCCTTATTATTAGCTATAAATCATATTTTTCACTATATCATTTATTACATATATATATATATATATATATATATATACACACACACACACACACATATACATATATATATACATATATATGTGTGTGTGTGTGTATATATATATATGTATATATATATATATATATATATATATATATATATATATATATATATATATATATATATATATATATATATATATATATATGTATATTTATATATATATATATATATATATGTATATGTATATATATATATATATATATACATACATATATATATATACATATATATATATATAGATCTTCATTTATCCCTCATGTCCTTTTGTTGTAAAACACACTTAGGTTAGTTTTGAGATTGCGCACTTACTTGTGGGCAAGTCTAAGAATCTATATACTAGTTTGGTATTTAAGTACTTCTCTCCAGTAACCAAGTGTAGGCTTTCTTGTGTTTGTTACTTATACCCATTATTTAAGTTCTTTCAAATCCATATGGAGGAAGAATAGATGAAATACATAAAAATTAAAAGTCAAATCATATAAGAAACAAAAGGCAAAAATAAATGTTTAAAATTCAAAATCACACCAAAAGACATGACTATTATTTGGCACATATCCTATCATAGTTGAAGCTAAAAATCCACATTTGGCCTCATAATAGAGTCAAGGTCCATTTGGTGTTGTAGGCTAGTATATTGGGGTAAGAGGTATCATACTCTCAAAAATATATATCTAGTGCCACATACTTTATCACAAAATTACCCAATCTTCACATTAGACTGACATTTTTGTAAGGGGTCATGAAGAACAGGGAACAAATTATGGGAAAGTAGGCTCATTTTAATATTTTGGCATATATAACCTTCATATGATGTTATATGTACTTCACTTTCTAAGTCCAAGCTTTTGTCTACTAGCTAGCATATCTTAGGTCCTTTTTGCTAAAACAATCCTTGGTACCTACACATTCACTTCATGTGTCTTATGTATAATTTTTAGAATTAGCATACAAGATATAATGAATCTAATAGAAAGCATGAATAAGAGATAAAATAGTAATAGTAATAAACAATAACTATATATCTGAGACAATAACTAAAATGAATAAATAACTCAAATATGATGAATTACTCTAATAATTCAATATTGATCTGATATAAAATATACAAATATCAATTGCTTATATAGAGAAAGATGTGAGAGATAAAGATTAGGGAACTAACACAACATGTGTAGTTTAAATGATATCTGACTACAAGAATAGTGAAGTATAACTCCACACTAACAATATAGGTGTCCAACTTGTGTAAATGATCAACACAAGTTGACTACTAGTTAAGCAATCTTATCATATCTTACCCTGAATAGTGGAGTGGAACTCCACTATAACAAGATAGGTGTCTAAGTTGACTACTAGCTAAGGAATATTATCCTATCTAGTGAAAATTATTAATAAACATAATAAACTAATTACAATAATTAATTAGTGCACCAATCTAAATAGTAAATGCAATAAAGCAAATAAATGCACCAATAATAATAAATATATCGTGCATCACCTATGTTATGATTTTTATTCCATATTTTCCATTATATTCTCCAAATACTCCCCTTGATGAATATTATTTATATGCTAATCACATCCCTGATCATCTTTCATATTTACACCTTATTGGTTTTTTTTGTGAGTTATAGTGTAAGACCTTGGATGGGACTAGGTATTCCTCACAAAAATACCCATATCTCTTTTTAACAACACATATCATACTTGTATACATATATAACCATACATGTAAACATTATCAACTAACACACATATTATGTTTGATATGTTATTATTTAAAAACTTATCTTTCATGGTTATTTGGTTTGTTATTTATCCCTATTTCACATTTCACTCATAAATTTGATATATTCTCTTTCACATAATTCAAAAATTTCTTTATGATGATTGATTTTACATTTCACTTAAAATCATTTTATATCTTTCTTTCATTAATTTAAATTTTATTCTTCCATTTGACTTTACATATTTTTCATTTCCTTTACATACAAATTCTAGTTTTCATCATTCTTTTTGTACCATGCATTTTCTCACATTTGCTAGAAAATAATCACACGTACATTATACATTTCCTTCTAGCATATAACAAACCAATAGATGTGTTAAAAATAAATTAAATTAAATCCATAATGTCCATACACATTTTATCATAGCATATAACCACAAACAACATGTGATATAAAAAATAGATATATCCATGATATCCATGAATCACAAAACCATACATCTATTGATGGATCAAATTTTTATACAACTAAAAAATGGTACAATCATAATACAAAAACAAATCTATAATTTTGGTTCACCCTACCCATCTAGAAGTGGTCATACCACCTATAGATGCCTAACTTGATGGTCTTCCCTATTAAATCCATTATAAATAATTAATCTATGGTCGTAGGCCATCAACCTATCCCTATAAATGGGCCACCTACGTTTATACACATGTTAGTTATCTAGTTATCACCAAGTGAGTAGCTCTCTTCTATGACAATAAATGTCATGCCTACACCTCCCCTTATTTTACTCTTATTAGTAGAGTAGCCTATGCTCCATATTCTAGTATTTATAACTCATGAGCTACCTCAAAAACTAAATGAAACCAATTAGTATATGCAAGTGCAAAAGGAACCATAAGATCTATCAACTAAGTCATATCATGTTGTAGTACACATCATTTAAAATAGCATGGTATTTTTCCTCCATTAAATCATCCCATCATTGCTCCTCCATAGTATCATATATAAAATAAAAACCAAATATCACATCAAACCTCTTCTATCAATCAATCCAAAATAATACACACACACACACACACAATACATATATATATATATATATATATATATATATATATATATATATATATATATATATATATATATATATATATATATATATATATATACACATATATATATAAATACATATATATATACATATATATATATATATATACATATATATATACATATATATATAAGATAGATGGATATATATATATATATATATATATATATATATATCCATCTATCTATATCACTCAATTATGATTGATATAGATAGATGGATATATATATATCATAATATATTTTAATTACCGACCATCTTCTCTCCATTTGTATGGTCACCAAATACCTCTTGTGATGCACGGATATGTGATGGTATAAAACCTCTCCACTATCCAGGATGGATCACTTGAGCACATCATGTTACTCTCCTATGTATTTTTCTCATAATAATTTGACTGACTATAGGTTACACTGAAGGATCTACTTGAGGTGATGCCTATTAGGATGCTTGAACTAGTGGATGAGCATGTTTATGTCTCTATGGACATGTTGGTAGTAATGTTACCTATGGCTACAAAACCACCACTAATGTCACTCCTCCTTCATTTATCACCTAGGTTTCACATTGTCATCTCGATCCTCATCTCTATAACCTAGTTTGGTGAGTCTGTATCACAAGAACCTCTATTGGTATCCCTTCACCTCCCACACCATGTTTCTCTCTCACATGTCATGCCTAATATGTTGGGACTAATATTGTTACTATAAGATGTGGTAATCTAGGCTACCTTAGAAACTAATGTACTAGGTATGGATCCAACAACCACATATAATGACTTGTGATCCTTAGGTGACCTTATGCTTAAAAACTACTTGAAAATGTGCTCTAAGTATCCATTATAACCTAATATGGATACCAAATAATCTACCCTCATGAGATAGTTTGTAATGTTGGGACATGTGGTACAACACATACCATGTGACCTTTTATCCACCTTTGCATATGTAGCAGGGCAAAGTCCACTGCATATGGTAATCCTACAGATTGATACACAAGGAATATCTAATAGAAACAAATAATCAATAATATAATGGGCCCATCATCATCTACCCCCATGATATAATACTATCCAATTCATGCACTAATTACAACTAAATTATAAACCCTACGTAATATAATGTTACCTACTCCAACATAGACTGACACAGTGTAATAGTATATATTGGGACCTTCCCATGAAACTTGTGATAGATAACATGAGCTATCATAAGTCCAATGATGACCTTCAACATATATAAAATGATTGACACATACACATCAAACAAGTACACTTTCAAGCATGCCTAGATATACCTCTTAGAGCTAGTAACCCATAAGGCTAAGGCTCACCTCTCAAAATCCTTCTCTAGTGTATCACATACCATAGTAATGCCTACAATATGAAGTCCCAATAAGGTAGGGACATCCTCTAGGGTGATACCCACCTCAATGGTATCCCCATCCAACACCTATCTAAAATTTATAGTCAATAACTCTCATGTTCTTAAGAACATGGTGACCAACTCAACACTAAGCAAAATCCATCACAACTCCATAATCCCACTAAATCTTAAGGTATTTATTTATGCTTGGTCTACTCTAGGCAATCTATTTAGTAAATTTAGTAGCCATATTACATCCACCAATCTCCATAGTCTTCATCACATCTAAAAATACCAAAAAATAAAGCAAGTATCAATTCCCTATCCCAAATGATAATCAAATATACTTTAAAAACTAAAAACACAAGTAATTAATACACTTAAATACTTTATCAACACATTTTGACTTTATCAATTATTCCTAACTAGGTCAGTTATGCATTTAACTACATTGACCTTCTATTATATTTTACTAAGTTAGCCATTTATCCTACTACATCAAACAATCTTATTTCGTACTAAATCAATTAGTTATAAAATTGATAACCACTTATTTTAACTTTATTGGCCACATGCTATGCAATTGGCCACCTTTTCTATACAATCTACTCACTTTCAAACTAAGTTAGCCAACATAATTCCCAACACCATCAGCTAACTAATACTAATTTTATCACCGTTTCCATTACAACATAGTCATCCATATGTTACATAGATATCCATCTTGATGATACTCTAGGTTGGCCACATTCTATGTTGTTAGCCACCTACCCAAACCTTCCTTATTTAAATAAGTTGATTGAACTAACCCTGTTAAAATATTTTGGTGATTTTTCACTTAGTTTCAATAAATGTCCTATACCTAATTTTCTAATTTTATTAATTCCTATTCTATCACTAAATTTATTGAGTTAAATTATGTGACATAGATTTTCCCTGGCATCTAATTTTCCTTAACTAGTCCACTTTACTCCCAAAAATGTTAAACAAAATTTCAAATACATTTCATACCTAAACTATGCTAGTAATTATCATAATTCATCCTCCAACCATTCCTTTAGCTTGTCTTCCTCCTTGCACTTGATCCATAGTATTTCTCATACCTAATTCTAGTCACACAGACCTATGGTTTCCAAAATTAGAAAGTGTACAACTGAAGAGTTATATACCCTTTTATAAATAAAATTTCAAAAAAATAAACCTTTAATTATTTACTGGATAAATTTTTTATGTTGCTCATAACTTTATTTTCATAATATCTTTTGAAAAATTGAAAGAATTTATGGAATCCTAAAAAAGTATAGAATTTTTTAGTGTTAACCACATATTTTTGCAAAAAAATTGAATTTTATCATAGTTTTTAGGTTTTTCTCTTATTTTACACATTGGACATCATTTTAATATACTTCTCATGCATCTCTTATTTAATAGAAACAAGGTAAGTGAAGGTGCATATTTACAAGCTTACTTCATTTATTTTCTTCTTTCTATTGTAATTTGTTCTCTCAATTTCATGCATTATTATGTTTTTTCTTGAAGAATCATCCCATGTTTAACTTTCATGTCACGTGATGAGATTCAATTGGGGCATATGTATACACATAATATTTTTTAAATTTATCATTTACTAACAATTTCTCTCTTTCAGGAACCTATCGAGTTTCAATCTCTCTTAAGTGCACCAAGAAAGGAATGGGTAGACCATTGGTGCTTTTCAATATTATTGGTTAATTATATCATAAATAAACCCACTAAAAATACTAATTATATAAATTTACATTTAATTATCCTCTCAATATCCCCTAACTAAGCAAAAACCCATTTTTCCTATTAGGTCAACCTAGTTCAAGGCCAAACAGTAACTTTTTTAAACTAGATCATGGTGGGATGACCTTGTCGGCTAAAATTATGGAAGGGTTAATACTTATGCATTGATATAAATACAACCTTAACTTTAATCCAATAAAGAGGAACATTCATTTTTGCATTATTATAACTTACAATTCTGCTACATCTCCATTTGAAAGAGCAATTGCTTAGGGTTTACCTTAAAGTAAGATAACTTATCTTATGGAAAGTATTGGATTCAATTAGAAATATTTTATCCTAGATATGATTTCAAATATAGTTTGATCCTTACAAAGCCACAATAATCTCTTGTAAAACATCATTGGCCAAGGGAGAGATTGAGACTTGATAAGTTTGTCCAAATGTAAGTATCTCTAACTTTTGTTATTTCATTTGATAAATAGATATTACACAAAGTAATAGGTTTGAATGTATAACTCTTTTCTTATATTACCTATACACTTTAAATTAGTGTCACTATAGGGTTTTATAGGCTTTCCATCATCCACCTTAGGTGATCTAGGCCCCCATTTGCTTACCATGATCCTTTATTTGTTTTGTTTATTTTAAATTATCTCTCTTTGTGTTATAAGCTATGATTAGAATAGATTAGATTTCATTTTATGCATTATAATACCTAGGTAGGGTTATTTCATAATATTATTTTCTTGGAAGACTTGAAACCCTCTCCTTTATTATTGTGTGATAACTACCTCCTTAGTTAGGTTTAGTAGATCCAATTTGGTCATGATACTGATATACAAAGTATGACAATAGATGTTAGTTGATTACCTTATTCAAATTTGGATTTACTAAGTAAGATAATTTATATATCTATATTATTTTATTTCATACATAAATCATGTCTTTATGACATACCCCCACTAAAATATAGAGATATTGAGTAAGTGTATAAGTGTGGAGGTCATGTTCTTATGACATGCCCCCACTACAATATAGAAAATGAGAAGGTATGCAAGTGAGGAGGTCATGTTATTATGACATGACCCCACTACAATATATAAATAGTGCAAATGTGGAGATCATGCCTTTAATGACATTCCCCCACTAAAATTCCCCCCTTTTGAGGTGAGAGAAATGGAAACTAGTAGGTACCTTACCTCAAAAGGAGAAAGTAGTTGTATAATATGTGTATGAATAATGTGGCACATAGGGATAATATGTCAAATTAGATATATAAATTAGGTTTATGATCACGTCAAGTCCTAAAATGCATGATATAGATCATGGAAATGTGTAGAGGGTGACAATACAAGCTCGATAAACAATTAGTCACACACACAAAAGCATTCAATATAATGCAAAGGAATACATTGTGAAAGATATGAGCATGGATATAGACATGTGTAAGCATTAATATATAATCTCAAACATGATAGCACATAAATGATGATAAAGGATATATAACCTATATAAATTATGATCAAATAAGTAGATTCCCTCAATATACTATATAACACTAGTAAAGAATAGGTCTAACATATATAAGTACATATATCATGTGTCTGGGTATGTTTGTATCACACTTAAAGATGTATGAAACATATGTGTATACTATTCATCCAAATATTGTTTTTCATCTATATGAGTAGTGAGATTATAAGGGTTTTGATATGAGAAAGGGCTTATAGTTACCCCATTTATAACCACATTTAGAGCTTTATATATTTAAAGTGTCTCTTAATTTTTGACTTTGTGTGTTATAGTTCATGTTTTAAATATTTGATGTGCCCATTGCTCTTTTTGTAACATTGCCTTTGGTAATTGTTCTTTTTTTACCCATTCTTGTTTTAAGTTGTTTGTTTTTTATTGTTTGTGCATTTTCCTTTGATATATTTCCATTTTTAGGTTCTTTCTCTATTTCATTAACAAAATTAATGTGTCTTTGAATGATTTGAATTAGTATTGTCAATATATCCCGAGCCTTGATGATCATTATGAGAAAATTTTGAGATAGGACAAGTGATTCCTTGTGCATTTTTTCCCAATTCTTGACCATGATAACCAAAATTATGTATATATTGTTTTCCAAAACCATATTATTTTGAAAGTTGGGTATCATTATTAAGAGGTAGATTTGTATCATTTTCTTGGTCTGATTTTTCTTTTTGAATCTTTTATTGCTCTAGTTTTAGTATTTACAAATGTTTTTGTTCTAAATTATTATCTACTACCCACATTTGTTCTTTTTGAACATTTTATTTAGGAGATGTACTCATAATGTGAGTGGGTTTCTTGATTTATGTATCAATGATATGATCACTATTACCATTTATCTTTTGTATTTTATTCTTCAATGCAAGATAATAATCGGTATGATGCCCATGAATTATATTATATGAACAATAGTATTTTGACATTCTAAGAAAATGTCTAGGGGGTAGTTGGATCACTTTATTTCAAAGAATTTATGATTTAACCTTTTTGGGTTTTACACAAGTAATTCTTATGTTTGGTTAAAGGGTTGAGATGTCTAAATCATTTAAATAAATATGCAATAATTAAGTATTAATTTGTTATAGCATTTAACCTTTTTTAATTTATATAAATAGTAATAAATAGACATAAATAAAGACTTATCTAAAAAGTGATTGTCATAGATGATGTAGGTTCTAAAAACTAGGTTTTGGACAGTCCTAAATGTCATCAATAGGATTCTAGTATTCATATGTTCACTAAATAGTAGAACCCCATATGGATAGTAGTGTCATGTTTATTTAGTGTCCTCTAGGTGGTAGCAGTTTCCCCTTTACAAGACTATTCTTATTTTATAGGAGCACCTGTGCCTATGTTTTTATGTCATGTTCTTACGTGCACAAAACTTAGAGCTCTATGTTATGCCTAAAAACTTGATTTAGTATGCAAACACTAATATTCCTTGTATGGCATGAAAAATAATTGTGTGTTCATTAGTAGGATAGGCTAGATATCCTCAATACCCCACTGTGAAGGGATTTTCCTACATACCAATACTCTGAAGAGGGATCAGGCCTGATGTGGTTCTCCAACCTACTACTTGATGCAAGTGTAATTAATGCTAGAATGAGAGTGGACTCAGATGCCTTACATGTGATTAAGCTTTGAAATGTTTAAAAATTGGGATTAGGGTTGTTATAGATGGTAGTATATAAAAGTATGTCAAAATAGGGATCAAATACCTTAATTTTTCTCAACTTGTATTTGGTTTAAATGTGATTTTGCATCTACTTTCCATCTAGTGAAGAGAGGTCAATTAGAATTGTATTTATAGAGTTATATTACTTGTGAAGATAATAAAATGTGTTCATTCTGACCTTAGCAAGGGCTCACATTTTAAAAAGTATCCATTGGGAATAGCTTGGGCTAAGGACAGTAGCACCCAGTTGGGGACACTAGTGCCATGTGGCTATAGTGTCCCAAATGTGGTGCAAATGTCCTGTTGGCAGACTGTTGAGCAAGTTGGGTTGGGATCTGAGATGGCAGTTTTGGAACTATGTTTTGGTTAACTTTAAGTGAATATGGTCTACTCAATGACTATAAAAGTAAGTCTAAGGCTCTAGGATAGGTCTAGCACTAAGCTAGGAATAGGGTAACTCAAGCGACACTCTTATCATCTTATTACCACTTTTAGGTGATTACAATTTCTCTTAAGATTTCACTTGGGGTCTTATTATCCTTTTGTTCACTTTTTGAATAACTTGTTTTAGATATATTCTATTTTAACTTTTCATTTGGATATGAAACATTGTTGGGCACAACATTTCTAGATAATGATTCAAATATAAGATTAACACTAGCATATTATGGATTTTTTAGGTATGTAATATGATTTTGTAACTCTTATTTTAACTTTTTCATAAGGATGAGTTGTTTTTTAGGGCTTCACAAGCATAAACCATAGGTACTTTGGATTTAATATGCATACACACATGATTTAAAGGATATGTGGGAGGTGGAGAGATTTGAAGAAATACATATTGATTACCTTCATTTGAATCTATAGAATGGACCACCTTACCCCTTGAAGTAGTGATAACATGGACTTAATTAGAGAGATGGGGGATATCACCCTCCTTAGGGCTTGAAGGAGGAGGAGGTTCCTTTTTATCCATTTTAAATGTTACAAATATGGAGATGTGAATATGATAAAAGAGACATACAAAATATAGGGAATAATACAACATGATAGGAAAAATTAGAACTGAATAATTACTATAATCTAAAAACCTAGAAGGTTGAAAACCCTAAGGTAAGCTAGTTTTTCACAATAAGGATATAAAAATTTTAGAGAATTGGTTGGTTATTTTGTAAATATGAGAAAGGGTTTTCATAAAATACTTCAAATATGCAAAACCCAAAAAATAGAGAAAAATAGGTATCCCACTCATCTTGTAGCTTGAGATGTACTAAAAATAGTAAATTGAAATATTTTAAAAATCCATACATAATTTTAACAAACAAAAATAGGTTTATGATTGAAGAAATAGTAAATTGAAAAAGCTTTAAGGAATTTGAAAAAATAATTTGTTGTTAATTATAAATGAGCCAAATAATGTGGGATGTTTCACAAAACCCTAAAATATTCCCAATTAAAAATTATAAATCTATATAAATTAAGAAAATATTTTAGATATCTAAGAGAGTTTTTTTAATAAAACATGAATTTTGATGAAACCCATAAATTAATTTTAAAATATGTATATCATTCACATTTTATGTCAATATTTACTAAAACTAGTAAATTGTAAAAATTAATAAATTCATATAGAATTTGGGGGAAAAAAAAAGATTTGTGAGTATACCAACCTTAGTAGAAAAAACCTCTAGGGAATTTTAAAATAGATTTATTAGGAAGCTAAAATGTGCTAATCAATGAAGAAGTAAATTACAAGTGTATGAATATGAAACCCTTATAACTAGATGATTGTAAAACTATAGGGTAAAGTTTTAGATTTGAAAATAAATCACAAGCTGAAATCTTAGGAGTTTGGAAACCCTAGGTCTAGATAAGTTTACAAAGGAATAATCAGAGGTCAGGTTTACTAAATGTTTAACCCTAAATTTAGATAATGGAGGATATGGCTAAGAAAATTATAAATAGTTCTAACATAAGGATCATAAACTAATCTATAACATGTAAATTAATAGAAAACTTAGATAAATAATATTCTAAATTTATACAACTAAGATTGCTAAAAAGAGCAAAGTATAACTATTGAAATATATCACAATAAATAAGAAACACTTGTACTTAGTATACTGTGTGCAGATATATCTAAACTAAAAACAAGTGCAAATTATGTAGGATCAGTGTTATAGACCAGTGATTAGATTCTAAAAATTGTAATTATGTAGATGTGGGCACTACTGTCAGACCTAGACACTACCATCATTGCTAGTGTCAAACTATGATGTAGGTATCTGGTATAAAATAATGACTATATCTGGGTGCAACTAACTTTACCATTCTAGGTTTTTTATCACCTTTCTAATGATGCATTTAGATTTAGGATACAGGTTTTCATTCTTTTCTAATTGATCAAACACTAAATCTTCACCCTTATTAACCCTTGGAACAAGTTTACTGGAAAATGGGTTAGTGAGCTCACAGTCTCAAGTTGCACCAAAGACCCCTCTATGAATAGGCATTGCATACACAACCAATAATCTAAATAGGGCATTATATACTTATGTATTTCTCCCCTATGTGTGGGAAAGTGTGTGTATAAGGGTGAAAAGTACTATATGAATATGCATATAGTGATCTATCTTGTAATTTGAAAAATATAACCCATGGGATACTCTTGAATTCTTCAAACATGTAATATTATTGAACCTATGTTTGATATGAAAATAGGGATGAACAGGGTAGAGTAGAGTTCTTGTGAAATTGATTGATTTAGTTTTAGTAGGTGTTTACTTGGTATTTGCTAGATGAGGAATGAGAAGGCTTAGACTTATATTTATACCACATTGTTTGAAAATATCTCATGATAGGGTTCAATAATACAATTAGGCTAATCCATGGATTTTAATCATTTTATAATTTGGATGACTTTTGGATATTGGACACTAGATAAGGATATGGACACTAATGTTAGTATGAGTGTCCCTTTATGGCTGGTAGTGTCCAAAAGGCTAGAAAATAGGTATGGATGTGGAAACTTATAGTGAATGATGTTTATCAGGTTTTAAGCTTTTTATGTAGTAAAAGAGACTTGGGTTATCATAATGATATGGATCAGACTAAGAGATAACAATTTAGGAACAATAATATGGTGAATGCAATCCTTTTGATAGCAGGGAGGTCTATAACTGAATGGTAGATCCTTGATTGATATATATCAAATATATGAGACTGAGATGATATAAATATTTAATTTTAGTATTTACAATGAGTTTATCTTTGTATATACCCCTCCGTCATACACCCTCACAATAGTTCCATCTTATAAGGTATGGATTTTTTTATAAAATATTTTAGAAATAGAATATTTTTTAAAATAGGGTTTTTTTATTATTTATTGTTAATTGACATCTTAAATTATTGAACTCACTCCTCCCACCCTGGTTGGTTACCATTGTGAGTTACGCCTCTTAGTATAGTTAGTCATCATCAAAATATGACATGAGAGGGAGGAGAAGTTGTAAACATAAATGACACCTTATAAGTGGATTATGAAAAGCTTTAAAGGAATTAGAATACATAGACATGTGTGTGTGTGTGTGTGTGTGTGTGTGTGTGTGTGTGTGTGTGTGTGTGTGTGTGTGTGTGTGTGTGTGTGTGTGTGTGTGTGTGTGTGTGTGTGTGTGTGTGTGTGTGTTTGTGTGTGTGTGTTAATTTATGTTTCCTTTATTTTACTATGAACTATACTAGTGTATGAAGTGCAAAGTTGAAATGATAACAACCATAAAAAAATAAAATGACATACAAGGTTGATCATTAGATGAATCACTTCTAAATTCCTTGTAATGAAATTACTATACCACATGAGTAGAATAATAATAATAATAGATCACAATATGATTGATAGATTAAAATATTTAAATAAATGATGAACCACTTTGATGGGGAAACTTTTATAACCTTACAATAAGAACATAATTCATATTAACCATTACCTCTTATAAATACCCTACTTGTGCAATGGAAAATCCTTAAGTCAACCCAAATACTAATGTGAATCTATAAAAATTATCATATGAATTAATTAAAAGTTATACTAGCCATAAGTCAGCCATACATATCTCAATACATTTTATAGGCTAAGGGCATAACATGCTTCCCCATTAAACAAGTGGCATCCTCAACATTGAACATCTATTGATTATTATGTATGACATATCCATACCACCATGTTGTATCCTCTCTTAGAAGGTTCTTCTAATTGATAAGATACTTGGTGATCTCCATTGTCTACAACCTATTGGCTATTATATCCACCCTTAGTCCCTAGCACACTTATACACTTGGAGAGGGGTATTTTTTGCAAAGATCATTTGAGTACTTCTTGCAAGCATCTCATGATGACTAGATGATTTCAAGACCAGGTATGCACAAATCATCAAGATTTTTTATACTTTTGATGCTTTGAATGAGTCTCATAATCATTATTAGATGTATTATTTATGTTAAGACTTATTAGAAGACTCCTCAATATGAAAAAATTGTCTTAAGTTCTTATTCATGCCTTGGTTAACCTTGTTCCATGCCTAGAAATATTCAAATTAAGTACAATGCATTACTTGTTCAAAGGTCTAATTGTGTCATCTCATGAACAAATCAAAAATGTCCTAAAAGGTGATTTTCAATGGGTAATAAGGTCAAAATAAGTTTTATGAGACATAACAAGATCATGGACACACCAAAAGGGTCTTAAAAGTGCATTTGAGGGTGTAAAAGGTCAAAATGTCTTATTTGAGCCCATTTAACTCATTTTTGGAGAATAAGCCTTATTAATGTCTCAAAAAGTCATCCAATGTTGGAAAAAGTCCTCCATAATCCCTCTAATCCTTATAAACAAGTCAAAAGGGTTTTGAGGATAGTTATTTCCCACCATTTTGTTTTTTGGTGGCTTTCTTACCTTTTAAACATGGGAGAGTGCCTTGACCACCACAAGACCATTTCATCCAAGCATGGTTATGGATATTTTATGGATTTAAAGATGTTTTTTAGGATATTTAAATGAAAAAGAGGTCCATTCATGGATGAAAATCATAGATTTCAAGCAAGAATCAAAGAAGAATCAACTTTAATGAGGTTGCAATTCAAGGAGATTGTAGGTTTTGATAAAAATTGACACATAATTACAAATTTGTATGAGATTTCATGTATATAAATAGGTATACATGCATATTTAAATCATTCAAGAGGAATCTTGGGCCTTCCTTGATGCCTCAACATGCAAAACTAGGCATAAAAGCCCTCAAACAAGAGGTTTTTTAAGCAATTGCAGGTTGTTATGAGACATTATTAAGAGTTGTATAAAGGTTTAAATCACAAAATAGGGTTTATGATGTCCCTTACACCATTAAAATATCTCATATGTCTTCATATATGAAATCCATGCTCCCAAACTTCTAAACATGGTTAAAACTAACCAAAATCTCCTTCACAGACCTCTATAAGTTGTTTTTCAAGAGTATCATCTTCACTAAGGAGTTGAAATGGATTTTAAATACATTGGAGAGGTAGTAAGAGGTCTTAAATATCCCATTATAGGTATTTGGAAGTAAAAATATTCAAACAAAGCTATGAATCATTGTTAATAGATCAAAACAGCTTGTGGATGAGCTCGATAGAGGCACAATTTGGGGGTTGATTTTGCTTTTGTTGATGCATGATGAAGTTTGGATCTTAGAGGAGGATATTATATATATATATATATATATATATATATATATAATATAAATATATTAAACCTATCACTTGGTCTTGAATGTTTTACTCCTCGTCATTTTTTTTGCTTACTTGGATTTAATTTTTCTAATTAATTTTATGCATATGCCTAAGGTCCAATGTCTTTTTCTATTAGTCAAGTTTATGTTTGAATTCATATGCCTATCTTGATTCCAAGTGTTTCAAATTATGAGATTAATTGCCTAGCATTTACCTTCTATTCTTAGACCTATTATGTTTCAAGTCTAGCTTTTGTGTCGTATTTCCAAAAGACCTAGCATTTTACCATTTTAGACCTAGTTTGTTCCAAGTCTAGATTTATGTCATGTTCCCAAATACCTAGCATTTTACCATTTTAGACCCAGTTTGTTCCAAGTCTAGCTTTGTGTTGTGTTCCCAAAGATCTAGCATTTACCTTTCCTTCTAGTTTTTAGATCTAGTCATTTTGAGCCTAGCTTTGTGCCTTGTTCCCAAAGACCTAACAACCTTTTCTATTTTTAGACTTAGATTAGAGTTGTTTGAAACACTCTCTACAAATATTGGAATTCAAATTTACCATTTACTTAACCATTTGTGTGAGACATTTGACATTAAACCTTGAGGACATTAGACTGAGTTTATCATTGATCAAATTTTTGGAGAACAATACCATTCCTAGGCCAAGTTTTAGACCATTTAAATTTTAGACCAATTTTATATACATGCCAAGTTTAAACCATTTACAGTAATAGACTGAGTAGCTATTCCTAGACTAATGCTACTTTCAAACCTAGACCATTTTCATAGACCAAGATTGCCCTAATTGTCAAATCTAGCTATGCTAATTATCATATGCCGAGATCGCCCCTATTTGGGATAATTAAAGTACTAAGTTAACCATTTCAATGATAATGGTACACTATCCCCTACTTATGCCAGTAATCCTCCTTTGGTCTGTGCTAACAACTAAGCTCCGTAGCACCCAAGGATTACCATTCCATGCCTTTATCCTTTGGCCTATATTAGCAATCAAGCTCCATAATGCTCATTCATTACTATTCTAGGACCTCATCCTTTGAATTGTGTTAGAAACCAATATTCATAGTACTCTTTCAGTACCATTCCAAGCCCTTCCAAATTTGGTAAGTCATTATTCCAACAAATTTGTACAATTACGACTAGACAGGTCATAGTTACCATCCTAGACCCATAGTCAAACTTTATTGAGCCCATATTATATGAGCCTATTATTGAACCACATGTCATTTTTCATCCATTACTAACCTTTTCCCACTTTATAAAATCCATGCCAATTGTCGATGCACAACAAAACCATTCATTACCTCTCTAAGAGCTATTTTTTTAAGACCAAAATATTTTCAAAACTAGTACTTTGTAACCAAGTGTAAAATAAGGCCAAGACAACCAACCAACCCATGATTTTTTTATTAAAACACCCATTTATAATGAGTTAACCTATTTTGAACCACTCTTTGACCATTTCCCTATTTTCAAGAAACCTTACTTTGACAAGCTAGTCTCTATGGAGTTACTTATTAACCATTTCCCTTTTGTTGAGAAGCCTTGCTTTGACAAGCCAGTCTCTATGGAGTCCTTCTTAACTGAGCCTATTTTTATAGATCCCATTTTTGAACCACAAGCCATTACTCATCCAATACCAATAATTCAACATAACATCTTTGTCATAACACTAGATGAAGAATCAACATTAAAGTCAGGTTCTATTTTTTAACTGATATCAGATTTAGCATTAGAAGCATAATCAACGTCAATCTCAACATTGAATTTAAGGTCCTTTAAGTTAGAATCAAATTATAATTATAATAAATTTGTGGCTATTACAACCTTCGTTACACATGCCTTATAGATCAATTTGAACACATTTGTGATCTTTCCACTATTTTTGAGGATGATTACTTCAACATTGACACAAGTTATCCTAGTATCTTAAATGAGGATTATGTTGCCTCTTCCCAATCCATCATCATTCCACATGCCATTAACACCACCCAATATAGAATTTATATTGGCATTCCACCTCCCACAAGTGTTGGTTGGGACCAACAAAATTACACCTTATTGAATTGTATCCATGGTGACATATTAATTACATAATATCAAGGGGACCAAGACCACATTCATGCTAAAGAAGAAAAATATCCCAATGAAACCTTTTTAGAGGTGGTAAGGGGAAATCAAAGTCAAAACTCAACATCTTCTATTTAAACCTTATTTGAGGTGCTAGACGATAATTAGATTCAAAATGTTCTTTGGTGAAACCTTCTCGGAGGCACTATGGGACAACCAGGATAATTTTATTATTGAAAACCTCTTTAAGGGACCAATCACTGAGCACAATAGTTCTTCAATGATTGATTAATAAATTATCAAAGATAAAATCACTATATCTTCTATTCTATAGCATAATCAAATGGTAACATCCTTTAGGATCAAACAATAAAGAATATGGTGGTCTTATCGATAGCATATTCAGAAGTCTTTGGCCCTGCCATAACCAAAATTATGTCAAATCTGGAATCAACAACATTGTGTGTGCCTGAAAATCTTGAAATTCATTTTTTGCCTAATCATTATACATTCCATTATGATCCATATCCTCATTTCCAAATTAGACCTATTAGCTAATATTTATCCTTATTTACCATCCTTGGACGTACTTTCCTTTACAAAAGCTATGAAGACATCTTGTTTCAATGTTTGGAGGAAACATAATTAATAACCAACGAAGATCATAATGACATTATTAGAGTTAAATCAATAATAGGTTCTTGATAGAGCATATATTTAGAAGAGGTGTGGCTCATCAATTTAAACATTATACTATTCTAGTTGTATTACATGTTGATTAGGATGTTCATCTCCACATCAGTAGGAACAACATAACCATTACCTTTCCTCTTCCATTCCACTTACCTTTTCCATTTACCATTTACCTTGCCTTTTCTATTTCTATTTGCCTCCTCATTATTTCATACCCTACCATTTACCTTACCTTGTCACTTGGGGACAACCCTACCATTATAGCCAATTGTCATAACATTGCCTTGTCTTGTTCTTTGTCTCACCTTACCATTCCTCCCATACCTTTCCTTATAAACTAAAGTCATTTTACCCTCCCAACCCACCCTTTTTAACCTTGGTTTTGCTCTATTGGTTCTTCAAACACCTTCTACGAGAAGATTCAGATGAATTTTTAGTAGTTGATTCATTATTATAGACAAAGGTAATATCTCGGACTAGTATGATAGTGGTTTAATAATTACATTCTTCATTGTTATCATAATCTACCTTATTTTTAGTGATAATAATTATAACCGCCTTTGGTAAAATTAGTTTCATTGACCTATGTCATTATTTTATAATTATAATTGCCCATGGGTAAATTAGGAGTAACACCTCTACCATGCATTATCGTATCACCTTGCCATTCCAATGTTATACTGTGCCATTTGCCTAATTCACGAACTTGTTGCTACCTAGTCAGATTCCTCTGCTATAAGGTGGAACTATAGTGATTTGAGGTCCTAATGGGACTATGTAAGTAGTGCTCAATTTATGTTGACGTCAACTCAATCACCCTTTCCCATGCTTTCACCATTTTATGAGCAACTTAGATATGCTCTCGCTATTTTACAAGTTGGATCATTTAGTGTATCATCATTCTCAATCAAGTTGAGGTATTTTTAAAATTCCAAAAACATTCGTAAAAGATCTAGAAAATCCTAAAAATCATGAAAATTGGCTTAGAATCTCCATGAGAGCTATAAAGTTGTCAATTTTTTTGGGATGAGCCATCTTATTTGTTTAATTTATTTATAAACCACCTTGATTTTTTTCCTCCCATTTCTAGGAAAAAAACTACATTAGTTTGAGGTCTGCACGAACTATGTAGGTATCACTTAGACACATGGGGTATCTCAGGTTAGTTTTTTTGTACCTTCCTTTATTTTTCAACCACTTTTTTGCCTTAAAGATTCTGGGACTCCTAGTTATTTCATGAGTAACCACTTATTTTTTAGTTTCTCCATACTTATTGGCCTTAACCGTATGCTCTCACCATTTTGTGAGTTCATATTGTGAGCATTGTATATTGGAATTTGATATACTAATGACCACTTGGCTTCATCTTATTTTCTCATTGTTTTGTGATTTATTTACGCTCTCACTATTTTTTGAGTTATTTACACTTTCACCATTTTATGAGCTCATTCTCATTCTTAGACTTAGACGTAGTAAGCATTATGAACCCAGTTCATGAGCATGTGCTTGTCTATTATCTTTTAGTATGGTTTTTATCCTAAACCATACTCTTGTACATCATTGATTTATTTGTATTGATGCTTTTATAATTGTGAAACATCATCCCCTCTTCATCTCATGCTCTCACCATTTTGTGAGACCATTCCCATATTTCTCTATACATCAATCATGTTTACTTATCATCAATTTTCCTCTATCCCATTATCCTGAAAGAACTACCTTTGGCCTAAAGTTTATGTTGGATCTTGCATTCATGAAACTATGTAGGTAGCGTCCACTTTCCTAGTGCATCTGGAGTCAGCTCAACTACCCTTTCTTTTTCTTCTATTCCCCCTTTTTATTTGTTTTTTTCATCGTCTCCTATAGCCTAGGGGTAATGTTTATCATCTTGTTTGTGTCATTGTTCCTTATAATCTAGGGTTGACCTTGTGTCTTTTATTCCTACATTGTTATACTTGTGTCATTATTGTCTAACCTAGAGGTCACCTTGTCATCAAGCACAACACCTCTCTTCACATACACAAATAATTTATTTATTTTTTGAACTAACATTGTGATTAACCATTGTTTTCTCTTATTTGATGTTGTTTTGATTATTTTTTTCACTTTTTATTAGTGTTTTATTGTGTTTCTATTTATTGGTGTTTTATTTGTTTGCCTATTTATTTCCTTTCATTGTTGTGCCTTGACTTAATATCTATGTGTTCATTAAGTGATTCTTTGTGCATTATACTTAAGTCCACCCATATTCATATGTTAACATTGTCATCATAGTTTTTATCATTGGTGCATTATTTTCACTTGTTTATTGGATTGCATGTCAGTCCTTATGCATATTACAACTAAGTTATCATGGTGTTTTATATCATGGTGCATACCATTATGTGCTACAATAAAAATTAGTTCGATTGATCTTACAAGAAATCGTATCATGGTAGTTCTCTTTTTTTAGCTGACAAAGTCCCCATTTATCCAAACATTACCCAAATGTAAATTAATTATATCACCCATGTATTTTAATCCCTGCTAGTTAGGACATGCATCTCCATACTAACAGGTAGCCCAAATTCATGCCTATCCTTTGTACTGACTTACTCTTACTCTGTGAGTACATATTCAACATGTAAGCCCCATTTTTTTATTTTCCATATTATCCCCAACTATAGTGCCAATGATTATAACTACCTTTGGGAAAATAATTGTATTTCAATATACCTGGATGCTAATGATTATAACCACCTTTGGATAAATCATTATCATTTCCCTCCCTTACTAGGCCATGTTTTCATTATGCTAATGATTATAACCACCTTTTAGTAAATCATTATCTCTATATACCTGATAGGGGAATTTTTATTGATGCTAATGATTATAACCACCTTTGGGCAAATCATTATTTTCACTTTGTCGATGATTATAACCACCTTTGGGAAAATCATCCCATTTTCTTTACCCAACTGGGGCTTCTCATTGTGCCACTAATTATAAATATATTTTGGTAATTCAGTCTTTCCCACCCCCTTTACCTTTATGTCCCATCATTTCCTTATTTTTGAGAAAATGATTTTTAACCTTATTGGTC
The DNA here is from genome assembly GCA_037957365.1 of Torreya grandis. Classification (NCBI taxonomy): domain Eukaryota; kingdom Viridiplantae; phylum Streptophyta; class Pinopsida; order Cupressales; family Taxaceae; genus Torreya; species Torreya grandis. Next base: position 234,433 of record JARHVA010002723.1, read on the forward strand.
GCCCACTCCCTCCACGGGGCATCCAGGGTTCATCCATCACCTTCTAAGGAATTAGGTATTAATAAAATTTTCATTATTTGAGAAGACATTACTATGATTATAGCTTACAATGCCTTCCTAAATAAGGGAAAATTTTAGATGCCTCATTTTGGCCACAATTGGCTTCTAATTAGACTTTAGGTTGATTTCTACCAAACAATGCAAATTAAGCCTAGGAATCACTGATTATCCCAATTTTGTCTACATGTCAGATATTAATGCTCAGAATCATGTTAAGGCATCCCTATTTGGGATATTATCTTTTACACAATAGTAACCTCTCACAGATTCATCTCCAATCACCTTGTAACCTAACAATGATAGTTTGGCCTTTGGACACATTAAGTGAGTCACTTAAACAATTCATACAGTGTTACAATGCTAAGCAGAATGAATCAAATAATTAAAATAGATTAAATGCTTAAGTGAATTTTCATGTGTAATTATTGAAAAAAAAAAATTTAAAAAGAAAATTCATTAAATATGAGGTCATTATGACATCATCATCTTCAAAGTCAAATCTCCCTAAATACAATACATTTAGAAACGGAGAGTCGTGCTTAATAAATGGGATCTTTATCCCAAATATTAATTACATGTCCCCTCTTTAACTCAACTAGGATTAGCCTTAACTCACCTAGAGTTAGTTCAAAATCAACGATGGTTAATTCTAACCTAACTAAACTTGGGTTAAAGTTAACTTTGGAGGCTATAAATACAAGGCCTCTCCCATTGATCTTTAAGCTCTCTTGGTGTAAAGTTATTATGATCAAATACATAAAATTATTTTTATGTGAAATGTTATTATGCAAAAATACCTCCAAAAAGCTTCATTGCAGTGTTACCATGCCCATTTCATAAACCAAGCCAAGCCAAAGCCAAAAGCAAATAACCTTACTAAGGTGCCAAGGAGAAGTGGAGCAATGAAGCTTCATTGACAATGATTTATTGAGCACATAATCAAGCACATCAATCCATAGAAAAATCACAACACATGCTCTCATGGAAGGTAAGATTTATTATTTTACTTTCATTTTGTTAGTTAATTATGTATTTCTCTAGGTCCTTGAGTGTCAAGGATAGAGGTGTTAGTTTTAGTGTGTTTATTTTGATTTGATTTTCTTGACTAACACAATACTAGTGTCCCATCTACATCAAATTCCTTACTCAAAACTATTGAATTTAATTTTTAAATTGTTATTAACATGTTATTGATTTGAGCAAACTTTCCTCTAAACAAAACTATGTCCATAGTTTTTATTTTTTAACTTTGCAATATTCGAGTTGTTTAACAAGACAAATGGAAAAAGTGATTTTTGTGAAGTTTGATCAACCCAAAAAAAATATTATTCTTCCCCTCACATCATTTAAGATGTATTATTTTTTATAATGGATGTGTTATACCCTTATTTTATAATGTGTATTGAGATATGTGTGGTTCATTTATAGCTAACATTTCTTTTAATTAAGTCATACGATTATTTATAGCTTCATATTGGTAATAGGTTTGGCCTATAGAGTCTTTGTAGCATAAGCAGGGTATATATAGAATGTAGTTGTTAATATTCAATCATCATATTGTGAATTTTATTATTATAGTGAAATTGTGGAGCTTTCCCCTTAAAGTGGCTCATCATTTATTCAAATATTATGCACTATTTCAATCATATTGTGATCTATTATTGTTATTCTACAAAGTGGTACAATAATTTCATAATAAGTGGTATTAGAGCTTCGATTTGTGTAAAATTATGGTTAAAACCCTCAATTTTAAGAATAACTTGTATATATATCACAATCTATTGCCATTTTTTTTGCAATTATTTTATTGAAGTTGGGGAATTATTCAAGTAAAGTACATTTCAATTTTTAGCTTTTTGTGATCACTTTTTAGCAAGTTATTGTAATTTTAGTTTTTATCATAAATTTTCTCTACAAGCCACAATTTAAGTAACTATATGCTTTCTTTAAATTTTTGGAAAGCTCATCAAAATATAGACGTGGTTTATTTTTTCAAGTTTTTTATTTGAGGTTGACTTAAGTTCGAAACTAGTTGGTCAAAGACCGATCAAATCAAATTTTCCATTGTCAAGACTTAACATGACAAGGCCTTAAAATAGATGTTAGGATAATAATTCATACGCACCAAGGAAAACTTTTGATAAAAAGAGGACATAGTTAGATTTAATATCAAGGGGACTTCTAATATGATTTTTTCTTTGTTGGATGACAAAGTGTGGGATCTAAAAGATAACATGTGAAACATACAATTTGAAAAGAAAAGAGAAATAGATAATATGTGTAATGAAATGGAAGTATATATGGATAATATGTGTAATGAAATGAAAGGAGATATAGCTAGCATCAATACACAATTGGATTATCTTGTAGATATCGTAAAAAAATTATCAGTCTCATAACTAGATCTACAATTGCATATACCAATCACCAATGTCTTAAACTATCATGGTGTATCTTAGAACAATATATCCATAATAAAAATGATGTACAACCTCAACCCATGTCTACCATTAATGATGAGCCTCAAAACATGCTAACAGGGGTGGAAATCTATTCAATATTTTTTTAGATATGTTGATAGAGTTGCTGTCTAGAAGAGATATTTCTTCCAAAATGTCTCAATTCAAGGCATTTTAGAGTTACCATCCACTAACCATCAGTTCCCCATCCTTGAAATTAAAAATACACATTTGAGAAGTTAAATAACACACTCAAGACCAATAGTAGTTACCTCAAACAATAAAAATACAAATAATATTTCATGTTTCCTATTTTGGACCAAATATTTACACCTAAACTAAGTTACTTGAGCCTAATGAAGAAGGAAGAATCATCTTGGAACTAGAGGAGATTATACATAATCACTTTGAGAGGTTGTGTTGTCAGCTTGAAGTGCACCCTGCCAGGTCTTGAGACCTTCTTCAAGTGACACAATGAAAATACCCCTAGGTTGTGGGTGACCTATAACAATGGTAAATCTCTGAAGAATGATAGTTCCTTCCTAAACCATGATGCACCTAATATAATATCAAGTTACAACTCTCTAACCTACACTAACAAGGCCTGATCTAAGCTATAATTATGCCTTTTGTCATTAAAATGGAGAAGAGATTGACTTAAAAGTGAAAATGGGGTGATGCACTAAGATTTGAGGTCTCCTCTACCTACTCCTACAACACAATAAAAACCTCCAAAGTATTGATACTAGTTTCACACTCTAACAGACCTACCATAATAGAGGTAGAATGAAAGGGTTAACTTGTGTAAGGGATGTGTTGTCTGTAATTACTTACAAATGAGCCAAAGAGGAGAATGAGCACCTATAATTGACTTCAAACTAAGAAAAAGAGACTAAAGACCATAATATAAAATTGAATTTTTGTAGTACATAGTGAAAATAGCAAGGAAAGAGAGGCAAATTCAATTCTTTATTGATAGCTAAAGGCTTGAGCCATCTTTACAAGTCCTCAAATAAGCAGTCTTGTCATACCCAGGAGGAGGGATATAAAGTGAGGAATTTCCACCCAATTTTTAAGAAAATGAAAAAAGAAATCACTACTAAACTACATAAATATAACTATTACAACATGATTCAACCTATTCAAGAGAGAAACCAGTGAAAAATAAGTCCATTAGGCCTTATTGAACACATTAGCTTGTCATAATAATGATCTTCAATGGTAATATGGCATAGGGGTGGAGGAAAAGGCTTACTTTTTTTGTATTTTTATCCATTTGAGTGCTCGAGATAGTGAATATTCTCCTATAGGCCATATCCATTTGAAAAACTCTTTCATTGATTGTTCTAATTCATCTCTCTCTTCATACCTACATATATAAACTTATTGCATGGTTAAATTGGAGGAAGACTTTCTATGCCACCTTTAGCCTTGAAGTTTGACTTACCATGAGGAGCACTTCATGGAAGAGTTACAATTTTATAAGATCAATTTTTCAATACTTTAGGTCTCCATCATGGCATTAATGACCCTCAACCTTAACCATGATCATGTTTGACAAGCCTCATGGCTTGAGAAACTTGAAACCTACATTTTTAAGCTTAACAATCTCCTTTTGTCCTTTTAATCCCTTGGTAAACTTTTAACAATATTCTTAACCACTTCAAGAGACTCTCCAAGACCTTATGATGCTTGTAGATAAGTATTAGGAGGTGTATTTGGACTGGTATACTTGTCAAGAGCTTCTTGATCATCCTTATATCCTGCAACTACCATAATTTGTCTTACAACTTGCTCTTAACTCTTTTAAGAATCCTTAAATATCTTGAAGATCATGTTTTAGGTTATGACTTTCCTATCCATACTTAGGACAAGATCTTTATTGGAAAGGCTTGTCAAAATTAACCTTGATGCTTCTATGTAGACACTCGCTTCATGCTACATATGCCCTAAAAAATAGGTTACAAGCTCACATATTGAGACCATGAGTTGGAAGTTTATTGAGATCATGTAAGATCTTATTTGTCCCTTGGAAATTCCTCAATGTTCTTCTTCCTTCATGATAGGTTTCCTGAGTTAAGATTCAGCCATCATAACAATATTATCATTGAAGAACCTTCCAATCTTCAAGGGGTTCTTAAAGACCTATTACAACTTCATAACTGTATCTTCTTCATGTACAATACCATGATTTAAGTCCTCTATTTACCAATTAGGAATACAATTAGTTTACCATCTCACTAAGAGACCTTGAAACTCACTTAACCTTACTCGGTAGATTTACAATCTTAAGCCTTCATAATGAGGTTTATGGGTTAGCACAAACCTCCTCAAGGTGACCTGCAAATTATTCATGAACTATCTCACATGCCTACTAATTTTCATGTGAGAATGTGGGGACTCAACTTAAAGTTTGAGACCTTGTACATTGTTCTTGAGAAGCTGGTCCATCTTGCCTAAAATTTGTGCATAATCTTGAGGCCACAACATAATCACATTCATCATATACTTAGGATCATTATCATAATATAGAATAGGCCAAGGAGATTCTTGAGAAGCATTATAACCCCTTGAAATTAGAACCATCATCCTCTTCCTTTGCATAGACCTACAACATTGATCCAAAACTCCTTAAACCTCATTTTATTTCACATGAGGCTCATTTGGTAGACTTTGAAGGCAAAGATACCCTGTAGACCTATAGGTTGGGTTTTGAGAGCTCATAACCTTCTCTATAAATATTGTAATCATTAAGAACTTTGATAAAGTTATTATGGATGGGTATGGAGTTTAGTTCAATCCTTAGACCATGCCAACATTTTGCTTAAATATCTTGATCATAGCCTCACAAGCTTTCTCAAACCTATAAATTTTATTGAAATCCTGTTGAATCCTCTTTCATCATAATTCAAAACATTATACATGTCTTCCTCAATCCTTCCAACATTAGGATTTATTTATAAGCTTATTAAGAAGCTTTGGGAGGTTGATCTTCAATCTTGATCAATAATAAAGTTTCCTCATAGCCTGTAACTTCACTCATATTTCAATTTTATTTGATAGAAGTTAAAATTGAAATATGAGTGAAGTTACAGGCTATGAGGAAACTTTATTATTGATCAAGATTGAAGATCAACCTCCCAAAGCTTCTTAATAAGCTTATAAATAAATCCTAATGTTGGAAGGATTGAGGAAGACATGTATAATGTTTTGAATTATGATGAAAGAGGATTCAACAGGATTTCAATAAAATTTATAGGTTTGAGAAAGCTTGTGAGACTATGATCAAGATATTTAAGCAAAATGTTGGCATGGTCTAAGGATTGAACTAAACTCCATACCCATCCATAATAACTTTATCAAAGTTCTTAATGATTACAATATTTATAGAGAAGGTTATGAGCTCTCAAAACCCAACCTATAGGTCTACAAGGTATCTTTGCCTTCAAAGTCTACCAAATGAGCCTCATGTGAAATAAAATGAGGTTTAAGGAATTTTGGATCAATGTTGTAGGTCTATGCAAAGGAAGAGGATGATGGTTCTAATTTCAAGGGGTTATAATGCTTCTCAAGAATCTCCTTGGCCTATTCTATCTTATGATAATGATCCTAAGTATATGATGAATGTGATTATGTTGTGGCCTCAAGATTATGCACAAATTTTAGGCAAGATGGACCAGCTTCTCAGGAATAATGTACAAGGTCTCAAACTTTAAGTTGAGTCCCCACATTCTCACATGAAAATTAGTAGGCATGTGAGATAGTTCATGACCAATTTTCAGGTCACCTTGAGGAGGTTTGAGCTAACCCATAAACCTCATTATGAAGGCTTAAGATTGTAAATCTACCGAGTAAGGTTAAGTGAGTTTCAAGGTCTCTTAGTGAGATGGTAAACTAATTGTATTCCTAATTGGTAAATAGAGGACTTAAATCATGGTATTGTACATGAAGAAGATACAGTTATGAAGTTGTAATAGGTCTTTAAGAACCCCTTGAAGATTGGAAGGTTCTTCAATGATAATATTGTTATGATGGCTGAATCTTAACTCAGGAAACCTATCATGAAGGAAGAACATTGAGGAATTTCCAAGGGACAAATAAGATCTTACATGATCTCAATAAACTTCCAACTCATGGTCTCAAGATGTGATCTTGTAACCTATTTTTTAGGGCATATGTAGCATGAAGCAAGTGTCTACATAGAAGCATCAAGGTTAATTTTGACAAGCCTTTCCAATAAAGATCATGTCCTAAGTATGGATAGGAAAGTCATAACCTACAACATGATCTTCAAGATATTTAAGGATTCTTAAAAGAGTTAAAAGCAAGTTGTAAGAAAAATTATGGTAGTTGCAGGTCATAAGGATGATCAAGAAGCTCTTGACAATTATACCAGTCCAAATACACCTCCTAATACTTATCTACAAGCATCATAAGGTCTTGGAGAGTCTCTTGAAGTGGTTAAGAATATTGTTAAAAGTTTACCAAGGGATTAAAAGGACAAAAGGAGATTGTTAAGCTTAAAAATGTAGGTTTCAAGTTTCTCAAGCCATGAGGCTTGTCAAACATGATCATGGTTAAGGTTGAGGGTCATTAATGCCATGATGGAGACCTAAAGTATTGAAAAATTGATCATATAAAATTGTAACTCTTCCATGAAGTGCTCCTCATGGCAAGTCAAACTTCAAGGCTAAAGGTGGCATAGAAAGTCTTCATCCAATTCAACCATGCAATAAGTTTATATATGTAGGTATGAAGAGAGAGATGAGTTAGAATAATCAATGAAAGAGTTTTTCAAATGGATATGGCCTATAGGAGAATATTCACTATCTCGAGCACTCAAATGGATAAAAATACAAAAAAAGTAAGCCTTTTCCTCCACCCCTATGCCATATTACCATTGAAGATCATTATTATGACAAGCTAATGTGTTCAATAAGGCCTAATGGACTTATTTTTCACTAGTTTCTCTCTTGAATAGGTTGAATCATGTTGTAATAGTTATATTTATGTAATTTAGTAGTGCTTTATTTTTTCATTTTCTTACAAATTGGGTGGAAATTTCTCACTTTATATCCCTCCTCCTGGGTATGACAAGACTGCTTATTTGAGGACTTGTAAAGATGGCTCAAGCCTTTAGCTATCAATAAAGAATTGAATTTGCCTCTCTTTCCTTGCTATTTTCACTATGTACTACAAAAATTCAATTTTATATTATGGTCTTTAGTCTCTTTTGCTTAGTTTGAAGTCAATTATAGGTGCTCATTCTCCTCTTTGGCTCATTTGTAAGTAATTACAGACAACACATCCCTTACACAAGTTAACCCTTTCATTCTACCTCTATTATGGTAGGTCTGTTAGAGTGTGAAACTAGTATCAATACTTTGGAGGTTTTTATTGTGTTGTAGGAGTAGGTAGAGGAGACCTCAAATCTTAGTGCATCACCCCATTTTCACTTTTAGGTCAATCTCTTCTCCATTTTAATGACAAAAGGCATAATTATAGCTTAGATCAGGCCTTGTTAGTGTAGGTTAGAGAGTTTTAACTTGATATTATATTAGGTGTATCATGGTTTAATAAAGAACTAGCATTCTTCAGAGATTTACCATTGTTATAGGTCACCCACAACCTAGGGGTATTTTCATTGTGTCACTTGAAGAAGGTCTCAAGACCTGGCAGGGTGCACTTCAAGCTGACAACACAACCTCTCAAAGTGATTATGTATAATCTCCTCCAGTTCCAAGATGATTCTTCCTTCTTCATTAGGCTCAGGTAACTTAGTTTAGGTGTAAATATTTGGTCCAAAATAGGAAACATGAAATATTATTTGTATTTTTATTGTTTGAGGTAACTACTATTGGTCTTGAGTGTGTTATTTAACTTCTCAAATGTGTATTTTTAATTTCAAGGATGGGGAACTGATGGTTAGTGGCTGGTAACTCTAAAATGCCTTGAATTGAGACATTTTGGAAGAAATATCTCTTCTAGACAGCAACTCTATCAACATATCTAAAAAAATATTGAATAGATTTCCACCCTTGTTAGCATGTTCTGAGGCTCATCATTAATGGTAGACATGGGTTGAGGTTGTACATCATTTTTATTATGGATATATTGTTCTAAGATACACCATGATAGTTTAAGACATTGGTGATTGGTATATGCAATTGTAGATCTAGTTATGAGACTGATAATTTTTTTACGATATCTACAAGATAATCCAATTGTGTATTGATGCTAGCTATATCTCCTTTCATTTCATTACACATATTATCCATATATACTTCCATTTCATTACACATATTATCTATTTCTCTTTTCTTTTCAAATTGTATGTTTCACATGTTATCTTTTAGATCCCACACTTTGTCATCCAACAAAGAAAAAATCATATTAGAAGTCCCCTTGATATTAAATCTAACTATGTCATCTTTTTATCAAAAGTTTTCCTTGGTGCGTATGAATTATTGTCCTAACATATATTTTAAGGCCTTGTCATGTTAAGTCTTGACAATGGAAAATTTGATTTGATCGATCTTTGACCAATTAGTTTCGAACTTAAGTCAACCTCAAATAAAAAACTTGAAAAAATAAACCACGTCTATATTTTGATGAGCTTTCCAAAAATTTAAAGAAAGCATATAGTTACTTAAATTGTGGCTTGTAGATAAAATTTATGATAAAAACTAAAATTACAATAACTTGCTAAAAAGTGATCACAAAAAGCTAAAAATTGAAATGTACTTTACTTGAATAATTCCCCAACTTCAATAAAATAATTGCAAAAAAAATGGCAATAGATTGTGATATATATACAAGTTATTCTTAAAATTGAGGGGTTTAACCATAATTTTACACAAATCGAAGCTCTAATACCACTTATTATGAAATTATTGTACCACTTGGTAGAATAACAATAATAGATCACAATATGATTGAAATAGTGCATAATATTTGAATAAATGATGAGCCACTTTAAGGGGAAAGCTCCACAATTTCACTATAATAATAAAATTCACAATATGATGATTGAATATTAACAACTACATTCTATATATACCCTGCTTATGCTACAGAGACTCTATAGGCCGAACCTATTACCAATATGAAGCTATAAATAATCGTATGACTTAATTAAAAGAAATGTTAGCTATAAATCAACTACACATATCTCAATACACGTTATAAACTAAGGGTATAACACATCCATTATAAAAAATAATACATCTTAAACGATGTGAGGGGAAGAATAAGATTTTTATTTGGTTGATCAAACTTCACAAAAATCACTTTTTCCATTTATCTTGTTAAACAACTCGAATATTGCAAAGTTAAAAAATAAAAACTGTGAACATAGTTTTGTTTAGAGGAAAGTTTGCTCAAATCAATAACATGTTAATAACAATTTAAAAATTAAATTCAATAGTTTTGAGTAAGGAATTTGATGTAGATGGGACACTAGTATTGTGTTAGTCAAGAAAATCAAATCAAAATAAACACACTAAAACTAACACCTCTAGCCTTGACACTCAAGGACCTAGAGAAATACATAATTAACTAACAAAATGAAAGTAAAATAATAAATCTTACCTTCCATGAGAGCAAGTGTTGTGATTTTTCTATGGATTGATGTGCTTGATTATGTGCTCAATAAATCATTGTCAATGAAGCTTCATTGCTCCACTTCTCCTTGGCACCTTAGTAAGATTATTTGCTTTTGGCTTTGGCTTGGCTTGGTTTATGAAATGGGCATGGTAACACTGCAATGAAGCTTTTTGGAGGTATTTTTGCATAATAACATTTCACATAAAAATATTTTTATGTATTTGATCATAATAACTTTACACCAATAGAGCTTAAAGATCAATGGGAGAGGCCTTGTATTTATAGCCTCCAAAGTTAACTTTAACCCAAGTTTAGTTAGGTTAGAATTAACCATCGTTGATTTTGAACTAACTCTAGGTGAGTTAAGGCTAATCCTAGTTGAGTTAAAGTGGGGACATGTAATTAATATTTGGGATAAAGATCCCATTTATTAAGCATGACTCTCTATTTTTAAATGTATTGTATTTAGGGAGATTTGACTTTGAAGATGATGATGTCATCATGACCTCATATTTATTGAATTTTCTTTTTTTAAATTTGTTTTCAATAATTACACATGAAAATTCACTTAAGCATTTAATCTATTTTAATTATTTGATTCATTCTGCTTAGCATTGTAACACTGTATGAATTGTTTAAGTGACTCACTTAATGTGTCCAAAGGCCAAACTATCATTGTTAGGTTACAAGGTGATTGGAGATGAATCTGTGAGAGGTCACTCTTGTGTAAAAGATAATATCCCAAATAGGGATGGCTTAACATTATTCTGAGCATTAATATCTGACATGTAGACAAAATTGAGATATTCAGTGATTCCTAGGCTTAATTTGCATTATTTGGTAGAAATCAACCTAAAGTCTAATTAGAAGCCAATTGTGGCCAAAATGAGGCATCTACAATTTTCCCTTATTTAGGAAGGCATTGTAATCTATAATCATAGTAATGTCTTCTCAAATAATGAAAATTTTATTAATACCTAATTCCTTAGAAGGTGATGGATGAACCCTGGACGCCCCTTGGAGGGAGTGGGCGACCAATAAGGTTAAAAATCATTTCCTCAAAAATAAGGAAATGATGGGACATAAAGGTAAAGGGGGTGGGAAAGACTGAATTACCAAAATATATTTATAATCAGTGGCACAATGAGAAGCCCCAGTTGGGTAAAGAAAATGGGATGATTTTCCCAAAGGTGGTTATAATCATCGACAAAGTGAAAATAATGATTTGCCCAAAGGTGGTTATAATCATTAGCATCAATAAAAATTCCCCTATCAGGTATATAGAGATAATGATTTACTAAAAGGTGGTTATAATCATTAGCATAATGAAAACATGGCCTAGTAAGGCAGGGAAATGATAATGATTTATCCAAAGGTGGTTATAATCATTAACATCCAGGTATATTGAAATACAATTATTTTCCCAAAGGTAGTTATAATCATTGGCACTATAGTTGGGGATAATATGTAAAATCAAAAAATGGGGTTTACATGTTGAATATGTACTCACAGAGTAAGAGTAAGTTAGTACAAAGGATAGGCATGAATTTGGGCTACCTGTTAGTATGGAGATGCATGTCCTAACTAGTAGGGATTAAAATACATGGGTGATATAATTAATTTACATTTGGGTAATGTTTGGATAAATGGGGACTTTGTTAGCTAAAAAAAGAGAACTACCATGATACGATTTCTTGTAAGATCAATCGAACTAATTTTTATTGTAGCACATAATGGTATGCACCATGATATAAAACACCATGATAGCTTAGTTGTAATATGCATAAGGACTGACATGCAATCCAATAAACAAGTGAAAATAATGCACCAATGATAAAAACTATGATGACAATGTTAACATATGAATATGGGTGGACTTAAGTATAATGCACAAAGAATCACTTAATGAACACATAGATATTAAGTCAAGGCACAACAATGAAAGGAAATAAATAGGCAAACAAATAAAACACCAATAAATAGAAACACAATAAAACACTAATAAAAAGTGAACAAAATAATCAAAACAACATCAAACAAGAGCAAACAATGGTTAAACACAATGTTAGTTCAAAAAATAAATAAATTATTTGTGTATGTGAAGAGAGGTGTTGCGCTTGACGACAGGGTGACCTCTAAGCTAGACAATAATGACACAAGTATAACAATGTAGGAATAAAATACACAAGGTCAACCCTAGGTTATAAGGAATAATGACACAAACAAGATGATAAACATTACCCCTAGGCTATAGGAGACGACGAAAAAAACAAATAAAAAGGGGGAATAGAAGAAAAAGAAAGGCTAGTTGAGTTGACTCCAGATGCACTAGGAAAGTGGACGCTACCTACATAGTTTCATGAATGCAAGATCCAACATAAACTTTAGGCCAAATGTAGTTCTTTCAGGATAATGGGATAGAGGAAAATTGATGATAAGTAAACATGATTGATGTATAGAGAACTATGGGAATGGTCTCACAAAATGGTGAGAGCATGAGATGAAGAGGGGATGATGTTTCACAATTATAAAAGCATCAATACAAATAAATCAATGATGTATGAGAGTATGGTTTGGGATAAAAACCATACTAAAAGATAACAGACAAGCACATGCTCATGAACTGGGTTCATAATGTTTACTACGTCTAAGGCTAAGAATGAGAATGAGCTCATAAAATGGTGAAAGTGTAAATAACTCACAAAATAGTGAGAGCGTAAATAAATCACAAAACAATGAGAAAATAAGATGAAGCCAAGTGGTCATTAGAATATCAAATTCCAATATACAATGCTCACAATATGAACTCACAAAATGGTGAGAGCATACGGTTAAGGCCAATAAGTATGGAGAGACTAAAAAATAAGTGGTTACTCATGAAATAACTAAGAGTCCCAGAATCTTTAAGGCAAAAAAGTGGTTGAAAAATAAAGGAAGGTACAAAAAAACTAACCTGAGATACCCCATGTGTCTAAGTGATACCTACATAGTTCGTGCAGACCTCAAACTAATGTAGTTCTCCTAGAAATGGGAGTAAAAAAACCAAGGCGGTTTATAAATAAATTAAACAAATAAGATGGCTCATCCCAAAAAAATTGACAACTTTATATCTCTCATGGAGATTCTAAGCCAATTTTCATGATTTTTAGGATTTTCTAGATCTTTTACGAATGTTTTTGGAATTTTAAAAATACCTCAACTTGATTGAGAATGATGATACACTAAATGATCCAACTTGTAAAATAGTGAGAGCATATCTAAGTTGCTCATAAAATGGTGAAAGCATGGGAAATGGTGATTGAGTTGACGTCAACATAAATTGAGCACTACTTACATAGTCCCATTAGGACCTCAAATCACTGTAGTTCCACCTTATAGCAGAGGAATCTGACTAGGTAGCAGCAAGTTCTTGAATTAGGCAAATGGCAGAGTATAGCATAGGAATGGCAAGGTGATATGATAATGCATGGTAGAGGTGTTACTCCTAATTTACCCATGGGCAATTATAATTATAAAATAATGGCATAGGTCAATGAAACTAATTTTACCAAAGGCGGTTATAATTATTATCACTAAAAATAAGGTAGATTATGATAACAATGAAGAATGTAATTATCAAACCACTGTCATACTAGTCCGAGATATTACCTTTGTCTATAATACTGAATCAACTACTAAAACTTCATCTGAATCTTCTCATAGAAGGTGTTTGAAGAACCAATAGAGCAAAACCAAGGTTAAAAAGGGTGGGTTGGGAGGGTAAAATAAGTTTAGTTTATAAGGAAAGGTATGGGAGGAATGGTAAGGTGAGACAAAGAACAAGACAAGGCAATGTTATGACAATTGGCTATAATGGCAGGGTTGTCCCCAAGTGACAAGGTAAGGTAAATGGTAGGGTATGAAATAATGAGGAGGCAAATAGAAATAGAAAAGGCAAGGTAAATGGTAAATGGAAAAGGTAAGTGGAATGGAAAAGGAAAGGTAATGGTTATGTTGTTCCTACTGATGTGGAGATGAACATCCTAATCATCATGTAATACAACTAGAATAGTATACTGTTTAAATTGATGACCCACACCTCTTCTAAATATATGCTCTATCAAGAACCTATTATTGATTTAACTCTAATAATTTTGTTATGATCTTAGTTGGTTATTAATTATGTTTCCTCCAAACATTGAAACAAGATGTCTTCATAGCTTTTGTAAAGGAAAGTACGTCCAAGGATGGTAAATAAGGATAAATATTAGCTAATAGGTATAATTTGGCAATGAGGATATGGATCATAATGGAATGTATAATGATTAGGCAAAAAATGAATTTCAAGATTTTCAGGCACACACAATGTTGTTGATTCCAAATTTGACATAATTTTGGTTATGTTAGGGCCAAAGACTTCTGAATATGCTATCGATAAGACCACCATATTCTTTATTGTTTGATCCTAAAGGATGTTACCATTTGATTATGCTGTAGAATAGAAGATATAGTGATTTTATCTTTGATAATTTATTAATCAATCATTGAAGAACTATTGTGCTCAGTGATTGGTCCCTTAAAGAGGTTTTCAATAATAAAATTATCCTGGTTGTCCCATAGTGCCTCTGAGAAGGTTTCACCAAAGAACATTTTGAATCTAATTATCTTCTAGCACCTCAAATAAGGTTTCAATAGAAGATGTTGAGTTTGGACTTTGATTTCCCCTTACCACCTCCAAAAAGGTTTCACTGGGATATTGTTCTTCTTTAACATGAATGTGGTCTTGGGCCCCTTGATATTATGTAATTAATATGTCACCATGGATACAGTTCAAAAAGGTGTAATTCTGTTGGTCCCAACCAACACTTGTGGGAGGTGGAATGCCAATATAAATTATATATTGGGTGGTGTTAATGGCATGTGGAATGATAATGGAATGGGAAGAGGCAACATAATCCTCATTTAAGATACTAGGATAACTTGTGTCAATGTTGAAGTAATCATCCTCAAAAATAGTGGAAAGATCACAAATGTGTTCAAATTGATCTATAAGGCATGTGTAACGAAGGTTGTAATAGCCACACATTTATTCTAATTCTAATTCTAATTTGAGTCTGACTTAAAGGACCTTGAATTCAATGTTGAGACTGACGTTGATTATGCTTCTAATGCTAAATCTGATATCAGTTAAAAAATAGAACCTGACTTTAATGTTGATTCTTCATCTAGTGTTATGACAAAGATGTTATGTTGAATTATTGGTATTGGATGAGTAATGGCTTGTGGTTCAAAAATGGGATCTATAAAAATAGGCTCAGATAAGGACTCCATAGAGACTGGCTTGTCAAAGCAAGGCTTCTCAACAAAAGGGAAATGGTTAATAGGCAACTCCATAGAGACTAGCTTGTCAAACTAAGGGTTCTTGAAAATAGGGAAATGGTCAAAGAGTGGTTCAAAATAGGTTAACTCATTATAAATGGGTGTTTTAATAAAAACATCGTGGGTTGGTTGGTTGTCTTGGCCTTAGTTTACACTTGGTTACAAAGTACTAGTTTTGAAAATATTTTGGTCTTAAAAAAATAGCTCGTAGAGAGGTAATGAATGGTTTTGTTGTGCATCGACAATTGGAATGGATTTTATAAAGTGGGGGAAGGTTACTAATGGATGAAAAATGACATGTGGTTCAATAATAGGCTCATCTAATATGGGCTCAATAAAGTTTGACTATGGGTCTAGGATGGTAACTATGACCCGTCTAGTCGTAATTGTACAAATTTGTTGGAATAATGACTTACCAAATTTGGAAGGGCTTGGAATGGTAATGAAAGAGTACTATGAATATTGGTTTCTAACACAAGTCAAAGGATGAGGTCTTGGAATAGTAATGAATGAGCATTATGGAGCTTGATTGCTAATATAGGCCAAAGGATAAAGGCATGGAATGGTAATCCTTGGGTGCTACGGAGCTTAGTTGTTAGCACAGACCAAAGGAGGGTACTGGCATAAGTAGGGGATAGTGTACCATTATCATTGAAAGGGTTAACTTAGTACTTTAATTATCCCAAATAAGGGCGATCTCGGCATATGATAATTAGCATAGCTAGATTTGACAATTAGCCCAAAGAGGGCAATCTTGGTCTATGAAAATGGTCTAGGTTTGAAAGTAGCATTAGTCTAGGAATAGCTACTCAGTCTATTACTGTAAATGGTTTAAACTTGGCATGTATATAAACTTGGTCGAAAAGTTAAATGGTCTAAAACTTGGCCTAGGAATGGTATTGTTCTCCAAAAATTTGATCAATGATAAACTCAGTCTAATGTCCTCAAGGTTTAATGTCAAATGTCTCACACAAATGGTTAAGTGAATGGTAAATTTGAATGCCAATCTTTGTAAAGAGTGTTTCAAACAAATCTAATCTAGGTCTAAAAATAGAAAAGGTTGTTAGGTATTTGGGAACAAGGCACAAAGCTAGGCTCAAAATGACTAGATCTAAAAACTAGAAGGAAAGGTAAATGCTAGATCTTTGGGAACACAACACAAAGCTAGACTTGGACAAACTAGGTCTAAAATGGTAAAATGCTAGGTCTTTGGGAACATGACATAAATCTAGACTTGGAACAAACTAGGTCTAAAATGGTAAAATGCTAGGTCTTTTGGAAATACGACACAAAAGCTAGACTTGAAACATATTAGGTCTAAGAATAGAAGGTAAATGCTAGGCAATTAATCTCATAATTTGAAACACTTGGAATCAAAATAGGCATATAAATTCAAACATAAACTTGACTACTAGAAAAAGACATTGGACTTTAGGCATATGCATAAAATTAATTAGGAAAATTAAATCCAAGTAAGCAAAAAAAATGACGAGGAGTAAAACATTCAAGACCAAGTGATGAGCAAGACTCAAATGTAAATGAATCGTGCTTAAGGTTTACTTGGAGAGGGAGTTTTGACCTTAGTTCTAAACAAAAAAAGAGACATGAGGCACATAGAAAAGATCACTTTTGGAATCTAGGCACAAAATATCATCAAAGCAAGCAAAGAATTAGTCTAAGTTGCACAATCCAAATTTGAGAGGTAAAGATCTAAGCCAGAATTAAGTGAGGCATGGACATAAACTAATCAACATTTGAATATGAACTTCACAAGACCAATTTTGAACTTGGTTTAGAAGACTTGGTTTCTTAAATAAATAATATTCTAGGCTAAAATGAATGATATAACGATACCAAACATAGACCAAAAGGCAGATATGGTTTTGAACTCAATTGGACATAAGACAAAGGTTTTAAAATAATGTGAGCAACGTAACACCATTATCTCACTCAAAAGGTATGATAAACTCTAAGGTAAGGACTTGGAACAAAATGGGCAATGTAATGACGCCCCTTTCAAATAAGTGACACACACACCCAAAAAGTTTGAAAAGTAACTAAGGTAAAATGTGGCATCAAATGGATGACATGACACCTCTTTAGGCTAAAAAGGAGTGTGCAAACATGAATTGATTTGGACATGGTTTTGACAAATAAAATAGTTTTTGACTTCAAAATAATGCAAGTAAAAAGAAAAGACATAAAATTAGCTAAGTGTATCATCATTTTCTTAAAAACTAACAAGGTGGCTTCATATCATCAAATTTCATCTATATACTCCTTATTGAGAGGAAATAATTTGTAAATCCAAAAATTTAGATGCACATAAAAAGTAGGGTTTTTAGGCCCCCTCTTCTCTCAAGAGTTTGTATGACGACATGGAACTTAGAGATACTCGCCCTACATTGACAATATTTCCATGGCAAGTGGGGTTTATCTAAAAACTATAAATTTCATGCATTCTAGATGGTCCCAAGTGTGGTTAACACTAGAGATGAAATCATGTTAATTGAGTTCATACTGGCTACATTACTATGCAAGGGTCCATTCTTTTGCATAACGACTCTAGTTGTGTACTTCTTAATGGAGTTTGATGTTTAGCCAAACCTGAGTTAGGTTTTCATTATGATCAGACAAGTTAGCCACTTATCCCCTAGTAATTGTAATATCACGTGCCCTAATTTATATACCCCACCATGGAATGGGGTTGAAAAGATGCTCGAAGATGAAATCTTGGGTCAACACTTCCCTAAAGAACTTATGGGGAGGTGATGAAATCCCACCCACAAGCCAAGATGTAAAGAATAAATATAGAAGGACTTTAAGGTCATTTTAGGATCACCCAAGTCACTCAAATCTTAGAGAATGTCTTAGCAACATTCCTTTTATGCTTAGACTAAGTGACAAACAGTAAAGAATAAAACATTTTTGGTCACTCTAATTCTCTAAAGGGGATGGGGGAGTGTATACACGCTAAGTCTATTTTTCAAAAATACACAAACCATAAGTAAAATGATAAACAAGCAAGCTCTTAAGAGTGTTTAGTTGAAGTTTGTGTTCATTTTAAAAACCAAAGTGAAATGTGATGTGAAATTTAGTCCCTTGTCTTTCTTTACAATTCATGAACTTTAAAAAACAAAAAACAAAGGATCTAAATGATTTTTAAGCACCAAATGTAATGTGATTTGAAGATTTGAAGTGCTAAAAACATTCTTTCCTTGGCCTTTGGGTCCTACAAAAAGCGTTAATGGGTTTTGTTGTTTCTTGGCAAAAGTGATATCCTTGCAAGTTAGCTCAAAAAAGCACAAATCACCTCTCTAGAATGATTTCATAGTTACGTAGTAAAATGCAAATTATAAAATTATTCTATTATAAAAACATAGTCAAACATGAATGCTTAAAACTCATAGTTGGTAATTTCATGGTTTGTGAACGATTTCGTAACTTAGTTTGATGATTTTGCTACTCTGATAAACAAATTCACAATTTAGGCAGATAATTTTGCACTTTAGGTGATAATTTCATAGTTCAGGTAGCAATTTCACAATTTTGGGAAACCTGCAACAAAATAAAGAAACACACATAAATGATTTCATAATTTTATAGCGATTTTGCATTTAGAAAAATGATTTTGCCACTTCAGAAGATGAGTTCGCAACTAGGTAGATTGAATTCGTAGCCTAAAATGTGATTTTGCTCCCCTAAAATATGATTTTGCTATTGAAAAATAATGAATTTGCTACTGTAATTGATGAATTCACAAATATGAACCTATTTCATAGTTAGTTTAAAAAAAGGCAAAGAAAAAGATCCTTTTTCTTGTAGGGTGATTTCATTGTTTGCTTGATGATACCGTTTTTGACCTCAATTTCGTAGTTTAGTAGGGCCGAGGCTAAACTAGAGTAATTTCACAATTTTTCGAGATGAAGTCACAAATTTGGTCGATGATTTCACAATTTACCTTGTCGAGTTCATAATTATGCAATCATGAATTCATAAACAGTCATAAGGAAAAAATGGAAAAGTTAGCAAGAAATTAATAAATTAAGCTCTATGATGAAATCTTCTTGACTCCAAAAAGGCTCCCAAGATACTCCATTCATGCTTGTGGGGGCATGGTCATACTGGATATGCCATTAATGTGAACAAAGAATTTGACGTAGAGGGGAGATTAGTATCGTGTTAGTCAAGAAAATCAAATCAAAATAAACACACTAAAACTAACACTTCTAGCCTTGACACTCAAGGAGCTAGAGAACTACACAATTAATTAGCAAAATGAAATTAAAATAAGAGATCTTACCTTCCATGAGAGCAAGTGTTATGAGTTGGCCATGGATTGATGTGTTCGACTATGTGCTTAACAAATCTTTGTCAACAAAGCTCCATTGCTCCACTTCTCCTTAGCACCTTGATAATGTTGATTGGCTTTGGCTTGGTGTATGAAATGGGCATGGTAACACTACAATGAAGCTTATTAGAGGTATTTTGGCATAATAATATTGCACACAAAAAACTTTGCATGTATTTGAGCATAATAACTTTACACCAAGAGAGTTTAAAGATCAATGGGTGAGGCCTTGTATTTATAGCCTCCAAAGTTAACTCTAACCCAAGTGTAGTTAGGTTAGAATTAACTATTGTTGAGTTTGAACTAACCCTAGCTAAGTTAAGTCTAACCCTAGTTGAGTTAAGGAGAAGACATGCAATTAATATTTGGGATAGAGATCCCATTTATTAAGCATGGCTCTCCATTTCTGAATTTATTGCATTTAGGAAGATATTTTGAATTTCTTGACTTTGAGGATGATGATGCCATCATGACCTTATATTTATTGAATTTTATTTTTTGCAAAAGTTGTTTTCACTAATTGCACATGGAAAATTCATTTAAGTATTTAATATGGTTTAATTAGTTGATTCATTTTGCTTAGCATTTTAGCAGTTTAGGAATTGTTCAAGTGTCTCACTTAATGTGTCCAAAGGCCAAACTGCCAGTTGTTAGGTTGCAAGATGATTGGAGAAGAATCTTTGAGAGGTTACTGTTGCGTATATGATAATACCCTAAATAGGGATGTCTCAACATGATTCTGAGCACTAATATCCGATGTGTAGATAAAATTGAGATATTTAGTGATTCCTAGGCTTAATTTGTGTTGTTTAATAGAAATCAACCTGAAGTCTAGTTGGAAGTCAATTGTGACCAGAATGGGGTGTGTACAATAGTATTATTACCATAAGAGTACTAATAAAATCTTCCATTTTTTTAATATGAGATATTGTAAATTTATCGAAAGGGTTGTAGTTCAACTGGTGAAGATGATGGTTTGTAGGCCATCCACCAAGGTATAAATTCTTCTAGATTCATGATATGGAAATTTAATCGAATAAGACGAGGATTATTCCATAGATGACTTTGATAGATTGGATGCCCTCTAATCATAGATGCTTAGCCGGAAAAATACTCAAATTTAGATGCACGCTTACTTGTCAATAATAATCCACTTTATGTAATCCAAAATATGACAAGATATCAATATCTATATAACTATGAATTTGTTAATCATTTTTTTTTTTAAATTGTAAATATTGTTGATAAATTGACATTTTAAATCTTTCATATGATTCAAAACCCTATCTTCATATATTTTTTTTTAATAAAAATTATCTATTCAATCTTATGCTTCATATTGGAGGATAGAAAATTTAGAAACAATATATTAATTATAATGTTTTAATGTTATTCTGCCCAAGATGTTACTTAGTAGCTAATAGAGGATTATACGGGAGAAAATATTCATAAATAGGGCCATCAAATTTAATCCGTGATTCATAAGTGATCGATCACATGGAGTCTAATCTCGGGAGAAGCGGTTAGAGTGGGCACTATCTTAAGTGGCAATTTGCTGCTACTACTTAAGACATGGGATTTTGTTTGTCATAGATAATAGATAATAGCCCCTGCCCCTGCCCCTGCCCCTGCCCCTGCCCCTTGATGTGACTGACCTTGCTTGGAGTGCATTGTGTATAATGGTCTCCCATGTGGGTTTGGAGAATCTTGTATGTAGGTCGTTGAAAACAGTGAGAAAGGGCACCTCTTTTCCCAACTCCCCCATGTGACCCTAATTTGTTTTTCTCCAATATAGCAAATGAAGTTGGTTGACAAAGGCTAAATTTACTCTTTCACTCTTTACTCTCCACTATTATAATCACTGTTCTGTTTTTAGGTGGCAGAGGGCCATTACGCCATATCATTAATCCGACACCATTAATTTTCTAATACTTATTAATTAAAAGAAAAGAATGGGCACAATAATCACAAGAGAAGAGAAAGGCGTGACTGCCGTATGGACCAGATCTTGTGCGGGTCCCACCAAAGGCATGCAATTAATTCCCCTCTTTAATTTTCACACTGTAAGGCATCTCATCGCAGGTAATAATTGAAATGGGAATGGGCCCTCCTCGCAACCGCTTGCTTCCCAACCCAAACATTGCAGAATTAAAATAAATAATGACGGTGTAACAAGAATGCGCTAGGGTTGGAAAAATACATCGCAAGCTTATTTTGCGTTTTTTTCAAAAAGAGGCTTCTTACAGGGCATCCACCCACCTAATGTGTTTTACAACGACTACTTTGCCAAATTCAATGCATGCTCTGCCTCAAGGCTGATGAATAAAAGAGGTTGGACTTGGCATGTTGGCATAATCCATTGAATGATTGTTGCAGAAATGGCAGTGCAGGCTCAATGCAACTCTGCCGTATTTCTGCCGGACACGAGAAGTTACAGGTTTGATCCCTATTGTTCTCCAATGCATTACTTATATAAAGATTGATTGTATACTATTGCCTCTCATGTTTTCTGTTTTGGGTTTTGATGCCAGGATGAGAAACATGTTTGTAGGTGAAAATGGGACACCCATTCCCACTTTTCCTATGCTGCTTGGGTTGGAAGACCTTCAACATGCATATGCTCATGCCGCAATCGATGGATCTTCTGGCCAACTTCAACTCTTTACCCCATGTAAGATATTGAATTCTTTGTTTTAATGCATTTGTGATTGTGGGGATACTATTGGGTGGATTTTTTTTTATTGAAATTGGTTGATGCAGTTCCTGTGGCATCATCGTCTCATATTCATCATGCTGAGAACGAGTTTCCTTCTGCTTCTGGGCTTTACAATCCAAAGAAGAAACTCCGAGAGCCTGATTCAAGAACCCAAATTCCTGTGGGTAAATTTCTTCAATCTCAACCGTCCCTGCCCAATCCAACACAAGTGTCTACTGGATTAAGATTGTCATATGATGATGAAGAACAGCCCAACTCCTCTGTCACATCAACAAGTGAAAACCTTGGCAACCTCACTCTTCTCTCTTTCTTCAATGAGGATTTGAGCGAAGAGATGAACCGTCACAAGAGCGAGTTTGAGCACTTCATGAGAGTTCAGGTATGTGCTTTTAACTCATTAGTCTATTGAAATAATAAATACTAACTGCTATAGAAGGATGCGCATTATACTTAGGGCACCTAAGAAAGAATAATCCATATAGAGTTGCATTGCAATACCCAAATAGCAATGCATTCAACATGGGAACCTGGTAACTGTTGGATAGATAGCTTTTTAATACCCGAGTCTCACCCGCTCAAAAATCATGATGTGCTACAGGAAGAGCAGTTGGCCCAGGCTCTCAAGGAGATGAAGCAGAGACACATGGCATCATTCCTTGGCGCCATACAGGAAGGATTAGGGACCAAGCTGAGAGAGAAGGAAGCTCAAATTGAGAATGCCAACATGAAAAATACGGAACTGATGGAGAAAATAAAACAACTAGCCCTTGAAGCTCAATTATGGCATAACAGGGCCAAATACAATGAAGCAATGGTGAATGCTCTCAGGACCAATCTCCAGCAGGCAGTTGCCCAGAGCAGAGAACAGAGCAGGGAGGGTTGTGGGGATAGTGAGGTGGATGATGCGGCTTCTTCTCATTATGGGGATAATAACAACAATTATAACAACCGTAACAATGTCAGTAATAATATGTTTGATGTTCATGCCCACATTGCAAAAGAGAACAAGGAGTTAAGAGAGCAGAGGAGTTGCAGGATTTGCAGAAACAATGATGTATCTATTTTACTCTTGCCCTGTAGACATCTTTGCCTATGCAAGGATTGTGAGAGCATGCTTGATGTGTGTCCCCTTTGCCACTCGCTAAAGAGCGCAAGTGTCCAAGTTTACATGTCCTGATGAAGCAGAAGAAGAAGAAGAAGAAGATGATGATGATGATGAAGCCTTCTCTTTGTCAAGTGTAAGCCCTAATGTTCTGGTTTTCAACTATCTGTCCTTTTTGTTACAGTTGTTGCTACCTAGGAGATTGCAAAAAGCCTCTGTAAGCTGCCAACGTGGTAATATTTTAAAGATGTTGATATGTTATCCCATTGCTTCCTGCTTGCTGGGATAATTAATTCTATTCCCCTCATTTGCTCCATGCTTTTTTGACAAGATAGGAAGTTGATGAATCAGAACTGCTATTGTCTGTAAGTATCAAGCTATTATTTTTTATATGGCAGCGGCTATCATTGTAAAAGCTTTTGGTTAGAGAATGGATGAGGGTTGAAGATACAATTTAAATGCTCTAAATAACGATTATCAACACCAGCTCAAAACTTGAGGACTGAAATACACCCGATTTGAACCTTCTTGCTAAATCAAGGTATGCATAAAATGGAGTTTCCATTTTTACTTGTGATTTGAGACTAATCTAAATATATTTTCAGTAAGGAATAAAATGTTACAGAAAGACTAACAATACCGAAATATTATAACCAGACACATTACCATCAAAGAACCGACTTCAGTGAGACATTGCTAAGCCCTAGAAAATGCAGAAACAGGCTCGATGTAGCTCTCTTAAAATGTCAAAACTAAACATTATGAGCAATTTTTTACCTGCATGAATGATTTGGACTTGAAAGCAAGGGTATAAACTATAAAGATGAAACCCATACTAAATTGTTTGCAGGCATAGCCACACTGAGAACTTTAAGGACCAATCTACTCCACTAGGATTAGCTTTGAAACTCTCACCATTGAAATTGTATTGGCCGATTCTCATTATTAATCTCATTTGTTTGCAATTACTTCATTTTAGCTGTCATACTCAAAAAGGCGACCAAGTTATCAAACTGTCATTAAATGTGAAGCAGCTTTAATAGCTTCTACTACTTTTAATAAATTTTTTCTGGTCTCTAAGGAGATTGATAGTTGTCTCCTTCCACTCTCTGCACATTCTTTGTGTCTTGAGGTTCAAGAACACAAATCAGAAATCCAAAGGCATTTCTATGTTGATGATTACATTGACGTTGATTTTCAAGTTCCAGGGTTAACATAACATGATTAAAAGGCATACGAATTCCCAACTTGGGTGTTTTGGCGAACCCGTGTACACTGGAAATACAGCTAAAAGGTCATATGGGATGGAATTAAGCCCAGAGCCACTTTTCTACTGTTTGCTTTATAGCATCGATTCTTTACCTTTGCCGATGAAATCTGTTAATGGAGAAATTTGTAAGTTTTAGCCATTTAGGAGAGTTCATATATTTTATTATTCTGCATTCTCAGTTGGAACTTTAAATAGTATGTTAGTGAAAACCTAAATTAACAATAACCCAGGTTCATAAAGTCCCATGTGCGTTGGGGGGCGTTAGACGACCTCAATTTTTATCTTCATCAAAATTTCAGAAAATATTTTAAAAAACTGGAGACCAGTCAAGAGACATCAATGGGCAGTAAAGATTTAGGACTGCCGAAATCAAATTGATTACAATATTTGGCTGATCATTGTGCCCTACCGGTCATGTGCATCAACATATATAATGTTTTTCTGCACCTTCAAAAAGTCTACAGAGGCCTGTCCAGCCAATACTCATAATTCAGGGGGGAACCAAGAGATTAGCACCAAATGCATTGCAATTTGCACTCTTTGATTCTTTGTCGATTGAACAGGAGCACCTGGTTGTTATCTATGTGATCACGATGTCCGTTGATCTACAAGCTATTTATATACCCCTAGGATGGGGATGTGGATGGGGATGAGTATGGAAATGGGGTTTTTTTCCACTATAACCTTCTCTCTCAGCAAAACATCCGGACCACCTTCAATCTATTGTCTACCCATGTGCACTGCTTGATTTACTCTCATTTAATCGAAGAAAGGGTCAACCTCCAATTTTCCCTCCACAATATCTGGATTTTTTCCTCATATGCAAATCTATCAACGCAGCTTCATACCAAACATACTTCGATCTAGATCGGTGGATACAATATAAAAGATGATGTTAACATATTTTGAATTTGAGGCGAGTTGGTTTTGCATGTCCGATTGACGCTGTTTAGAGAGTGCAGCAAATAGAAGAGAGAGCGCAGAAGCAAAAGTGAATGGAAGTCAAAACCCTCTTCTAATATATAAGAATCAGTGTTAGAAGCTACGCGCATCACTGAACAAGTTATAACAAACTCTACAGTTGGTAAAGCATTTAGTATTGTGGAGAACTAAGGTTTATCACAAGTTAATTAAGTGCCCAACTGGTTACGCCACAGCCAGCCTGCCTGCCTGCCTTACTCGTGTTGTCACAATTTCCATCCTTACGCTTTGTGGGCCTCTTCGTTTAGTGGTGGTTATCACTGAATCACTTTATTTAATCATCATAAATAAAAGTGTAATCGGAGAAAAAAAAATCTAATTGTCATAATTTAAACAATAGAGCAATTATGAAAGATCTCTGGATTTTTTACAGTCCATTAGAATGAAAATGAGATTTTGTCGGATGTGTTTTTTGGTCATTTTTTTTTGATCTGAGGATGAGGCACAGTTAGTTATTCGAAATATGTCGATTCAAAAATTTCATACATAATTGATCCCCATAAATCTTATTTTCATTCATAGAAAAAAATTAATTTATAAATAAACAAAAAAATAAATCCACTTAAAATCTTTATAACATAGAATGTATTTACTATTTCCCCATTAATCTCTTTCTATCTAGCATTCTCCATTTTGATTAAATGGATTTCAATCAAATTGCAATACTCATAAACATTTACCTAGTCCAAACAAATGTAAAATATACCCATAAACATTTAACTAGGCCCAAACAAATGTAAAATAGTAAATCAGACCTAGTTAATTTTGTAAAATTATAGCAATAAAGACAAATGTAGGGTTTAGAAGTGTATTTTGAATATTGGAAGATTAGGTAGCAATTATGTTTCACAATGAAAATCATGATTTTGTGACAAGACAACAAGAACTTAGAAAACTCTGACGGACAAAGAAAACTGTCCAAACCATCAAGTTTTGCTCTATACATGTCCAAGCCATTGAGTTCCATTTTTTGGAAGTGTCAAGTAAGAAAACTCTGTTTTAACAATTGTGTTTGTTTGATTTAGGGCTCCAAAAAACTTCACATAGTTTTTTGAGACTTCACTCAAATCACTTGGTAAATGGAAAACCTTGCATTAGTTAAATAGCTAGATTTGAAAACAGTAAGGAAAACAACATATGTTTTGGGGTTTGCATTATTCCAGTGAATAGTTGAGCTATCTTGACATTTGTTGAGTCCTTCAACGATGTATAATATAAAAAATAACACTCATAATTCATCAATGAGACAACTCTCTGCAATGCAACGTGTCACTAACACGAACTTTAATGCTTTAGTGAATGCTTGATTTGTAAAAATTATTATAGACTAGACACTCAAAAAATTCTTGTGAACAATAAATGACTTTTTTCCATTGTTAGATGATCACTAGTTCGATAATAAATTCCTAGATGCACTAGGGTGCTTGTGCATTTATAGATGTCTTGAATTCAAATTAGGACTTTATTAGAATGTAAATTGAGATCTAAGAATTTAAAAAACAAAAAAGATGGAACAAGGGTCACACGGGATAAGCGCAAAAGATCCCGAAAGAAACTTGCCAAAACCATACACTGATGTTCAAAGCATCAATGCGTGTTTTGGCTTCGTTTGGAGTGTGTATTGCTCTCCAAACAAGGAGGGGAAAACAAGGACAAATAGAGGGGGAAGGAAAGTGATAGTTGGAGGGTGTCGATAAAATATGGGCACCATTGAAAGTTAATAAATGCACCGATAGTGTCTAATAAATGCTCAAGGGTCATTTTTGGGGGTTTACATTTTACCCATTTTGATGCGTGTATGCATACATATCAAAGTAAAACATACATGGTATGGATACAACATTTTGTGCCTTTAATACTCTTGAAGCAAACTCCAATGTATTTATGAATATTACTAACACTCTTTTTCTACACTCATAGGTGAATGTCAATTGTGATCTAGAAATTTGACTCAAGAGAGGATGGTTAGTATGGTGTTAGTTCCAAAATGAAATAAACACACTAATAACATAACATCTCTAGGCCTAGATATTAGGGAGAGCTTAGTTAACAAAAACAAATGACAAGTACAACTAAAAATCAATGGATCAAATACAAGAGTTCTTTTACCTTCCTTGGATGCTCCAAATGCTTTTGTAGTAGTGGCTTGTGCTCATGAAGTCCTTAACAATGGAAGCTTGGTTACCTTCATCTCTCTTTGGCACCTTTGGCTTGTGGCTTGGCTTAGCTTGGAATCAATTTGACATGGTAACACTAGTTGCATGAAGCTTTTGGAACCAATTCTGCATTATAACTTTGCACAAATTAAGCTTAGAAATGATGTTGTGAGACCTCCTATTTATAGATTTTTGGATTTGATCAGAATCAATCTCAACCATCTATCTCAAGATTGAGATGTGTGGTTGAGGATTAATTTAATTTTTGAAATTAAGTTTGTAATTATCCTCATCATAACGTTGGAAGAAGGGGCAATTAAGAGGCATGGAGGGCATTATGGAAGGCATTGATGAGGCATGGAGGGCATGAACCCTGATATTTATGGTATTTATGGACTAGGGATGTCTTTCCAAAAAATGAGGTCACTTGATGATGCAGATATTCAATATTCATTTTCAAAACAAAGTATTCAACAAGTTTCCATGGAATTCTTGATTAGGCCTTGATTTGAGTTAATTAGTTTTTAAGCATGATTAAGCACTTTATGCACAAATTATTCAAATTGATCAAAATGCCTTGTTATTGGTCTTAATTTTGACTGAATTGAAATTGAAAGTCCATGTCAGATGATTATTCTCATTTAGGATGTTGTCAACAACAAATAACAAAAGCATAAGTCTTGTGAAAAAGATTTGATAGGAAAGAGCACGTGGGTGCAAAATTGACATTTTGACTCGAAATGAACTGATCAAAGTTAGCTGACCCATAAATTGCATTGCCTCATTTAGGGATACCCTAGCCAAAATCGACACTTGAATATGTCAGTTTCACATCATTTAACATATTTTAGTGTTTTTAAGTCAAATTGTACAGTTTGGGTGGAAATTGATCAAAACTCTGATTGGAGGTTATCAGTGGTCTACAGTTTGGCCCTGTTGGGGAAGACGTTGCAAGCTATAAGCATAGTAACGTCTTTTCAAAGAATGAAAACGTCATATATGCCTATAACTGCAACGATGATAAACTAATTGTATGATGCCCCCTCGAGGGAACGTTTGGCACAAGTAAGTCGGCAAACGATCATTCGAAAAGAAAGAAGCGAAACAAGAGGACCACAGAAAGGGAAGATGATGGGGTGAAAAATAATGATACTGAAAAGTAGTCAAAATCATTGAGAATGCAAGTGAGATGGTGTGCAATGATTTTCCCAAAGACGGTTATAAGCATTGTACCCCGATAGTGGCAACGTGGTATGATAACACAATGATTTATCCAAAAGCGGTTATAATCATTGAGAAGATGGAACTACTCCAGTTAAGATAGACAAACAAGATAACATACTCCTGTATAGGCAGAAAAAGTAAAGTGGTGACAACACAATGATTTGCCCAAAGACGGTTATAATCATTGAGAAATGCAGGGGGGACAGTGTGCAATGATTTGCCCATAAATAGTTATAATCATTGGACCTCGATTATGACAAACATGATAAACTTGGTCGAGGATGATGATAACTTAACACAGAGGAGTAGACAGATCCTTGTCTAAACTAATAAAGGTTGAAATTCTTCCGTAGTTAATTACTCTATTTGGGATATGATTGGGAGTGGAATCAAGATGTTGGTGTCGAAGAGATGTCGTCATTGTTGAATAGACTTTTTGAAGCTGAGGTTTGTTGTAGCATGTGATGGTAGGCTTTATGATAGAACACCATAAAGAATTGGCCAAAAAATGCATAAAGATTGACTCCCATAATTCAATACTCAAATAGAAAACAATGCACCAATGACAAAAATCGTGATGACAATGTAAACATATGAATATGGATAGATTTAAGTATAAGTGTGGGCAAGGAATCACCCAATGAACACATATAAATTGAATCAAGATAACAGTGCTTGAAAGCAAACAAACAAATAACATAAACAGAAACAAACAAACAAACAACGCAATAAACATTCTACAAACATTGCCCCTAAAAAATAGGCAAAAAATTAACATACGAACAAAATCGGAGAATAGAAAAAAAGGAAGTGGGTGGCCGAGCTATCTCCATATGCACTAGGCAAATTGACGCTGTCTACATAGTTCCATGGATGAAATACCCAATAAAAAAATGTCAAACCATATGTAGTTCTCCTAGGGAATGGGAAGAATATGATAGCTGAGGAAAACAAACATAATGGATGTGATAGAAGAATATGAATGGTCTTGCAAAACGGCAAGTGCGTGAGAGAAAAGACCAAAAAAGATGGAAAAACTAAATGACAAGTGTTTTGCTTGGAATTTAGTAAGGGTTCCCAGAGTCCTTAAGGCAAATAAGTGGTCAATGTTGTTCATTTCTAATATTTTTTAAATGTTTTTGGATTTTTTTTGGAGTGTCTCAACTCAATCGAGAATGACGAGACACTAAATGGTTCAAGTTGACAAAACGACGAGAGCGTTCAAACTTAGGTTGTTCGCAAAAGGACGAGAGCGTGGCTTAAGTTGCTCGTAAAATGGTGAGAGCGTGGCTTAGGTTTCTCACAAAACGGTGAGAGCGTGGCTTAGATTGACTGAGCTGACCCCAATAAGTATTGAGCGTTGTCTACATAGTCCCAGAGTAGGACCTCAAGTCATTGTAGTTCTGTCATTTCAGCGGAGGAATTCGACTAGTGCGATAGTGAATTCAAACAAAATAGCGATAGTTGATAAAAAGACACAATATGGCACAAGAAGTAGCAAGTTGGTATGTCAAGGCTTAGTGTTGCCCTAGTTTGCCTATAGTTGGTTATAACTAAGACACAACGGTATAGATCAATGGTACTAATTTATCCAAAAGCAGTTATAATTAGTAGCAAGACTAGTGGTAAGAAATGACTAACAAACGAAAGATACAACTGTTGAAACTTTTGTCACACTATCTTAAAATACGTTTTCTGTCTGAAATACTTGAACTAATGAACTAATCAAATACCTTGATGCTGAAACTATGTAATGAATGACAAAAACCAAAGTCAAACAGGCTAGGCTTTAGAACACGTTGGGTCGATAGGTTAGAAACGAAAAGTAGATATGAAAAAGAGGACAAATAAGGGTGGTATGTGTACAAAGAGGAATAGTGTCAAAATGACATAACTGAAATGGTCCTTACAGACAATACACCTTAGCACTCAAGCATAGTACCGCTTGAGATGAGTAATATTCATTGGCTCTAGAAGTTTGTTGCCGTCTAGTGTAGCAACCCTGTATGATCCTGATCCATAATCGACAGTGAGGATCAAAGGCCTTATCCAGTTTGGTTTGAATTTCCCTTTATGTTTCTTCTTGACCGTGGTATTCTTTTGGTTTTCTTTAAGTACAAGATTGCCAAGTTCAAATGTTCTATACTTCACACGTCAATTGTAGTGGCCTTTGAGTCGATTCTGATATGCTTGAAGATTGTTGAGCGCGATTGTGCATTTTTCATCAAGTAGATCCAGCTCTTGTAGGTGAGCTACTCGATAATCATGATTATCCAGGATATGCTTGAAAGAGATGCGTAGTGAAGGCAACTCGACCTCAATGAGAAGGATGGCTTCAATACCATAACCAAGTATGGAGTGGCTCCTGTGGGGGTACGATGATTGGTACGGTATGCTCAAAGGGCAGAGAATATCTAGAGGTGCCAATCATGACCGACATCATTGACAATATTTTTGAGAATGTTGACAATGATTTTGTTAGATGCCTCGGTTTGGCCATTACCTTGAGGGTAATATGTTGTAGAAAAATGGTGTGTGATGTTGTATTAAATACATAACTAGTCTACATCTTTGTTCTTGATTGATCTTTTATTATTGGATATAATGTCAGAGGGGATATCGTAGCAGTAGATGAGATGGTTGAAGATGAATTTGGAAATTTGCTTTCTAGTCACATAAGTGAGGGGTATAACTTCAACCCACATAGTGAAATATTCGATGACGGTAAGGATATGTTTATGGCCATCAGATGAAGTGGAGTTAATCTTCCCAATAAGGTCAAGTCCCTATGTAGAAAATGACCATGGTGTCAACATCGATTTCAGAATTTTTGCTGGGGAATGAATCAAATTAGCATGTCGTTGACATTTGTCATATTTTTTTACATATGCAGTGGCATCTGCGTCCATTGTAGGCCAATAATAATCAATACACAAGAGCTTTTTGGATAGGACTGCCCCACTAGAATGGGCTTCACATACTCCTTCGTGAACTTCTCTTAACGCTAGCATAGACTCTGTTGAAGTTAAACAATGAAGCAGAGTTCCATCAAAACTACGATGGTTAAGAGTGGATCCAAGTATAGTATAATGAGTGAAATAATGAATGAAGGCTTTGGTTTGTTTTCAAGAGAGGTGAGGTGGTAAAACTTGGTCATGAAGGTAGTTGTAAAGGTCTGAGTACTAGATAGAATTAGGACCAACAATATCATAAATCATGGTAACGATTGAAGGTTCATGAGCTGGTGCTGACAAATTCTTGATGAGGAATTGATAGTCTCTAGCTTTATCTATTTGTCGAATCAGAGAGCCAATAGTAGACATGGCATCCATAGTTCTGTTACTAGCCCTCGGTATATGCTCAAATTGAATGTTGGTAATTTGCTTTTTAAGAGTGTCAACCATGGCTTTATATGGAACCAGCTTATCATCTTTGGTCTGAAAATGATCTGTGACCTGATTGATGATTAACTGAGAATCACTATAAACTTGAAGATGAGATAATTTCAATGCACTGTTTGTCGAAGTCCTGCAAGTGCTTCATACTTAGCGATGTTGTTTGTATAAGGAAAGCTGATTTTGAATGATTTAGGGATTAGATCCCCCTATGGTATAATAACAATAGGCTTGCCCCTGATCCATGCGCAGTGAATGAACCATCAAAATATAGCTTCCAAGATTGTTCCTCAAGGGGTGTGTCCATGATGGTCATGATGGATTCATCAGAGAATTGAAACTTGAGTCGTTGTGTGTCTATGAGAGGTGTTTCAACAAGTTGATCTGCAAGAACTTGTCCCTTGATTGCCTTCTGATTGGCATATTCTATGTCAAATTCACTGAGAAACATGATCCATTTAACCATTCTACCTTGCAAAGTTGTTTTAGATAGTAGATACTTGAGTGGATCTACTTTTGAAATGACCATGATTTTATTATTCAACTTGTAATGACGCAGTTTCTGAGCTACAAAAATCATTGTTAAATAAGTTTTTTTAACAGGGGCATAGTTATGTTCATATGTAACTAAGGTACAAATTGAGTAGTATACAACATGCTCCTTTCCATTGTCATCATGTTGAGCCAAGAGTGCCCCCAGGGCATGATCAGTAGCTGATAGGTATAACAAGAATGGCTTTCCTAGTATAGGAGGTAATAAAACAGGGGGATTGACAAGATAGTCTTTACGCTGTTGAAAAGTCGTTTGGCAGTGATCATCTCAATGAAATGTCACTCTTTCTTCAAAAGATGTGTAAATAGATGGCACTTGTCTGCTAACTGAGAGATGAAATGTTTGATTGACTGGATCTTACCCTGCAAACTACGGAGTTGCTTTAAATTGGTTGGTTGTTGCATCTTGGGTATAGCATAGATTTTAGCTAGATCAATTTCGATACCTCTACGAGACACAATGAAGCCAAGTAATTTACCTGAGGTTACATCAAACACATATTTTTTTGGATTTAGTCTGACTTTGTACTCTGGTAGTCTTTCAAATATCTTACGCAACATTGCTAGATGGTCGGCCTTGGATTTGGATTTTTCTAATATGTCATCGACATAGTCTTCAACAATATCGTGCATCATATCATGGAATATGACAGTCATGGCCCTTTGATATGTAGCTCCAGTATTTTTAAGACCAAATGGCATCCCTTGATAACAAAATGTTTCCCATGGAATGGTGAATGTTGTTTTATGTTGATCTTTTGATATTATTCTGATATGATTGTATCATGAAAAGCCATCCATAAGTGAAAGCATTTCATAACCTGTCGTGGAGTCGATGATCATGTCGATATTAGGCAAGGGAAAATCATCTTTAGGACAAGTTTTGTTGATGTCTCAAAAATCAATACAAATTTTGATTCTTTCAAGTTTTTGGCTAACGGATATTATATTAGAGATCCATTCTGAGCAGTCAATGGATTGGATACATCTTATTTTTAAGAGTTTTTTCAACTCTTTATTTACCAATACAACAATGTGAGGATGCATCTTACGTAGCTTTTATTTTATTAGTTTAGCATCAGGATTAACCACAAGGTGGTGTAGAACCAAGGCGGGGTCTAAACCTGGGATGTCCGAATAGGCCCATGCAAAAATATCCACAAACTCTCTCAATAGAGCTGCAAAGATGTCGCATTCCTCCTCTATGAGAGACACTCCTAATTTTATCCATTTCAGGTTTGATGGAGTCCCGATATTCACCTATGTTGTATCTTTGACTAGAAGGGTTGAACTGTCTTCTAGGATAGTAGGCATTGACTTAAACTGTTGGATTATGTTGGGGTCCTCTGTTAGGTCTTGCTCTTCAACTTCTCCTAGGTATGATGAATCTGAGTCCCCTAATGGGAGATCTGGCCATGTGACAAAAACAGTTAAAAATTCTTGAAGTAATTAATCAAATACTTGTTGCTCAAACCTAAACTCAAATCCGCAGGCAAGTTCATCATTGGTGGTCTCCTAGTCTAAATTTGAAGAAGAATGAACACCCCCATCTAATGGCGTTTGAGACAGATTTTCACCACTAGACTAGCTTTTATCTTTACATTTTTCCTAGTCAGAAAGCATCTCAAAGACGTTTTCAATTTGGGACCTCAATGTTTTAATTTTTTATTTTTGGCTAAGGGTGTTCACTCGCTCTCTGAAATACGTTGCAAGATTCAATGTGATTGAGAATCCTGATTGTGATCTCCCAACGGGACATTGTTTCTAAGGCCTAAAAAATTACAGAATGCCTCATCATTCTGGTACTCATCAATTGACAGACTAGATTCTTGTTGGTCCCAATCTATCAGTTGGGGATAATATAATGGCAATGGATTGCAATGAATGGCTTGGATAAGGGTACAAATGACATTGTTATCAAACATGTTGGTTTTAGCTAGATTATCAAAGGTAAGACTATGATCGGACTCTGCTTCGTTGTCAGCATCATCATTACTAGTCACTGGTGATAGAGTTTAAATAAGATATGTGGGGTCACTCCCAGGCGATTTAAATTCAAGTCCATAAGGTCTTTCATACTTAGTCATGGAAATTAGCTCGATGGTTCCTTGCTGATTCGATCCGAGGCCTCTTCCTTCATAATTGCGACACTCCATGATCCTATTGGGAATATGATACTTTGCATTTTTATAACAATCAGCTTGGTCATCATTGTATAACCATGATTCGTCCCCTTCAAGAGGGTCAGGGCCTCGCTCAGATGCTAGTACAAATATGACAAGTCCCTTATCTTTGTTCTTTTGTTGCCAATGCATATGTGGGATGACTTTAGGTCATCCAAAAGTTTTTAAATTTTGAGGAAGATTGACAATATGAAATGTATCATGGGTCGCATATTCTCCTGGTCCATTATCTGAAATGGTGAAATGATTAGAAGCTTTAGGAGGCGGCATGTGGGAAAGGGAATCCAAGATATTAGGATCTATGCAATTATCCAATGAAGGATCAATAAGTATAGCTTTTCCTCTATCTTGTTTGGAACTTAGATTCATACCGTACTGATAATTATAGCTTTGAAATTTGACCTCAAGATGCTTGTAGTGCTCATATAGATGTAAATCTCCTAGAATATTCACTTCCATCCCTGAGTGGGAAAAATTGATACATTGGTGCAGTGTTGATGGGACTACACGAATCTCATGTAATCATGGCCTGCCTAGGAGTATATTTTATGATAACTCAAGATCAAGCACATGACAAAGTGTATCATGGGTCAAAGGCTCAATGATAACTGAAAAACTGATGGCGTCTTGTGATTCTTTTTCCTAATTATCATAAGCTTAGATAGTTATTGTTTTCGATTGGAGATCTATCATTGTGTACCTAAGAAGCTTGATGAGCTTTAAAGACACTATGTTGAAGCT
Source organism: Torreya grandis (assembly GCA_037957365.1). Classification (NCBI taxonomy): domain Eukaryota; kingdom Viridiplantae; phylum Streptophyta; class Pinopsida; order Cupressales; family Taxaceae; genus Torreya; species Torreya grandis. Next base: position 270,586 of record JARHVA010002723.1, read on the forward strand.
AGATCCATTGTTTATAAGGACATGTTTCACTTTATGTCATCTGATACAAACCTCAATGTATAATGGGTTATTATGGAACGGGCCAAGGGAAGACTTATCTCTTTGGTTGAATGTGACTTGTTAGGTTGGAGCTAGGTGCCCAACCAAAGCTTGAAAGTTATCAGGGGATATGTCGCTAGCAATAGTGGATTGGGTCAAAAATTCATTCAAGATGTTTGTGAATTATTGATGTTCACAACAAATTCAAAATAAACATTTGTGCTGGTGTATTATATAATTGTTCCACAATATCAAACTTCTTGTCTTGGTTAGTAGTGAATAGTTTATTCTGACGCTGAACGGTTGGTCGGATGATAGGGAAAGTGGCAGATGATTGTGGGTCTGGGATAGTAATCTTTGACCTCTGAGTTGTGATTGCACAATCAGGATTAAATATTGGACCATTATTGCTAACCGATGCTAGGAATGGTGTGGGATCAGACATGACAAGTCTCGATTGCCGATGCACTTATATGTGGTCACGTGGTAAGGACAAGTTATTGCTATAAGATCCAAAAGGAGAAGTCCTAGTTTGTTGGTTTGTCTGTATGCACTCCTAGCTCAAAGAAGGATTATCCATATGATTTGGTTGAATATTGTTGTTTAGCAATGGTCTAGGCTGATTAGTGTTCAATCTGGAATTAATAGAGATGGTAATAATGCTACCCCCTACACTATGACCTACAACCATATTGTAGTCATGTGCAACTGCATGGTAGGTTTGTTGATTGTTACTGTTCTGACTTTGATTTTGTCCATTATTATATCATTGTGGGTTCTGTTATTGATTTTGTTGGTTTTGTTGGTTCAACCTTTGATTTTGATACTATTGATTTTGCTGTTGCACTGGCCATTGTTGTTGCTAATTGTTTTGCTGATGTTGATTGTTATGTCAGGGAAAGGGGTTTTGATAGATCCTAAGAGTTTGATTGGAAGTGGAAGCACCATTATCCAATTTTATCTCTCCATTCTCCAACATATTCTCAATTAAATTCTTGATTTGGATACATCTTCATAGATTATGCCCATTGACTCGATGATAGTCACAAAATTCATTTTCACAGTACCAATCAGAATAAGGAATGTCTTGCGAATAATGTTTTGGTATGGGCCAACTAATTATATTAGTGGTAGCAAGCTTACGAAATACAAACTCAATAGGTTCTCCTAGGTCACTAAATACACGACGTGAAGGGATGGTTCTAAGAGAAGGGGTTTATAATGGTAAATGTTACTGTAATGAGCACCCCTGTTGTGCCCAAAACTAACCCAATAGGAACTCCTTATGACTCCAGAAGGTTTGCTGGTATTGTTTTTTTTTGTGTTTTACAAAGACTAATGCATGTAACATAAATATAGAATTGCAAGCATAGATATACACAGCTAAAATAACCGACACACTATATTATATTAATTGCAAAATGAGTAAACGAGTACAATGCTGTCACACGGTAACTCACTAAATACTATGATGATCGTATGAACATTTTAAGTGAATATCCCAGTGAGTGTCGAAGGTGCATTCATTTTGCTCTCCGTCCAGCGGAACTATGGACTCTGCAGGCTAAAATCTACGGACTCTACAGACTGAAATCTATGAACTCTGCAGGCTAAAATCTACGGACTCTGCACGCTGAAACTCTAATTTCTACAGACTCATCAGGCTTGTATCTACGAACTCACCTAGCTGCTACAAGATGCTACAGTGACAGAGCTGCTATAGTGATGAGCTGCTACAGTGGCACAATTGCTACAGTGTCGCAACTGCTATAGTGGCGCGGCTGCTACAGTGGCTGAGAGCACAAACTCCAAAGACCAATCCCAAGGATTGATGTCTAGAGTGCTACAGATGAGAAGAACATTCTCAAATGCCCAAATAAGCTGCAAGTGCAATAATTCTTTTCTTCTTATCTAACATGCCCAAAGAAACCACAAATACTTCCCTTTATCCTTTCTCCAAGGAGAGACTCAACTCACTTGAGCAATGTGGGATAAAGGATGTGCAACAGTTTATTCATTAGAATATTGCTTATGTCTCCCTTGGGTACCATCCCCATAAAGTAAATATTTAAAGTAAAACTTAATATTTTGCCATTGGGTTAAAATGTTACTTTTTACAGCACTTCAGGCCTAAAAATATACTAGCAACTGGACTCTGAATGATGCAAGTGATAGCTCGTCGGAAAGCTCTCGGCAAGGAGTATCAAATCCAATCATCAAAAATGGCCTCCGTTGCATCTTGTTAACTTAATAAAAATAGTAAGTATGCTGGAAACTGAGTAAGTCAACCGCTAAAGTGGGGACATTACAGTCTGCCCCCCTTGAAATTGCTTATCCTCAAGCAATCTCAGCCCAGCCTGCGGAATAACTTGCTCACTCTCCCATGTAGCATCCTCCTCTGACAGGGCTTTCCATCTGACCAAATACTCCTTCACTATCTTATTTCTGAGTTTCCTCTCTCTGGTGTCCAGAATAGCCTCGGGTTCTAACACAAGTCTCCCTCATCCAAAGGGGGTAAATCTACAGAAGGCACTACACTCTGACCAATGGCCTTCTTAAGTCTAGACACATGAAATACATTGTGCACTTGACTGCCCTCTGGAAGCTCAAGCTCATAGGCGACTTCGTCCACTCTTCGAATCACCTTGTAGGGGCCGTAAAATCTAGGCTATAGCTTCTCTGCTCCGCTCTTCTTGAGCGATGACTACCTATATGGCTATAACCTCAAATAAACCATGTCCCCTACCTCAAAACTGCGCTCTACCCTATGTTGATCAGCATACAACTTCTGCTGATTTTGAGCCTATTGTATATTTTCCTTGAGCGCTCTCAGGAGATCTTGACTATCCTTCAACAGGTCTTTAGCTTTGGGCACTCTGCTGTCCCCCAGAACCATATCCATGAAGCTTGGGGCTTCATGCCCGTACAATGCCATAAATGGAGTCAACCTGATGGTCATGTGATGCGTGGTATTGTAACAATACTCCCCCATGTGTAACCACTTAACCCAAGCTCTCTGTTGCGCAGTCACATAGTTTCGCAAATAAGCTTCCACCCATTTATTTACTATCTCCATCTGCCCATCTGTCTGAGGATGGTAGCTTGTACTAGGTGTAAGGTCTGTACCGCATAGCTTGAACAACTCCCGCCAAAAGGTGCTCATGAACTTGCTATCCCTGTCACTGACAATAAATCTCGATAACCCATGTAACCTGAAAACCTTCCTGAAGAACAAATCTGCCACCTGAGCTGTTGTGTAAGTAGAGGAGATAACAAAGAAGTGAGCAAACTTTGTCAATCTGTCTACCACCACATAAATGCAATCTCTTCCCTGCACTCGTGGTAGGCCAGTGATGAAGTCCATAGATATGCTTTCCCATTTCTGGTCTGGAATGGGTAATGGCTGTAGTAAACTAGCAAGAAATGTGTGCTCTTCCTTATTCTATTGACAAACTGCACACTCCCTGACATGCCTCTGAACATCGTCCTTGAACCCTCTCCATGAGAACCGCTCTCGGATCTTCCTGTAGGTCTTGAAAACCCCCGGATGCCCAGTCGTAGGTGCATCATGAAATGCCCTCAGTATCATCTCTATTAAGTGTGATGACGGAATCAAATAAATTCTGTCTTAAAATCTGATCAACCCATCTATCACCTTATAGCGATCATCATGTATAGTGCTTGAAATCAATCCCAAAGCCCAAGCATCTCCGACATATTCTGCTGTATTCTTAACTCGCCAATCCCCTGAAATCTCTGCAAGAGCACAAATGTGAGGTCTTCTGGATAAGGCATCAACTACTACATTCTTCTTCCCTTTGACAAACTCAATGTCAAAGTCATAAGCCTGCAATTTAGTGACCCACTTCTGCTGCTTGTCGTTCAAGTCTTGCTGGCCCATGAAATACTTTATGCTATTGTGATCCGTCTTGATCACAAACTTCCCTCCAACCAAGTAGGATCAGAATTTGGCCAAGGCATGCATGATAGCCAACATCTCCCGATCATAAATAGAATAGCTCCTCTCCACCCCTTGGAGCTTCCTACTCTCAAAAGCAATGGGGTGCTTCTCCTGCATTAACACTACTCCAATCCCATCATCCGATGCATCACAATGAAGCTCAAAAGGCTTTGTGAAGTTGGGTAGAGATAGAACCGGACATGAAGACATCACCTGCTTGAAATGTTCAAAACACTATTGTGCTGCCTCTATCCATACAAAAGCACCCTTCTTGGTGAGGTCTGTTAATGGTGCTGTAGTCTGTGAAAAACCCTTCACAAATCTCCTATAAAATCCACATAATCCAAAAAACCCTTTGAGTTGTGTAAGGTTTGTTGGAGTAGGCCAGTCAACAACCACCTTGATCTTTTCTGGATCAACTCGGACTCCTTCAGCACTGATAATATGGCCAAAGTAGAGCAACTTTGTCATGCCGAACTCACACTTTGATTCCTTGGCATACAGTGATTCCTTCTCCAAAATGACCAGCACCTCCTCTAATTGTTGTAGGTGCTCCTCCCACGTCCTACTGAATACCAAGATGTCATCAAAGAATATCAATACAAATCTTCAGAGCTGCCCTCTAAACACCTGATTCATACAACTCTGGAAGGTAGCTGGAGCGTTGGTTAGCCCAAACGGCATAACCAAAAACTCAAAGTGCCCGTAGTGACACTTGAAGGCAGTTTTTCTATGTCCTCCGCTCGCATTCTGATATGATGGTATCATGAACATAAGTCTATCTTAGAGAAATATCATGCTCCATGCAGCTCATCGATCAACTCGTCAATCCTAGGGACGGGGTACCTATTCTTAATTGTCCTCTTATTGAGAGCTCTATAATCAATGCACATACGCATTTTCCCATCCTTCTTCTTCACCAAAACCACCGCTGAAGCAAAGGGGCTTTTGTTGAGCCTAATATGCCCCATCTCCAATAGCTCCTTTATCAACTTCTCTATCTCATCCTTATGCTTTTTAGGATGGCGGTAGGGGGTGATGATGACTGGTTTAACCCCCTCCTCTAGCTCGACAACATGCTCTATACCCCTCTCGGGAGGAACCCCATGTGGAATGCTACCAAACACCTTATCATGCCTAGAAATGATCCCCTGTACATCTGGGTGATAGCTTTTTACCTGTTGCTTTGGAGGCGTAGGCATGATCAAACATTCAATTGCCCACTCTACATCGTCATGTCTAAACAACCGTTCCATCCTTTTCAATGATACCACCCTGATCCCCCCATTAGGTAAACCTCATAGCACCACTTTCCTGCCTTGATGCTGAAACCTTATCTCCAGCTTAGCCAAGTTAAAGGTGAACTCTACCAGAGAAGCCATCCATGTCATTCCCAAGATGACATCATAATCGCCCATCTCGACTACATAAAAATCATCCTCCAACTCATAATCTCCTCCCAATCTGATGTGAAGTTTTGAAATCTTCTGGGTGCATAATAACTTGTGGCCATTGGCCACCATGACTCTGAACCCCGCGTGCTCTTTGGTCTGAAGGCCTCTCTTGGCCACCAGTGTTGTGTCGATGAAATTATGCGTTGCCCCTGTGTCGATCAATGAAACCATGCGCTGCCCCTGAATCATCCCTCTTACCTTAAAGGTAATGGCCTTCTGGACCCCTGTCAACCGAGTAAGAGACTTCTCATCATCCGAACTCTCCTCAGCAGCGCTATTGCCCTGACTAGATTCTGAATCTGAATGCTGCTCCTTGTCTTCAGAAGGTGATTCATCTGCTGAAAAATACTCCATTGGTTTAGCCTTCACCTTAAGCGGACATTCATGGGAGAGATTACATGGCTCCCTACAATGAAAACATAGTTTTTTCCTCCTGAGCTCGTTGAGGGTATCACCGTCCAACCCTTTAGTTTCCCCCTTAGGCCGCTGAGGGTCCTTCTGAAATGTCTTTCTTTCCTTATCCTTCTTAAAATGAGAGTCCTTAGAGTGAAGTTTACCCCTATAGGAAGAAGGTGCTAAGTCTCTCATTTTCTTAATAGCCTCTTGTAGTGAAGAGGGGTTGTGTCCCTTTACCCATCCTTGCAAGGGATCAGAAAGCCCATCCATGAAAAGAACAAAGAGTCTCCTTTTAGATATATCTGTCACCAATACTGCCAGCTTTTGGAACTCGGTGATATAGGCCTCCACAGAACCCCATTGCTTAAGCTGTGCTAGCTCCTTGAAATGCAACTCTGGGTCCTTAGTGTCAAATTTGTTAATGAGTCTCTCAGTAAACTCTGCATAGGTATCTATTTGGTTATGGCCAAGTGTGACCATACCATGGTGCCACCACTCATGGGCACTCCCATCCAAGTGCAATGCAACATACTTAATCGCATCCTCCTCAGGGATGGGATTAAGCTGGAAATAAGTGTCTAATTTTTGGACCCATGTTCACGCTGAAGTCTTCTCTGTATCATCATAGTATGGAATAGACAATTTTCCCAACTTCTTCCTCATCTCATAATTCTGTTGCCTGTTTCCTCTCATGGGCATAAGCTTGAGTCTAACATCCATATACTCTCTGAAGGAGATTTCACCTTGAAAATCTGGTCCAACATTTCTCCAATCCTCTAGTATTTTGTCCTGTATCTCCTGCTATGTAGGACCAACATCATTCTGGTCATTCTATCTCAGAGGGAACTGTGGCATGAGTGGTCTTGTAGTAGAATAACCTGCTCTAACATATGTCTGGGATCCTCTGTTAATCGATGCATCTCCATTACCTCCATTACCCTATTCACCTACCTGGTTAGCATTATTACCCTAGTTGGCATTATTGCCCCGATCTGTTCTAGTCAAATGTTGTGTAATAGCTAGAGCCATCTACTGCAATGTAGCCTATAGCTCTCTTTGACCCTTGACAAGATCACTAAGCATCATCCTAGTGCTAGGTTCTCCCCTTTCCCCATCTCTGTCACCCATGGCTGGTGCTGAAAAAGGGTCACCCTCCTCTTCAATCTCTGAAAAAATTTGTAAGTCTGGGTTTGTCCAGTTTCTCCTCAGAAAGTACTGATGTGTTGGATGCATGAAACCTCACAAGATGGCAGGAAAAATAGGCTCTGATACCACTGTAATGGGCACCCCTGTTGCACCCAAAACTAACCCAACAGAAACTCCTTATGACTCCGGAAGGTTTGCTGGTATTGCTTTTTTTGTGTTTTATAAAGACTAATGCATGTAACATAAATATAGAATTGCAAGCATAGATATACACAACGGAAATAACCGACACACTGTATTTATATTAATTGCAAAATGAGTAAACGAGTACAATGCCATCACATGGTAACTCACTAAATACTCCGATGATCGTTTGAACATCATTTTAAGTGAATATCCCAGCAAGTGCCGCAGGTGCATTCATTTTGTTCTCCATCTAGCAGAACTACGGACTCTGCAGGTTGAAATCTACGGACTCTGTAGGATGAAATCTACGGACTCTGCAGGATGAAATCTACGGACTCTGCAGGCTGAAATCTACGGACTCTGCAGGCTGAAACTCTAATTTATACAGACTCATCCAGGCTTGTATCTACGAACTCCCCTGGCTGCTACAAGATGCTACAGTGACGGAGCTACTACAGTGGCACGGTTGCTACAGTGGCGCAACTGCTACAGTGGCGCGGCTGCTAAAGTGGCTGAGAGCACAAACTCCAAAGACCAATCCCAAAGATTGATGTCTAGAGTGCTACAGATGAAAATGACGTTCTCAAATGCCCAAATAAGCTACAAGTGCAACAATTCTTTTCTTCTTATCCAACATGCCCAAAGAAGCCACAAACACTTCCCTTTATCCTTTCTCCAAGGGGCGACTCAACTCACTTGAGCAATGTGGGATAAAGGATGTGTAACAGTGTATTCATTAGAATATTGCTTATGTCTCCTTTGGGTACCATCCCCATAAAGTAAATATTTAAAGTAACACTTAATATCTTGCCATTGGGTTAAAATGTTACTTTTAACAGCACTTCAAGCCTAAAAATATACTAGCAACCGGACTCCGAATGGTGTAAGTGATAGCTCGTCGGAAAGCTCTCGGCAAGGAGTATCAAATCCAATCATCAAAACTGGCCTCTGATGCATCTTGTTAACTTACTACAAATAGTAAGTATGCTGGAAACTGAGTAAGTTAACCACTAAAGTGGGGACATTACAGTTATTGTATTTGTTGTGCAGGCTTAGTTGTTGTGCTTGTGGCATTGATCGAATAGGTTTCTAGGTAGGAGTACGCTGAAAAGGTGGTGTAGATAATGTTTGTACAGTTTGGACATGATGAGATTCGGTTACTCCATTTTCCATAACATTTCTATTGCGGTTGAATTGCTTCGGTCTTTCATGGTTATTGCCTTATGTCGGTTGTGATGCTTGCACTTGATGATTGGGGTGTTGGTCATTTCTCTTGATTGGTACCTTGATTTTGATTGTTTGAATTAAGCTTGATGACTCCTTTATTGATGAGCACTCTTTCGATCAACAAACCTTTATCAATGATCTCTTTGAATGTATGAACACATTGCAGTTCTAGATGATAGGCTATCTCACTATATAAATTTTTAGTAAACGAAATGATTAATTGTTTATTTGGTAAACTGTGGGTGAAACGGCTTGCAAGGGCTCTCCATCACTGTAAATAACTCGCAAAACTCTTCCCAGCTTTTTACTTTGCTTGTGTCAGGTCCACTAATGAAATCTCATGCTCGAGATTATAAGAAAAGTGCTACACAAACTTATGGGAAAGATCATTAAATTCTATTACTGAATTCTTGGACAACTTCAAAAACCACTCCAAGGCTTGTCTTGTCAAGCTCTTTGGAAAAAACAACAAAAGGTATATGTCGCTATATGCCACTGGCTGACATGCGACAAAAAATTCAGTCAAATGAGCCTTAGGATCGCCTTTCTCTTTATATTTATCGAATTTTGGTGGTTCATATCTTGGAGAAAATGGTATCTGCAAATACTCTATGTTGAATGGATAGGAACATATGTCATCCAATTTGAACTTTTTGATTTGCTTCTCAGCCTGAATGGCAACAATTGCATCCTTCATTTGTTGTAATTATTGGGATAGGAAACTAGAAGGGATATTGGTTTGAGAGAGAATGTTGGTTTGGGTAAATAGTTGAGAGGTCACAAGTGGGACACTTTGACTAAGGGTATGATGGAAATACCTGTTGAAGTATATTGGCTTGGTTGGGGAATGGACCAGGGATACGCATATGTGGGTTGAGATGTACTTGAAATTGCATTTTTGGCTGTGCGATATTCTGGTTTGGGTTGGTGATAAAGGTTTGACCTGGAGGATTTTGTGGTTGGAATGGAGGAATATATTTATAATGTGCTTGATATTGTTGAAAAGGGACATGCTGTCAACTAATCAAGCTTTGTTGTTGAGTGGGAATTTGTGAACTACGACCCTGTCTCTGCTTTTGTGGCATATTTTGAACCAATGGTTGTCTAGTAGGTATCTGAGAAACATGAGGACCTTCTTGTTACACGAATCCCTATGAGGAAGTGAAAGTAGTTTTTAGATTCGACATCTGTCATTGACCAATTTTTGCACGTTGTTGACTAGTCATTGCTTGGTTTTGGATTGACATATTAGTCTATGACTGAAAAGGTATGTTCGTTGTTACCTGGCAGGGTGGAATATTTGTTGCCCCTGATTGAGGTGGCAATGTATTCATCCTTTGTTTCTTTGATACACTAGACTGTGCCTATTGTTGTGGAATACTACTCGCTACCTATTCAAGGGGAGTAGGATTCGTCACATTCTGTCGTTGAGGTGTGATATTGGCCATTGTTTGATTACCTAACCCTGTAGGTTGCACAGTTGAAGAAGCAGTTAATTGAGACAGGGGTGCAGAAACTCCTATCCCTTGGTATGATGAGCTATTCATATGATTAACTACATGCACATGTTATTGGCTAGTTGTTTGCGTATTAGTGCCACTTTGATCGGGATGGGTCATTTTTTATACATTATCTACTACGTTTGGCTCACTATTCAGTGTAGAGGCCGAAGACACTTCTTCAATAATGGGCATATGCATCAGGGTATCTATTGAAGCACTTTGTACAAATGGGTCAGAATTCATATTCTTTTATCTAGTTAACTTTATCATCACTCCTGTTGAAGGAACTAGGTCAATGAGAGGCTTACTTACCATGTTCATCTGATTGAAATCACGTGCTAAATTTAGGTAGGTTTTATATGCTGTTTGTATTTGTTTAAAGTGATCTTCAATGATATTTTTGCCTTGATTGGATATATTAGGGTCTTGGTACGTTATTTGGATTAGAGCCATAGGATTACTAGAAGAAGCCTGTTGATCGTAAATGATATTGTGGGGCACTCTTACTAGACTTGGAAAATTTTCATGGGGGAAGTCCACTGAAACTTGGCCCCTACCTCTATGGCTCTAACCAAAATCTTGTCTTTGTTCTCTAACAAATGTCACTCAAACAAAAATGAATCATACATGGAAGCCATATTAGTAGAATATGACTGTTGAAGTACTAGATCGTCCACTGCAAGTTTTGTAGCTAAGTATTGTGTGGTTTGTTCTTGGTCCTATTTTGTGTAAGGTGGTGTGTTAACTAGATAGTTAGCTAATGGATCTTAGCTTTATGCCCCTAATTGAGTATTATAAGAGGGATAAAAATCCATCTCATAAGCAATGTTATCCGCATAGGGGTCTTACACCATTTCTTCATGTGAAACTATATTACTAATCCTTGGATTGTACATGAGTCCACTACAAGTGTAGGAATACATGTTGGGATCCATAGTCAATGCTTTGTGATAAAGGTCAAAGAGTTATACAAACTCTAAAAAAGATAGAATCTAAAACAAATGATGCCTTCAACCTGGTCTAGATTTGTCAAAAGGATCAAAAGGTTTATGCAAAGATTTGTGAGGAAATAAGCTATCGTAAAGTATTTAATGTTTCACCGTTCACACAAAGGTAAGCAAGTAAATGGATCGAAAAATTGAAATACTAAACTCTAAGGTTGAAGTGTTTCAAATTAGTCTAATCGAAGAATTTAAAAGTTGCTAGGTCTTTTGACCAAACGTGGCGTCAAAAGCTAGGCTCAAACAAGGCATGTGCTAGGACTGTTGGCCAAACGATGTCAAAAGCTAAACTTTGAAAATAGATGAAAGTTTTAATCTAACAGATTTGAAACACTTCTAACAAACACTAGGTAGTCGATTCTTAGTCATGAACTTGGTCAACTAGGTATAAGGTATGAAACAAAAGACACTCTAACAATAGTTTATTTTCTCATAAATAATGGTATAAAACTCAGTTCTTTTGACAAATAGTCTAAACAAAGGTGAACAATTTAACTGTGCTTTAGACAAGGATTAGAAGTACACTTGGATTGGTCTGAAAATGCAGGAACAAATTTGAAACTCTATGCAAGAAGATCTATGAAACAATATTCAAAATGTTTTGGGCAACGTAACGATACTATACTATCCAAAAAGGTGTGATAAAAATGTTTGCTTCAAAAACTTTCTAAGGCAAAGATGTTTTCCTATCTTGATTCAAAATGTTTGTTTTCCTATAATTTTGGTAGCATAACAATACCTTTGTTAACTCAAAATGTTGTGGTGTATAGACTTAAAGTGCAAGTGTTTAACACAAAATAGCTTAAGTCTATCAAGTGATGATAATTATTATGAGTCTTAAATGACCTTCGACCCAAATTGAAAATTAAATCTAAGTTCCCTCAAGTTTAGTGCAAATGGCGAACCCACTTAACACATCAACCATATAAACTTGTAAATGTGTAATTTTAAATTTAAATTATAAGTAAAGGACTTAAACAACTTTGGTAAAGGTCTAAACTCAATTGGGCATCATAACTGCACCAAAGTGGATGATATGACTCTCAAGCTTTTGATGAACTTTGAACAAGGCAAATGGATGATCTCACGTGGGAAACATAACGCCTCCTTTATTCAAAGAAAAATTAGCACTATGTGTTTGGTTTGGATTGTTTATTTGCACCAAGTTTTGACTCCGCACAAGACTTTAAACTAAGACAAGATCAGCTAATTAATCACCCTTAGATTTTAAACTAACAAGGTTGCTTGGTGTTGTTGGAATCCATTAATATACGTCATTTGAGAGGATTTTAAGTGTTCATCCAAAAATAAATGCACATTATATAGTAGGTTTTTTTACAACCCCTTCTCTCAAATGACAGTACTACAACATGGACCTTGAGGCACACCTTGCACCAATAATACTTCCACGGCAAGTGGGGATTTGTCTAAGATCTAACAAGTTTTCGAACGATCTACGAGAATCAATTGTATAAAAACTTTCACACCAAACAATGCAAAAGAAAAGCATGAATTTTGGGTCCGTATCACTTGGCTTGTTGCAAAAAGATCTAGTCCTTTTTGCAACCACTACACCATGTTGTTCACTCAGTGTAGTGCAATGTCCAAAGTGCCACTACATTTTGTGTGCAACTTCAAAGGAGCTAAATGAAGTTAATGCCGAGAGATGAAACGCTAGGTCAAAGCTTCCCTCAAGAACTTGCAAGAAGTGATGAAGTCCCCCTCTCAAGCCAAGATACATAAATAAATAAAACATGAAAATAAAAAGACTTTAGGGTCATTTTCAAGATCACCCAAACTTTGACAAGTTTTTGGGGAGTGCTTTAGATGACTTTCTTTCTAAGCCTTGGACTAGGCTATTTGCAATAAGAATGATGCTTTTGATTCCAAGGGTTCCCTATAGGGGATAACTGGAAGAACATACACATAACATTCCTCTTTGTGCCAAACAATATTAATTTAATCAATTATTGCAAACAAGAATTGACAAGTGTGTTCAATTTCAAACCCAAATAAAATGTTTGGTGGTGTTCATTTGACCTTTCTGTCTTAGTTACAAACTTTGAAAAAACATTCACCAAAAACACCTAAATTCTTTGTTAAACACCAAAACAAAGTTCTTAATCAAATTTTAAGCATGCAAAAGTGATTTAAACATGTTTTGAGCAAAACCCTGCTTGGTCCTGCAACAAAATTGTTAGCATGTCCTTTAGCTTTGAAGCTATTTTGAGTTTGAAACACTAAACTTTGAAAAAGTAGCTCTTGGGTCTGTGTTTTTGAAAAAACACAGTGATCGACGTCGGTTAATACTACTGACATCGGTTACGTCTAACCAAGATCTAATCGATGTCAATTTTGTTGATCGACGTCGGTTAAGCCAGGTAATCGATGTCGGTTATTCTATCAACGTCGATTACTGTGTAAAAACTGTGGCAACAAAAAATGACAAATAAAGTTAGAAAATTAATTTTCAAGAGTTTTAAGAGCTCAAATAAATATTTTAGAATTGCAAAAGGATCTTCTTCATGTGTAAGATGCATTTGGTCCCATCGAACGTGCCATTATGTGATCTAGAAATTTGACTCAAGAGAGAATGGTTATTATGGTGTTAGTTCTAAAATAAAAACAAAATGAAATAAACACACTAATAGCATAACATCTCTAGGCCTATACACTAGAGAGAGCTTAGTTAACAAAAAAAAAATGATAAGCACAACTAAAATGCAAGAGATCAAATACAAGAATTCCTTCACCTTCTTTGGATGCTCCAAATGCTTTTGTAGTAGTGGCTTGCTCGGCTTGTGCTCATGAAGTCCTTAGTAATTGAAACTTGGCTACCTCCATCTCTCCTTGGCACCTTTGGCTTGTGGCTTGGTTTGGCTTTGAAGCAATTTGGCATGGTAACACTAGTTGCATGAAGCTTTTGAAACCAATCCTGCATTATAACTTTGCATAAATTAAGCTAGAAATGATGTTGTGAGGCCTCTTATTTTTAGATTTTTAGATTTGATCAGAATCAACCTCAACCATCCATCTCAAAATTGAGATGCGTGGTTGAGGATTAATTCAATTTTTAGAATTAAGTTTGTAATTATCCTCATCATGACATTGGAAGAAGGGGCAATTAAGAGGCATGGAGGGCATCATGGAAGGCATTGATGAGGCATGGAGGGCATGAATCCTGATATTTGTGGTATTTATGGTCTAGGGATGTCTTTCCAAGAAATGAGGTCACTTGATGATGAAAATATTCAATATTAATTTTTAAAACAAAGTATTCAACAAGTTTCTATGGAATTCTTGATTAGGCCTTGATTTGGGTTAATTAGCTCTTAAGCATGATTAAACATTTTCTGTACAAATTACTCAAATTGATCAGAATGCCTTGTTATTGGTCTTAAATTTGACTGGATTGGAATTGGAAGTCCATGTCAGATGCATTGGATGCATATTCCCATTTAAGATGTTTCCAAAAACAAATAACAAAGACACAAGTCTTGTGCAAAATATTTGATAAAAAAGAGTAAACCAGAGCACGTGGGTGCAAAATTGGCATTTTGACTTGAAATGAACTGATCAAAGTTAGATGGCCCATAAATTGTATTGCCCCATTTAGGGATAGTCTGGCTAAAATTGACACTTGAATATGTCAGTTTCACATCATTTAGCATGTTTTAGTGTTTTTAGGCTAAATTATATATTTTGGGTGAAAATTGGTCAAAACCCTGATTGGAGGTTATCGATAGTAGTTTTAGGTGTCTACACCAATAATAATCTATCAAAATCTGTAAAACATAAACTGATAAACTAATCTAACTGAAGGTGTGTATAATGCCCATGTGAGATCATGTTCCTTTAAACCTATGCTCAATCATGCATATATTTATGAGTACAACTTTTAATAACAACAAATCAAGCTAAAACAAAATTTTAAGTATGGGTAAGTGGTTTATATTCAAAATGCAATACACCTACCCATACTACTTTGCAATAAAATCTAATCAGATTTAATCAAATAAAATAGTAATTCATACATAATTGTAAAAAGGAATATTCTACTGCAGTAAGGAATATTTTAAAATAATTGAAACATGAAATATAGGTTGTAGAAGACTCTAATTTTTCACAAATCTATAGTCAAGTGAAACAAGTACTGGAAACTAGGACCAAAAAATAAGGTGTTAGAAATCTTATAGAAAATAGAGAACATTTTTTGGATGACCAGAATCGTAGCACTTATTTACTGGGGCAGCCAAAATAGTATTGTTATGTTTCTGGCAACTTTCAGATTCTGAAAATCTATTTTGATGACCATATTCCTCTATGTTTTGGCTCCAAAAAGTCACACACTTTCCTATGATTTTGCAAACATCTTTGGGTAATAGATCTCTACAACCGTAACAACTCATCAAAGACCAATAAAAAATAAGGAAGTTAACAAGGGCCTTTTGTTGTCCCTCCATTATTATTAGGGCCTTGTTTTGGAGCCAATTTGAAAGACACCGTTCAATGCAATTCAATAAGAAATTATTATAAGCACGTTGTAGTCCCTATATGATGTTTTACACTAGTATGAACAAGTGGCACAATGCAATTAAAGACTCCAATATTAAATCAAATTTTGCTCTAGACACTCAAATTTTATTTTTCAATAAATGCTAGTTTTGTTTTAAATTCATTTATAACTCTTGACCTTTGCATTCAAATCTATTATCACTCATTTGTCATGTATGCACCAATATACCTATGCATTTATAGACTTCTCAAATTCAAATTAGGACCCAATTGGTGTGTAAGTCAACACAATAAGTGGGAAATATTGATAAAAGAGGAACACAAGGCACATAAGACCCAAAAAAAGGGTCAAAAGGGACCACCAAGAAGGGTGTCAGAAATGTAGTGGTATGGTCTTGAGAGATGATAATTATAGTAGTACAATTTGGTAGAATATAATCGTACTAATTTTTTGAAAGAAATCCCAAAATAACATGAAATTGGGGGATGAGAGAGAAAACTAGGAAAGAGAAAAAAACATGGAGAAAGGGGAAACAAATTGGGAGGATCAAGGCCCATAACATAGGAAAACATGTCAATAAAAGCATAATATAAACCAATAATTGACAAACACAAGTATCCTAGAACAATCCAATTTGACATTTAAAATTACTGCTATGCCAAAATTAAGTGTCTTCATATTGCCACACTTTGATGTGGGTGCGTGCACGCATTTCAAAGTATAACAAAAAAGCTTCATCATAAGGTTCATAGAAGATGCCTCGGTCGTGGAAATCTATAAAAAATATTAAAGTCAATATAGGAATGACGATGAACTAAAAGTCAAAAAGGAAAGAGAGATTACCTAACTTCCACCATGAAAAGTCACGAAGATATTGGAACAAACGTCCACGCCCTTGTGTTTGGGATATGGAAACTTGTGATCTTACAAATGCATGGTAAGCATATGCAAGTGAATTAGTTTTTATATAAATCCATAATCACATAATTTCTAAAATCTACAAAAGAAATTAGGATAGGAAAAAATGCCCTTGGTTGTGCTGAAAATTGTGAAGTTGCCTTTGTAAACTCCATATCTCAAAATTTACATTGTATTTGAATATATGTGTCTCGTAGTGAGACAAAAAGGAGTATGTTGTGTACGACCATGTGATTGTTTCAATGTGAGGGAGCAAGGGAGAATATGTTATGTATCACCATGTTATTTTTTTCATGTGAGGGAGTAAGGAGAGCATGTTGTGTATGACCAATGTGTTACTTCCATGTGATAAAATAAAAGAGAGTATTGGAGCCTTGGAGATAAAATAAACAAATCATATGGCACATTTTGAGGTGTGGGATGGACCTATGAATAATTTATCTCAAAATAAAAGGATTACATACACCATGTATAAGATAGGAAAATAAAGCACTGAGGTATAACATAATAATATATCATCGTTAAATCATGCAGGGTCCATATAAAATTACCCCAAATGGGGCATAAGTATAATATATATATAAGCACATATGTAGCATGCCCTATAGTGAGTAGTATATAAGCAATGCAAACATAATATTAATATGCCACTCATAGTAAATCTAAAATAAATACCTCAATACAAACAATGTAGCAACATGTATATCAATTGAAAGCACACACATGGAGGATTTTCTCAATAGATGCATGATAAGATCATGGCAACATAGACAAGTGAACAAGAAAATCTACATGATGTGGACCATATAAAATCAAATATAATTGTAAATGATAGAGATCATAATTACAATCATATAGAAATGTTGAGTAGATACACTAAGTACAACATAAACACACCATACTTAGAGTAAATATGATAAAAAAATGTCATACACATAGGGTAGTAGAGAAAAATTATACACATAAAACATTCAAAATATCATGACATGAGGTATATAATGGAATAAAGTAACATATATAAAATGTAGGGCAAACAAGAGAGACATGCCAAATAGTAAAGTACATGGAACAAACATATCAAGCACTTTAGAATCAAATAAACATAAATGAAACAAAGCATCCGTATAACTAAGAACAACACTGAAGTCAAATCAAGTACAAAGGAAAAATAACACACTTAAAAGCACCAAGCACACAAAGTAAATGATAGGAAAGATAAATAAAAAGATATATGATCACATGAAAGTTCAATATGATAATGTAAATCATGAAAGACATGACTTGAAATGTTGCTAGGAGATGCCCCAAATGCTCTCACAAAGAGTGTGAAAGGTGCACTTAGCAATTTGTGAATCCATAATCATATGTATGTGCCTGTATATCATGCATTTATCTCAATAATACCATCAGTAACATGTATGTAAAAAAATGTAACCTTGATCTAAAGCACCCTAGTTTGTGCAAAAACACTCTAGAATCCTAAGTAGAATGTTGCCATATCGTAGGATAGTATCAGAAACAATTGGATAGTTGTGGTTTTTTGCATGTGTCTACCTATATCGATATTGTCCTAGAACACTTAATGACTATTTTTAAAATTGGGATGTCTCCATTAGGTTGATCTAGACATGTTTTATGGGTTAGTCATAATGCAAAATTGTCAGAGTGTGCCAAAATCGAGGATCAGGTTTAGATAGGATTGAATGCACAAAAAAATTAACTATTGTAGAAATAAAATCAAACATGAGCTAGAATAAGCTTGTGCATTAAAAACTAAAATATTGGATTATGATAATTAGTTATTTATTAGCCAAAATAGCTTTATAAAAGGTACATATATAGGTGGAAGATAGACACGTCTTCACATCCTCATGAATGTGCGATTGTCTATGCCAATGATTTAAAAAGACACCTAAGCAAGATAATTAACATATGTAGGAAAAAAATATTAAATAGAATAAAAACATACACTAACCCCTCCTCCCCTCTTGCTCCTCATTCTCCTCCCCCCTTAAGCGTAGCTTATGAGGGTAGTGGAATTGGGTCCTGACACAAAGCCCTAATGATGTACCCAAGTACATAGAAAATCTCCCCAAAGGAGGATGACAGAGTTGTTGGAACCCGAAGAAGAGTCTGGAAATGAAGATACTTTCCCTTAGTGAAGGATTTGGTGAATATATAAACAATTTGCTATGTGGTATGGATGTAGCAAAGATCAATGACTTGCTCATGAGTTATTGAATGAAATGCATGTGAATCTCGATATGCTTGGTCCATTGATGGATGATCATATTTTCATAGATCTGGATTGTGCTTTGGTTGTTGCTGAAGATGACTATTGGTCGTCAAAATTGGATATTGAGCTCAGTGAGAATCCCCTAAAGCCAAATACCCTCAGTGGCAACATTAACAAATCCTATGTATCTTGCCTCTATAGAACATAAATCAATAACATTTTGCTTCTTGATTGACCAACTAATTGGTCATGAACTAAGGGAGAAACCATAGTAGGAATTAGACTTATGATTTTAAATATCACTAGCACAATCTGAATCTATTTAACCAATCAATTCAACATCAATAACTGCTCAATAGTGAATCCTGAAACTATGACTACCCCAAAACTATGACTACCCTAAATGTAGTTGAGAATTTTCTTAGCTACTTTTCAGTGCAACTCATATGGTTCCTATATAAATCTAGAGACCATGCCCATTGCATATGAAATATCAGGTCTATTTTGTGTAAGGTAGATGAGACTACCAATAAGTTGTGGATACGAGGTAGCATTAACCAAAAGAGATGGATAATTAGTTTCAAGATTCACACCAGATAGAAAGGGAGTTGGAGTTGGATTATAGTCATCCATGTAAAACCATGCAAGAAAATCAAGAGCATACTTGGATTGTGTAATAATGATCTCAAAGTTAGACTGATGAATTTCAATCCTGAGGAAGTAATGCAACAAGCCCAAGTCAATCATTGAGAACCTGTGAAACAAAACAATTTTTATTGTTGTGATGGTGGATGAAGAACTCTTTGTGATTAATAGGTCATCCACATAAATAACTAGAATCAATATTGAATCCATCTAAATGTCATTTAGTGAACCTAACTAAAAAAATAAAGGAGTCCATCTTGGCATACCAAGCTCGAAGTGTTTGTTTGAGGCCATAAATAGATTTTTGTAGTTTACAAAAGAAGAATCTTCCATAAATCCTTGTGGTTGCTCTATGCACATTTATTATTTAAGGTAACCATGAAGAACAAGCATTCTTCACATCCTTTTTATGAACATCCCATCTATGTGTTGTGGCAATAGCAAGAGTGAGTCAGATTGAGTTCATTTTGGTAACTGAAACAAACATCTCAATATGGTCAATACGAAGTACCTGAAAAAATCATTTGCTACCAAACATGCTTTGAACTTGTCTATGAACCCATCTGCTACACATTGTATTTTGGAAATCCACCTACATTGAACAAGTTTTTTTCCCTTAAGAAGATGGACTAAATCTCAAGTGTTGTTCTTCAGTAAGGAACCAAATTCCTCTTCCATAACAATATTCCACTCATGAATGCCTGATTCCTCATGAAATGACTACGGATTGAAAGCAAATGCAATGAAATCATGTGGGGTATTTTGGAATTATGAACGTGTTCCCTTAGTGTCTGATGGATCTCTGACCCGATGGCCAGTACTTTAAAGTATTTGTCTAGCCCAAAGAGGACAAGTGCTCAAAGAGTCAAAAGGATATTCCTCATCCTCTGAAGATATTATGGGAGAAGGAGGTGAGTCCCCATCACTACTCTCATCATCAGAACTAGAAGAAGAATTTAGATCATCAGGGGGATGCTCAGGCAAATCTAAATCAACAAATTTGTCATCAAATCCTAGTGCATCCAAGGAAGAGGGAGGAGTGTTGAGTGTGGAGTCTGATGGACCCTCTTAAGATCAAACAATTCTCTCAATGAATAACTCATGAGTGGTGGGATGCATAAACCTATACCTCTTAACACCTTCAAGATATCCAATGAAGATGCAAGGTTGACGCTAAAGTTTCATTGCCTTACGTTGTTCTTATAAATGCGAGCCATAGTAGGAGATCCAAACACTCAAAGGTGGTTGACTATGGGTTTCTAACCACTCCATACTTCAAAAGGAGTGACTCTCTTTAATGATTTATGAGGAACTTAGTTTTGGATATAAAAAACATAGCTGATAGCCTCAGCGCAATATTGAGTTGCAAGAGACTTGGAGTATAGCATACAATTGACCATTTCCTTATGACTTATTTTTGTGCTCTACAACACCATTATTTTGAGGACTATATGAAACTATATGTTGCATTTCAATCTCCTCTGAAGTGCATGATTGTTTAAAATGATTATTGACATACCACCACTATTGGTGCACAAAATCTTGATGGCTTTACTTGACTATTTTTTTACAAGCACCTTGAAGTCTTGAAAAATTTCAAAGACCTCAAACTTCTTCTTAAGAAAGTACACTTAAGTATACCTTGAAAAGTTATCGATGAAAGTAAGCATATATTTAGTCCTATTAAATGAAAGGGTTAAAAATGGACCAACAATGTCATTGTAAACTAACTCTAATATCTATGTAGCTCTCCACGATTTATTTTTGTCATACTTATTTTTGGGATGCTTACCAAGTATGCAACCTTGGAGAATGTCATTAAAAAAATGAACATGTGGAAACCTTGAAACCATGTCATGAATACTGAGTTGTTCTAGGTAGCAATAGTTGAGATGGCCGGATCACTCATGCCATAATTTACTCATTCCATTTCAATGAATGAGTAGTGCACTAAAAGGTTGATCAGGGTCAAAATGTGAGAAAGTATACAATCATAACTAATGATCTATTTTGCTAAATGCAATAATGGAATCACTGTCCACTTCCCTAATAACCACAGAATTATGTGTGAATTCAACTCTCTTACCCAAACCAATGTGAGTAATATGATAAATAGATAGGAAATTGGTGGATAATGAGGGAACACATAGAACATCCTAAAATATCCCATAATTCACTTCAACAGACCCTCTCCCACTAGCTTTAGTGGAAGTATCATCACCAAACAAGATTAAAAGCATATAACAAGGATATAAGGATAAAAAGAGGTCTTGAGATGAAGCCATGTGGTGCGATGCACCAAAATCATAACCCATGTGGAAGGCTAGGATGCAACTGTAATAAGTGCTTTGCACTTACCTTTTTTTAAAAGACTCCTATGTTGATGAATTTTGATTGGTAGAATCGAGGACACTGATAATGTGCTTTTTAAGCATATTTGTTAGTTGGTCAATCTACTTCTTCATGCACTTAGTTTCATCATGCCTAGATTTATTACATTAGGAACATGTCAATCACTCTTTCTTGAGTTTTCCATCTGAAGGTGAGGACTCTTTTGATGCTTTGGACTTAGCATCAAAATTTTGACCATTTCTTTGCTATGGGTCCTTGTTCTGTTTCTTCTCCTTGCTACTAGAAGCCTTATGTTTTTCATGACTAACAATTAAGACACGCAATTTAGATGACTTTAGTGGACCCATTTGAATAAGCTTGTCTAGCTCTTAAGTCAAGTCAACAATAAAATCATTCAAGGATGATATGGTCCATGTAGCTCCAAAGGCACACTTGGTGGCGTGGAAGGTAGAAACAAAGACAAAATAGTTTAAACCCCATTTGGAAAGGATGGAATGAATCAATCGATCATCATTTTTTTTCAATACAACATAGTTTCAACTGTAACTTGAGTGATTTGAATTTTGTGAAGAAGTCCTATATAATGTCAAAGTTACCTGGTCTCAAGCTAATGATATCATTCTCCAACTCATGATCTTTCATTATGTCCTGCTTCTCAAAAAGTTTTTCTAATGTGGTACAAACTTTATTAGGAGTAGTTTCAAATTCAATATAAAAGAGAAAGTTAGGGGACAAACATGCACAACAGACTATAGGCTTCATCACTTTTGTTCTACCACTTCATCTTCTCTGTATCCGATGTCGGTTACATCTATTTCTATATTTATAGTGATTCAGTGCAAGCCTTTACTCCTAAAGAGGATTTGTATTTTAATTTTCCACTTGTGATAGTTGAATGGTGTAAGAAGTGGAACTTGAATTTGATCCATGGTAATAAGTAGGTATGTGATGAACTAAGTGTGCTAGAAAGACAAGGATATGCAACCCCCATGAATCTATAAAGGTTTAATTTTACAAGGCATGAGAATGCCACCAATGCATAGAGATAAAATAAACTTGCACTTATGAAAACATGTGCCTGAAAAGGAGCTGTCAATTAAAAGTTATAGACGTTTGATGATCTTGCTCACAAAAAAATTCTCCACTTTGCATAAATTTTGGTTGTGCATAGAATTTGATTCAATTTTTCATGGAAAAGTTAAGCCCCCTTGGATTAGTTGTGACCAAAGGATAAAATCCTATGTGCCCAGAGGGATAAGCTTTAGGATGAGTGATCCCCCTTGATGATGTCACATTTGGGGAATTTTATTATGTCATTGTGATGGAACAAAAAACCCAATGAATAATGCCATAAGACACATGGTTAAATTTGACATCCATGTAACCATCGTTGAAATTTAGGAGGCATAATGCACCAAGGTGGAAATAATGGACCCTTCAGAAATTGTCAGAGTTTTCACCTTGTTGAGTAGTGGTCAGACTTGGAGATTGTGGGAGCAGTCCAAAGTTCCTATAGTTTAAGCTATCAAAGTTGAATAGTACTAGTGCAGTCTAAAGTTCTAGTGTTAGAACTGAGGATTACAGGAGTAGTCCAAAGTTCCATGTTAGAGTTTGTGACTATTAGTGCAGTTTAAAGTTTCAGTGTCAGAACTGGTGACTACAAAAGCATTCCAGAGTTTGGTGTTGGGGTTTGTGACTATCAACGCAGTTTGAAGTTCTAATGTTAGAGTTTACGACTACATGAGTAGTCTAAACATCTAGTATCAGAGTTTATGACTGTAGGAGTAGTCCAAAGTTCTGGTAGGTTCTGATGATGATCGAAACTCCAACACATCATGATTGTAGGGGTCAAGGGTAGGTGGACTTCTAGCAACCATTGGATATGGAGACTATAGGAGCAGTTGAGAGTTTCGGTAGGTGAAAGAAAAAATAAATTTTTTGCCAAGCCCAAAAATACCTAGATATAGTATGACTCTAAAAAATCCACTAACTACCTAATAAGTATTTCCAAAAACCTAGAAAAACTTAGAAAGGATTTTTACTTAAAGGCCCTAGATATTACAGATTTGCACAAAATCCATCAAAACACCTTGAAACTCTCCAAAATCATTGAAATCGATTGACATGAAACTAAGTCATGTTTACAGTCGATCTTAAGGTTTTGAAACCTTCTAAATCCAATGACACAATCCATTTTTCATAAAAAACTATTAGATGATAGATGAATAACAAGAGACACATTTTTCTTGTTCTTTTTTGAATCTAGATCAACTGAAGACCATATAAGAAGAGCAAAATATGAGAAGGAGATAATCTTCAATATGATAGGTCAACGAATGGTAGATCTGTGACACGCAAGATGAAACTCAAGATTTCACAACAAAAACAATGGAATTCAATTACCAAAAATGCTTTGATACCATGCTGTAGTGGTCTATAATTGAGGATCGGGTCTGGATAAGATCGAATGCATGAATAAATTACCTGTTGTAGAAGTGAAATTAAACATGAGTTAAAAGAAGCTTGTGCATTAACAATTAGAATATTATATTATGATCATTAGTTTTTCATTAGTCAAAATATCTTTAAGAAAGTACATATATAGTTGGAAGATAGACATATCCTTACATCCTCATGAATGTGAGATTATCTTCCCCAATGACCTAAAAAGACACAAGCAAGATAACTAACATGTATAGGAAAAAATCATTAAATGGAAAAAAAACTTACACTAATAGAAATATTAGTGTCATTTGTAAATACAAATCGAGCCTAAGGTCACATGGACTTGGTCATTTGCTCACTAGATGACAATCACATTGAGAAATAAATTATCACTCTCTCGAGAAATTATCAAAAAGACATACACATATGAAACCCCTTAAAGGAGCATCCATAGAGCCAAGTTTAAATACAAAGGCAAGTCAAAGTTGCATGGTGTCAAGTGTTAAAAGTCAAACATTGCATTACATTATAGCATGATCGTGATGGTGCATACACACACTTAGGTGGGATAATTACATGCATTTTGAGTCCTCTTTAGAGTATTTGAACATACACAACACTCATTCATTGAACATGGAGTGGTTCGAGCTATCTAACTCATATTTATAACCCCTTTTCGGTGTTCATCTTGTATCAAAAGTAAAACTAGGATTTCAAAGGAAGGATAAGTAAAATAAAATTGAACGCATAGTGCTGAGGGTGAGTGCACACATAAGAGATATCTACAAGTGTGAGCATAATATTTTGAGGCAACATATACCTACTTAGTCAACTAGGAGAGTATCGATAGTCTAGGCAATACTAATCACTGAAGTGGATTGAGCTTCACTAGCAATGTCCACATAGGGTTTGAGCTCTTGTTTCATGATTTGTGTGGTTTCAAAGTATAGACAAAGCATTTTCATGGAATTTGACATATGCAGTGAGAAAACTAAATTAGAAATTAGCTAAGTGCATCTCTCCTCCATTGTTTTTCTATTTCTAGATATAGTGAGCATAATATCAATAAACCCTTTTAAATTCAGATTTGTATGATTATTTATATATTTTAAAGAATAGAAATATCATAATTTTATCTTATTTAGTTAACATTAATCACAAAATAAGAAAAACATAAAAAAATTTAAATCCACATTGACACTCTTGTGGAACACCAAGGTCCTACACAAACTAATTTATGACTCGAGGATTTTCTTCAAGAGGAAGCCATATTTTAGCCATTGGATATTTAGACAAATCCATTGAAGACTATGATAGGAATATAAAGGTTTATTTACTTATATAAAAAATTATTCTACTTGAAACTTAGGAACATATAAATTATTCTATCCAAAATGCAATCTATTGAATGAATCTTTAGTAATAGAGACATCCTATGTGATTTTTTTTACAAGATTCCAGATGGTTTAAAAAAAGACGAACTTATAAACCAAAATTTTATCCTTCACTATTTTTATAGGCAAAACTAGAGACACATAAGATAAAACACTCGTGGTGTAGAATAGACACAAGAATCGAGAGAAGGTAAAAGGGCAACATCGACAATGTTTAGTTTGAGATATTGACCGTTACAAATAAAGACCTAATTGTGGACATGTGGGTTCAACCAGAATTATTGAGTCATAATAAGAGTTGATAAGTGGAACATGGTGACACAAGTATTTTAATTTTTTGCAAGGGAATTTTTTCAAAGGCTAGGGAATACCTCATACTACTGCATTTATTGAAAACACACCAAAACAAAAAACAAGAAAGGAAAAATGAAAACAAAATTTATGTACAAGGGGACATAGACAACAAAAAAGACTCATTTGAATCTAATTAGAGGCATTTATGGAAGGGTGTATTGGATATTCAAGGCTTTATTATGTTTGGTAGAGGCAACTAAACAAGAGGGAGAAAAGTGGACTCAAAATAATTGTACACATATAAGTGGTCTTGAAAGAGAATGAATGAGATTAGAATCCCATTAATTATTTGAAGGTGCACTACAAAAAATTCACGAGAACCAAATTTTTGTCATGTTTTTTATTTGAAGAACTCATCTTTCTTTGTATATGGATGCTTGATAACAAATTTGTAATTTTCATCTTGCGTTGGTTTGGGAATCAATTTGCATAGAGATTCATCACTAGCATCTTTGTGATTGGAAATGGTATAATTACATTTTATCTTGTGATCATTTTAAGGGACCCTTGAATTTATTTAATGTTTCACTCTATGATTTCTAATTCTTCCAGGTTGGATTAGGAATTATAAACTGAGGCAAGCATGTCAGAGATATATTCTTGTGTTGAAGAAGTGATAAAAGTCTCTTTAAAATCATAATCTATGAGGATCTTCATTATTGGAATACTTTCAGTGCTAGAGATTGGGCCATCATTAGAATTACATCCTTGCATCACATTTATCACTTATTCATATGCCTGAACACTTTCTCTTCATATGGACTGAACAACAAGCACCATTATTCTCACTCCATCTTTATGTTTTCTTTTATTTCAAGGATTTCAACATCCACGAGGCCATGATCCTCATAATTAATAGGAATTTTCATTGTCTTAGATTCAATCGTTCTCGATAATTATTCAACAATGGAATATGAAAGGGGAGAGGTGATAAAATATCCACATTTGACTATTGAATCTTCCAACCCAATGCTATAGAGGTCGCCAATTTGATAGGAATTGAAAAATAATTATTTTCTTCTTCACACATGGAGATTTTAGATACTTGGTGGTTCTGTTCAGAGTGTTTATGATACACTTCAACATTTTCTCTCATATGTGGTTCATTTAGTTTTCCATCCGATAATTCCTTTTCTCCCAAGACCAAGAAATTGAAGCAATCATGAGGAACATGTATCATATTTACCTATTATTTCTTAATGTTATGTTGCACTTTATTTTGAATTCTTTCTCAATTTTTTTTTAGTGAGGTTTATTCTTTAGCTTATATTTTTTCTTCTTCATGAGAGGTTCCATTACATATCCACCATTTTAAATGTTTGGATTAGGTCTCATAGCATTTTTCGTCAACATGTTGGACATGATCATGTCATCTTCAACTTCAATTACTTGATGTTTTGAAACTTCCTTGTCTTGCACTTTACTCCTCTTTAATATAAATTTTGGATGCAAGGTAGCAATGAAGAACCAATCTCATCAATTTTATGAAGTGCGCTATGAAATTCTCTCATTTTATATTATTATTTCTTCTATTTTTTTAAAAACTCGAACAACAATGCACTTACATCTACCACTGGTTTGAATCTATCTAGGAACTTGTTCTCCAGGTTGCTCTAATCTATGATGCATCCATTCTTCAACTTTTGACACTTTCAATGAGGGATTTAACAAAAAGTCTCACAAATTCTTCTTCAAAAACTTTCAAACTATTACATGCCATGATGAAAACACAAATATGATCATCTACATCTTAAGAATCTTCTCTAGAAAAATTCAGATTTTTTTTCCTTGAACCCAAAGGAAAATCATTATATGTGGCCAAGTATATCTAGGAACTTGTTATTCAGGTTGCTCCACTCTATGATGCATCCACTCTTCAACAAATGACACTTCCAATGAGGGATTTAACAAAAAGTCTCACAAATACTTCTTAAAAAACTTCCAAACTATTACATGCCATGATGGAAACACAAATATGATCATCTACATCTTGAGAATCTTCTCTAGAAAAATTCAAAAAGTTTTTCCTTGAACCCAAAGGAAAATCATTATATTTGGCCAAAACTAAAGGTTCAAAATAGTTTTCGCATCATGGGATAATGAGAATAATTGGGTTGGATAGAACCAACACCATTGCTTCATTAAAAATAAATAGGCACTAGGTACCTCTCTTTAATAAATTCACCAATATCCATTCTAGGGGAGGTTACTTGAAATGTTAAAAATTAATGCATAAGGCACTTTGATCCCCACTAGAGTCGTCAAAAACTATTGGTAAGATTTTATGTCACTATGTTTATTTTGAATTATACCTTCACTTGACCAATGTAAAATAACACAATCTTACAACATTGGAGCAACCATCATGGGATATGTGATTTTCCTTTATATTTGAGAGAGGTAGCACCCTCATATAATAGAGGATTTTTGAGAACTTTTTACCAGAAAGTAAAGAAAATGAATAAAAAAGAAAAGAAAAGAGAAAAGGAAGGAGAAGCCAATAATAGATTAAATCTAGAGGATTGATCATATTACTTAGAGATAAAAAACATTGAATGGGAAATTCCTTCTCTCACATGAAAATGAAAATATGGGAAGTAGATGTAACAAGAACAAAAATTGCTTTGAAGTTTAAAGTCTATTCTTAAATCTAATTACATGTATATGATACAATATCGCATCCTAATTTATTTCTAAGTTGAAAAACCTGTTTGATCCATAGATTATTATGATTGATTAATTGATTAATTAATATTTGATGAAAATTTGTCATATGATGATTATGGGATAGTTATATGTTGTTTAATTTACATGCTTAGTTGCTGTAAGTTAGCAATACTTTTACATTATGTACATTATGATCATTTTTGTTAATTATACATCATTATTTTATGGATATAATTATGTTTCGGGCTAACTACATTGATTTTTGTAAGGTGGATGCAAGACATATTCTTTCCTTAAAAGTGTGACAGAGGGAGAGCATCATCAAAGAGAGTGATTTTGATGGATACGTATGGGGACTACATAGAACAAATTTAAAAATCCATGCACATACCACATAATATATCATGTTTCATAATTAACTATTTGATTATATAGTTGTAGTATGCTTTATTTTCTATTTGAATGTCTGTTGTGATATTTTGTGTTCTTAGATCATTTTATGTGATTACATGATTTTACTAATTTAGTTGTTGATGTTAATAATTAGTTGTTTTGATAAATCTATACCTAACTAGTTTAACTTAAATTACTACAGTATTGAACATGGTTAAATATTCATTTATCAATGCTTGTCTAGATTCTTTGTTAGAAATAATCGATATAAGATATTACATAATTAAGCTAGTTTGTTAGTGACTATTTAATTTTAAAATATTACTATTATCAATGTTAATAGTAATAAAAGGCAGTAAAAGACTTAATGGATTATAAGCTCTTTGCTATGTATTAATGAATGAATTTGGTATGGTGAAATGATATTTGTGTTTTGACTTTATAATGTTAAGTAATAAACATAACGTAATTCAAGGTGTTATAAAATATATCATTGTGAAACTATTGTATGAACGTTATTGTGTTTTCCAAATTGTATGCTAAAGCCTATGAGTTACTATTAAACCTAGATGGTTAACTTATAATGAATGTCAAATACATTATGTTTGTTTGTGGATGACTTGGTAATATTAAACAATAGTATTTTTAATACATATTTGTATTAACCATGTTATATAGTCATTATGTTGACTAGTCAATAGTCATTGCATAGAAATATAATGATTATTAACTAGTCGATATTTGACATTGAAAGGAATAAATGTTGGTTATTGTGACTTGTTTATTTGGTTTGTATAGTCAATTTTTGAGGTCATTGTTTAGGTCAATAACATGCATATTTTATAAAGGATATAAAATGATTATTTTAGAAATCTCAAGATGATTAGGGTTTCTAATCACTCATTGACTCTAGTTTAACCATCATCGTTGGCTCCATGGTGGTAGACTATATCATAGTGGAGTTATGTTGAGCTAGTTTTACATGCCTATTATCAGTTAGTTTGGTCTGTCAGGAATGGAGGAGAGTAAGGTGATGGAAGGGAATTAAAAAAAGAGAAGAACGCTGTGAGGCTCGACACATGCACACAAGGAGTAACAAACAAAGAGGAGGAGAATTCGTATTAAGGAAGAAAAGTATATACGAATTCTTTGGCATAATTAGTAGGTTAGTTTTGTACTTAAATTTCTTGTGTATAATGATTGAAATTGTTACTAGATTTTCATTATTTGAAATGTTATGTAAAAATTATAATGGGATGTATGTAGGGTCTTGTGGAAGGCTCGGCCTCCATAAAACCCTACATCCAACCCAGGGTAGCCTAGGGGAATTGGGTAGAGCCGTAAAAATTTTTATGGTTATTTTAGGCTATAAAGAAGCTCTGTCCTAAACTCCTCTTTCAATTTGAAAACTTATGTTCAATCACGGGATGATTATTCTTGATGGGTATATTTGATTTGGCTCAAACTAGTTTGTTGTCAAACCAATTTGATATATATTCATTAAAGTATTTAATAAATTAGATTGAAATTGTGGGATTCTATGGAGGATCGATTGTGTAAACATATTTAGATTTTTGGGTTTAAAAGTATGGGTTTTTTTAAATAAAAAATGGACTATGTGGGGACACACACACACACACACACACACACATGTATTTTATAAACCTAGGACTTTCAAAGGAAACTATGTGTTAAATACGACCAGGTGTAGGATGCCTATATAAATGAACTCAAAGTGTTGGTTTTGAATGGAGTTTTGATGCTTTGGTTTTGAAAATGAATTTTATTCATTTTAAACCCAAAACGTAGTATTCATTATAGACTCTATTGTGAATCCCATAACATGCATATTTTATTATATATGGATTTGTTAACAAAATAGTTAAAACCATAATATATAGCCTGCTTACGGGTAGGTGGATGAACGAATTATTTTTTGTGCACTCATTTGTATGCATAGATATATACACAAAGAGATTAATGTTGACATGGTAGATTTAAGATTTAAATTGATTTCATTATTTATAAACTATGTAAATGTTTAACTATGACTGCATATTATCATTACCTATTCAGATTAGTTTATAATTGGAATAAGAGTTTTGCATAGTTGGTAACATGATTGGGTATGCATTTTTTATATTTATTGTGCATTGAGAAGTTTATATGGTTAAGTCTGTGTTTTTATATTAGAAGACCTAGATTGGGCATAGTCGTCTGAGTGTGTGTTTCATCATATGCATTTAATTTAAATGTTAATTTGAATCGATGGATTTTAGTAATACAATTAAATGGAATTGGTATAATTGATTGGATATATGTAATGTGTGAATCACATGGAATTCTATATGTTTTAATGAAATAAGTATATGAGAATTTATCTAGTTTATAAAAGGAGCTATGGGACTATTTTGTTAACTGGATGTATACATTACGCATACAAAATACTCTAAGTCATGGACAATGGATGTCTTCTTAGAATATACCATATATAATAAAGTATTTATAGTGTGTTGAATTCATATTTTAAGAGTTATAAAAATATACGTATACATGGTATAAAATACATCGCAGTTGACTATGTTATAAATCTAGTTATTATTATATCATATACATACATACATATATACATACATGTATGTATGTAAGTTCATAGCTATGTTATGTTTGAAAACAATATTATCAGAAAAATATAAATGTGGTGCTTGTACATATTTTAATGTTATATGAAAACATTAAAATAATGTATTTAAGAGTTTTAAATATAAAGCATATTATGATGTTTTGGACTGATTTTTATTTTGTGTGGAATATAAACAAATATATAAGCCTATGTTATAATGATTATTTTTGGGATGAAATAACATTATAAATTACTTAGGATTAGATTAACTGATAGTCTAGATAAATCAATACTCGAATGATATGTTTAAGACTGTTTTTTATTTTATTTATTATTTTGTAATAAACTAGATATTATGGATTCATCGCATTTCATTTGACAGATTAAATGAATTTATTTGATATTTATGTACTTAGTATATTTTTATTAACTAAAGGAAAATATTTTGAATGAATCTATTGATTTTTATATTATTATATATTTTAACCGTATCTCGCATTCATGACTCTAAATAAGCAGTGGATGGATTTCACTAGATTAATTAGTGCCATCAATACAAAATGAGGTGTAATTCGATTGAGTGACATGTATGAATTTGATTGATCTTAGAGATCATTAATTATTAAATTTTTTGACCAAAGTATTGTTTTAATTAAATATTGTCATTTCATATGTTGATATAGTTTTCATATTTGTGAGATATCATGTTAGAACAATTTTTTTATGATACAAATAATGTGTTAGATATCTTCAACACACGGGTTTGGTTTGTCATTCTGGATTCTCACACCGTCATTATCTACCCATTTGTGAAGGGAGGGCCATCCCATTGTTGGGAGATAATGTAGGGGATCTATGATCAATGATTGGTGTGAAAAAACACTTGGATAATGCTCTCCCTCCCAGCTAGAGTACTATACTAAAGACTACACTTAAAATTATAGATTGATATTTGAGTCGTGGACACTCTTGAGTCATATAAATTCATTCTCTGTAGAGTTTTGTATCATGTTTTATTATTTGAGATATTATGTATTGCTAAAAACTATAATATTTATATATTATACTTTTATAATAGCGGTTGTAATATTGTATCAACCATGGCTGAATTTGTATTATTTTATTTATGATTAGATATAGTATTTATTGTTTAATCAAATTTATTCATAATTGTTATATCTGTTTATGTTGATCCTTAGCTAAGTAGATTAGCTATAAACTTTTTTGGTTAACTAAATGAATGCAGTTAGTTAAAGATCACTAATTAGATTTTTCATGGTGCAATTTGTATGATAAATATGTGTAATTAATTAATTTTTTTTACTATATTCTTGGAAAACCCAGTGGGGTTGTTACATACAAAGTCCACACATACTGGGTTTCAAAAAATAATTTATAAAATCCATGATTTTTATACATAATCAAGAAAATATAATCATTTAATGGTTTCTTTATCTATGAACAAGAAGGAAAATTTCACAAGCAAATAATATCAAACACCTACAAAGCAACACATTCATCTCACACTTTTATTCATTCCATTAACAAAAATTGGAAAATAAAATACATATAGTTGTAGAAACCCTTCTCATAAAGTTAATATAAAGAAAAAATCTTGTTCCTTTGAAAATTATGCCTTTTATACATATTTTCCCTCCCAAGATAGTTGGACAAACAACTTTACCTGACACATCCTAAGACTCCATTTGCCCTAATTTGAGTTTTTATACTTATAATATTTGATATAGGTATTTGAGGTTGTATGTGTTGGATTTGAAGTTGGTTGTGGTTTTATATATTGGATTGTATTCCATCTGGTTCATAAGTCTAGTCATAAGAGTGTATAGAACACACACACACACACACACACACACACACGTACACTAAGATCTCACATTTATAACACTTGTTGAGTGTATCATATGAGTTAGTTTTTCATGATCTGGAACTTTTGAACTATATATAATTCCATACTATAATGCACTCAAACTAATTTATAAATTTTTTTCCATTGAAATCACAGACCAATTATTTGAACCCTAGCAAGGGCATTTTTGTAATCTCCTTTTAGAATTATTTCCATTTAAAGAATGTCACACACACATGGTAGTAGATAAAAACTATACACAAATTAAACAATTAAAATCTCATGATATCGGGTATATAATGAAATAAAGTAACTTATATAAAAATTAGGAAAAGCAAGAGAAACACTAAATAATAAGCACATGAAGCAAACATATCAAACACTCTAGAATAAAAAACATAGAAGAAACAAAGCATATGTATAAATAAAAACAAAGCAACACTGAAGTCAAATCAAGTATACTAATAATATGACTATATATAGAAGTGCTAATCACACACAACAGGAAAGATAAATAAAAATATATATGATCACATGAAATCTCAATATGATAAAGTAAATCATGAAATATAAGAGTGTTGTTAGGATATGCCCCAAAATGCCCCTAGAGTGAGTGTGAAAGGTGATTCTATATAATGGTGAATCCATAATTATATGCATGTACCTATAAATATTGGATTTATCTCAATAATGCCATCATTAAAAAGTATTTAAAATTTATAACATTGATCAAAATCAGATAATCATAATATGCAAAGTTGTGTACTCACTATAAGATAAATGGAAATAAATATTATAAGACACAAAACAATCAAATAAATTAAGCAATCATAAAAAGGAAGACAAGAGGTAAAATAAATAATAATAAACAAGGTGCAGGGAGGGGGAAGGGATGGGAACATGGGAGGAATCCATACTAACCTAAAAATTCCATAATAACTATGTGCGTTGTGGGCATATGTTCTAAATATCTAATATGTTATCATCATGGAGAAATTTATGCAAACTTTTGGAGTGGGACACAATGATCACAATAAAGAGTGATAACAAATTGAGACTATTTTACCCTATTTTTGATAAACATTAAATTAATTAATAAGTATTTGTTACATATATAGGTGCAAAATTAGAAATATAAAAATGTTAAAGATATACAATGATTAACTATTCTAATTTTGACAAATTACTAAATATGAAAAGTTTCTATTTTTATAAAGTACTAAGAAAGAATTTACTTATGTCAAACATTGATATCTATTGACTATTATAATTGTTTGAATATGAAAATTAAATAAAGAAATGACTGTGTATGGTCACTATTAGGATCATGAATAGAAACTAAATCTAGACATGTCAGTTGTAGGTGGATGGCAGTATAGTGTTCTCCAGTCTATTGACTTTGGACTTGTTTCAGTTGATGGTGAAAATATAAAAAAATATAGAGAAAGTAGGAATATAGAAATTACATACTAGAAGTAGAAGATATTTATTGACAAGTCCATTATATGACGACAAAGGTGCAATGTGCCTAATTCCATTGACTGTAGACTTGTCTACATTGACTATGCATATGAATTGATCGCTAATCCTATTGTACCTATGGATGGTGATACATTTGAGATATCACACTTAGATCTTGGCCACATAAAAACTATCATTTTTATTATCTTATCTTTGAAACCTTTAAATAAATTTTATAGCTTGAAAATCTGCAAGAAGAAAAGGGTAGTGTAATGGGTTAAATTGACCTCAATCACCCCCTTGATGATTGACCATTGCCTACATATCCAATACTCCAAGGAGGGAAATTAATACCATGTAGTTATTGTCAAACGAAGTTTGGATTGACGAGATTTGATGCAAACCAAAGTTATTGTAAATTTCATTAACAAAGAATGAAAGATTACATTTTTAAATAGCCAAAAATGTGATTATTCATTTCATATTCTATGAAGACTTTTCATCAACCTATGGGGACTCTCTAGCTTAATAATATAAAAAAAACTCTCCTACAATTAATTATAAGATTTACAACATTACATTATAATAATATTACATCTCCCCCTTAATTTGTGGGAGTTATTACGAGACCAAGCATGTATATGAAATTTTCAAAATTATCTCATCCCATTGCTTTTGTTAGGTTTTCTACTGGTTGCTATGCAATATTAAAAAGTAGTAATTTTACACTGCCATATTTCACATAATGCCGAATTAGATGAAATTTAGTGTTGATGTGATTTATTTGGTTGTGAAAGATTGGATTCTTTACTATTTTAATTGAAAATGTATTGTCAACCATGAGATGTGTTGATAAAACTTGTTGTTCCTAAAAATATAAAAGAACCCTTCTAAGCCATAAAATATCTCTAGTTGCCTCTGAAGTTTCCATGTATTTTGATTATGCTAAATAAATTGGTGACACTAATTACTTCTTTGACGTCCAATTGACAACTATTATTTTCAGACTCATCAGAAAAATTGAAGTAAAATTTTCATATTTAAAATCACCAACATAGTTAGAATTTGAGTATCTGACTAATTTTAAGTCCCCTACTCTAAAGTATTTGAGCCTAAAATTTTGTTTCTTTGATAAATTGAAAGACTTTTTGTGTTGTTATCCAATGACATTCTCTAGGTTGTTTATGAATAGAGAAAGAACACTAATAACAAAAGAAATATCTAGTATAGTTGTGGTCACATAGATCAAAATTCTAATGAGATGTATATATTAGTGACATCTACTAAATATGTGGTATCTTCTGATATCAAGTTTAAATTTTATTTCATGGGCATACTGAGAGGCTTGAAATATTTCCTTCCAAAATTATTCAAAATTTCATCAATGTATTTATGTTGAGTGATGAATATATATACTTTATTTTTTGAATCACTTCAATGCCAAAATAATAATGAAGATGACCCATATCTATTATTTCATCATCTCTAATTTGAATTTCATAGTGTATTTTTCTTTGTTTCCTATGATGAATAGATCATCATTGTACACCACTATAAATACAATTGTTTTGAACAAAAGAGTTGCATATTCAAATTAAAATCATTTGAATTTCATGTTAAGGAAGTGCTCAATGATTTTATTGTACTATGCTCTTGGGTATTGTTTTAAACCATACAATGATTTTTATAATTTTTAGACATTGTAGTCTTGGTCATTTACTACAAAACCTTTAAGATGGGTCATATACACTGTCTCATTGAGATCACCATTTAGAAATATATTTTTAATGTCTATTTGGTGAACATTCCATCCATTGTGAGCTATCAGAGCCAACATGGTTTGCATGTTAGTCCATTTTTTGTTATAGTCAATTCCTTATTTTTTTATAAAATTTCTTTGTAAAAATCCTTGATTTATGTTTTTCATGTGAGCCATATACTTTGTACTTGTTTCAAAATACCCACCTATAACCAATATATTTACAACTGATTGGAGGATCAACCAATTTATAAGTTCTATTTTTGACCAACACATCATACTCACTTCTCATTACATTTTTATGTGCATCAATATTTCCATCTTGTTTGAAAGAAGCAGGTTCAAAGTCAAAATCAACATTTAATTCTTCTTCAAGAGGTTATTCTAATGTAAAATTTTCAATCTTATCTTGAATTTCATCTACGAACTTGTATTTTTGTTGTGTAGCTATGTGTGCACTTCTTGTGCCTGCTTTTTCAAGCTCATCAAGTCTGACACATTTCAATTTTTTTTGGCCCATTTTGGAATATTTTTCTATGTAACTTATGGAATAAATGGTGCCTTATTTTTTGGAATTAAAGATCCTTAATTTTTTGACATTAGACCATCCTCTACTAAAGTTTCATTTTATTTTAAAAATAGAGTGTCATTTTCAATTATAAGAGCCAATAGAGATTCAAGTGTTTTTGAATTACAGGATCCCCCTTCACTATTTGGAACCTCCTTATCAACCTCCTTGAATACATAAAATTTGGCATATTTATCTAGCTGATTCAATTTTTGACTAATGCTTGTAGTGCCCTTTATAGTTTTAAAAAATATGACATCCCTTGAAATGAGAAATTTCTTGGTTTTATTATCAAATAACCTATATACTTTTGAAGACTTTGAGTATCAAAAAATGTGTATTTGCATCTCATGTGTTCTAGTTTTTTCCTTTTAACCTTTGGAATCAATTCATGGCATGTGAATTAGAATATATAAGGATGTCAAACTGAAAGGAGATGACCACACTAGACTTTATATAGAGTCTTCATCTATAGGGCTAGTGATGATGACTTGTTGCATAGGTATACTATTGTTTGAGCTACTTTTGCACAAAAGTGTAGATTTACCCCTTTGAAGAATGACATGGCCTGAACCATGTTCATGATAGTTCTATTCATATGTTCAACTACTCCATTATATTAAGGATTTTAAGGGATATTGAGATGATGTTTCATTTCATTTTTTTGTGATAGGTTTTAAATGCATTTAAATTTATTTCACCACTATTGCACCCAACACCTCCCTTTTCTTTGTGAAGAGATGGGAACCCACTTTTTTTAGATTTTGGCCTTGTCATTAAGTCTTTATTCTATGTTCTAGGGTAGATACTTGAGTAAAAATACTTCTTAGTATTTATATCTATAATAATTTAGCATATTATATCATGGTATTTTAAATATTTTATGAGCTAACTCTATTAATGCCTTTTCGGGAGTCTTTGAACTATTCAGGTTTTTGAGAATTTGTTTATTTGGATAAAATCATTCAGAGACTTATTCATCATAATTTTTGTTTAGGATTTTTGTTTGGACATTTTGTTCGATAGGTTTGGCTTTCAAGGTTTTTATTTCAGGTATTTTGTCTGAAAACTCCTTCAGCATTTGTTCATCGGCCTTTGTTTTTTTGGCACTTTATTCATTTGGGATTTTATTTAGTAGAAATTTTGGGTCTTTAGAACTTTTGTTCCAAATATATTAGGTCTTTAGGGTTTTTGGTGTTGAACATTTTGTTCGAACCAATTATCTTGAAAATGACTTGTCTATATTGAAAGTTTTAGATGCTTCAGGCTTTTTGAATCAGACATTTTATCCAATGGACTTTTTATCTTCAGGATTTTTTTTGATGTGAAATTTTGTCTGATAGATCCTAAAATATTTATACATATGATTTAAAATTTATTTTCAAACATTTTTTTCAATGGAAATTAGGTCTTTAGGCGTTTTGTTGTGGGTATTTTGTAAAGACTAGTCCCAACCCAAAACCTAAATACCCAACTAATGAGAGCAACAAAAGAAATTGATATACTTAGCCAAATAAAGATAAAATATTTCTTAAATAGTATGCTAAAGTCACCCACCAACTAGAAATAACAAATTTTTGAACTATGTAGAAAATACATAATAGGTGAACATTGGGCATTTATATCACATGAACTAGTAATCAATGCTAAAGCTATATATGCAACATGAAACCATTTAATACTTCATTACTTATAAAAAAACTTGAACTCTAAGTATACTACTATCCTGCATGACCAAAATCCCTAGCTACTACTTATGAGAGTAATGCATAAAGAACTAGTGACTAGTGGGAGCACAAACTGATCATACAACCTGTAGAACACGTAGAAAGAGACTATGAGAAATCCAATTACATGTAAGGAATAATGGCTTCCTCATCTAGATAGTTTAGGGGAGAAGTTCCAACATCACCCTAATCAATTAAATATTTGATATATTTTATGGACATAGTCTTCAAGGTCACCATATTGGAAAATAGGTACATGGATTATTCAGAAGTATGGGACATTGTCAACTTCATGGATATATTTTAACAAGATGAAAACATCTCTCCTTATGAGAATTTGTTCATTAAGGAAGTTTTGGCCCTAAAAAGGCAAGGATTGCATTTTATTGCTATGAATCCTAAGGTGATGCCATGCATCGACCTATTACATGAATTATTATTCACAGACAAGGTCACATAAGATGCCTTATTGCACCATATTGATAATCCTACAGTTGTGTCTTATATCTCTAGAGATAATTTATAGAGATACTTGTCCTTGCCCACACTTGATGCTTACTTTGACAAACATAGATTGGTGTAGTGGAAAACCAAGAGAACACAATGGAAAGTGTTTTATCTCCATGTCTTATCCCCAATGAGACCATCACATTCAAAGGGAAGAAACCAAAGGGGCCTACTCCCATTAATATATTAGGATGGGAGTACATATAGGTATGACACTATTAAATAGAATTTATGGTATGCTCAACATTCACTTTATCTATTTGGATTGGGTACTATTACTGCACATGATGTTTACAAGTGACACCAGATTTGCATTGGCATAAATAGTTAGTTTTCATTTGAGGGAGTAGGTCATCCACAAGGACAAGTGACCCACTATTATAGGCCATTTTTACATGATGTCTTATTTATTAGATGATATCACGGGGACCATATACAAAGTTCTTAATGAGATATGGAGCCTAGCCACTGATTATACTAAAAATAGGATTTTTGACCATTTCTAATTCATGCACGTATATGATTATACAAAGAATATGGTAAAGATTACTGAGGATGTCTATCCTAAAGTTTGGTAGGCTATCCACAGTTCACCAATGCTCAAGATAGGATCAAGCATTGTGAAATCACTCTTTAGAAGAGGTGATTAGTTTATGTATTCAGACTTCACTATCATCATGATTTAGGGAAATAGGGTTTATCCCCTATGCCTTCCAAAGTATGTTCCTGATAATGTGGATGAGAAGGAAATTAATTTTAAATTATGTTGGAGTATAGAGGAGGATTTTTCTAGGATGAAGTAAGCCTCATTCTTTAGCCACCACATAGTTATTGGCTGAATGGTGTACTCGATGAGAAAACATTTTGAGGAAGTTAATGAAAAGAGGAAAAGTTATCACTTCCTTACACTTCCACATAGGGATTAGGATACCCATGGACTCATTTAAAATCTTATAAAAGGTTTCAATATCCCTTACAACCACCAACCTTACTCTTATGACATTTTATTCATAAATGCATAGAATGATGAGGAAGTTTTGGAAAGGGCAAAGATTGCTGGATTAAAGGAGGATCATTTGAGGATGATAAAACAAGAGATTTCCATATTTGTGAGGGAATTGGATAGTAAAAAATAACTCTTTCAAGGATGGACACATTAATTTTTTTGGAAGAATGAAACAAAGGAGCAATCAAAGGACCAAGCAGGATCCTCATCTCAAGGACTCCCCTTGAAGTTGAAGGCTATGAAGAAGGAACCTAGGGTATTTGAATCTAACCCTAGGGGAGCACAAGTAGGAAATCCCATTAATTTATACTCTAATGAGGGAGGGAAATAATGGGAATAGCCAACTGCTAGCACAATACAAATGTCCATAACTGTTCCCTAGGCATAAGCTACCATATGTATAGGGGTAATAATAGAAGAAGCAACTACTCTAGGATATAAAGGCTCCTCTACATAGCCAAAGGCCACTATTATCTATACAAGGAAGCCTAGGACTCCTACATGTAGTCCTATAGTTGAACAAACTCAAGGCTTACCTATAAGACCCCAATAAAAAGAGGTGGAAGAAGGGGAGGAAGTTGACTTAGAAGAAGTTGAAGAGGATTATGATGAGGAAATTGAGCTAGAGAAAGCTAAGCCCTTGAGCCTTGGAGCCAATAAAGGTAAAAAACTAGTTATGGAGGCAACTCAATCCCAAGGTACTTTGTCTATTAAGACTATTTATTTGTCTTCTATTTCTATTCCCATGTTTGTTAGTGTTCCTATTTCTTCTATTTTGAGAACCCTCAAGGTGGAAGTCCCTACTTCTACCCTTGATCCATTTGCCCCAGCTTATTGTATATAGTTCCCCTTGCTCACCTCAAAGGTTGAGAAGGATGTTTTTTATACTATTGCTTCCACCACCTCTATTAATCCACTTTTCACCTCTATTTCATTCACTTCCATCATGGATTCCTCTAGCATTCCTTCTGACACTACCACTATTAGATCACTCAAAAATAAGAAGGCATCTAAGAAGGTGGAGACAACCATGGTCACCTCACAAGTCCATGTTCAATCCACCTAGATCACTCTTCCCATGCCATTCACCTCTCTATCTAAATAAAATATGGTGACAAGTGTAGACAAAGGTAAGAGGGCCAATCCATAAATATTCATAGTCCATCCACTCCCTCAGTTTGGAGGAGTGGATTGGTCTAAAATCATCTAGCCATTCTTTCTTAACACCCTTGTCAAGGCATCTAAGAAACAAAAAGTAGTGAGGAGGCTTAGGAAGAGGTTATAGTCACAACCTCCAAAGAGATAGATGTAAATCAATTGAACATCATCCTTGATCTATGGATTTGAGAACTAAGACCTCACATATGCCCAGTTTTAAAATCATCGAGCTCCTTTCTATCACCACCTTGTTTTAAAAACTATCTAGTAGCATTCAAAGGGTGAAGAAGAGGGAGTTAGAATATGACAAAGGTAGGGAATTGATTCTGTAGGAGAGACAAAAGGTCTTCTCCCTCACTAAGAGGTAGAATAGGAAACTAGGGCAATCACCCTATGTTGAAAACTTT